>CM038682.1:19813870-20311736 GCA_021605205.1 Aegilops longissima
ATCTTAGGTTGTACTTAGAAGAACCTCCTATATATCACTAGTAGAAAACAGGGCTTTCGTCCAGGCCAGTTTAGCCCATTAGTCCTGGTTCAATCCGAACCGGGACCAATGGAAACTATTGCCCGATTCGTGAGCCCAGGGGCCGGCCGGGCCACGTGGGCCATTGGTCCCGGTTCGTCCGGACCTTTTGGTCCCGGTTGGTGGAACGAACCGGGACCAATGGTCCTGCTCTGGCCCACCACTATTGGTCGGTTGGTGGCATGAACGGGACCAAAGGCTTCCCTTTAGTCGGTTCATGCCACCAACCGGGGCTAATGGTGCTGTTTATATATAGCCCCTCGCGCAAGAGCGAGCACATTGCTCTGTTTTTTCTGGCCGAGGGGGAGAGGGCTTGATGGTGCTCTAGCTCACCTCCTATGCACACAAGGTGTTGTTGGGAAACGTAGTAATTTCAAAAAAATTCCTACGCACACGCAAGATCATGGTGATGGCATAGCAACGAGAGGGAGAGTGTATCTTCATACCCTTGAAGATCGCTAAGCGGAAGCGTTTATAACAACGCGGTTGATGTAGTCGTACGTCTTCACGATCCGACCGATCCAAGCACCGAACGTACGGCACCTCCGAGTTCGCACACGTTCAGCTCGATGGCGATCCCGGACTCGATCCAGCAAAGTGTTGGGGATGAGTTCCGTCGACCGACGGCGTGGTGGCGATGATGATGCTCTCATCGCGCAGGCTTCGCCTAAACTCTGCGACGATATGACCGAGGTGGAATATGGTGGAAGGGGCACCGCTTGCGGCTAAGAGATCCAAGGGATCAATTGTTGTGTCTTTGGTGCTAGCCCTGCCCTCTATTTATATGTTGAGCCCGGGTCGAATCGGCGGGAGCAAAACCTCCTCAAAGTCGGTTTTGCCCGAAAGGCAAGAGTCCCACTCGGACTCTAGGACCAAACGCCACAATCCTTGGCGTCGGCCCGACGCCATGGGCCTCGGCGTCGGCCAGGCCGACGCCGAGGTCTCCGGCGTTTGGCCCCACCCTCATAAAACTCCTTTTGCACCGACCTAAAGCCTCATGGGCTTGACCCTTAGCCTAAACATATCATCCAATATATGAATCTTTACGTCTCGACCATTTCGAGACTCCTCGTCATGTCCCGATCTCATCCGGGACTCGAACTCCTTCGGTACATCAAAACATGCAAACTCATAATATAAGCATCATCGAAACCTTAAGCGTGCGGACCCTACGGGTTCGAGAACTATGTAGACATGACCTAGAACTATTCTCGGTCAATAACCAATAGCGGAACCTGGATGCCCATATTGGCTCCTACATATTCTCGAAGATCTTTATCGGTCGACCGCATAACAACATCGTTGTTCCTTTTGTCATCGGTATGTTACTTGCCCGAGATTCGATCGTCGGTATCCAATACCTAGTTCAATCTCGTTCTTGGCAAGTCTCTTTACTCGTTCCGTAATACATCATCTCACAGCTAACTCATTAGTTGTAATGCTTGCAAGGCTTAGTGATGTGCATTACCGAGAGGGCCCAGAGATACCTCTCCGACAATCGGAGTGACAAATCCTAATCTCGAAATCGCCAACCCAACATCTGCCTTTGGAGACACCTGTAGTACTCCTTTATAATCACCCGATTACGTTGTGACGTTTGGTAGTACCAAAGTGTTCCTCCGTAAACGGAGTTGCATAATCTCATAGTTATAGGAACATGTATAAGTCATGGATAAAAGCAATAGCAACATACTAAGCGATCGGTGCTAAGCTAATGGAATGGGTCATGTCAATCAGATCATTCAACTAATGATGTGACCTTGTTAATCAAATGACAACTCCTTTGTCTATGGTTAGGAAACTTAACCATCTTTGATTAACAAGCTAGTCTAATAGAGGCATACTAGTGACACTCCGTTTGTCTATGTATTCACACATGTATTATGTTTCCGGTTAATACAATTCTAGCATGAATAATAAACATTTATCATGATATAAGGAAATAAATAATAACTTTATTATTGCCTCTAGGGCATATTTCCTTCAGTCTCCCACTTGCACTAGAGTCAATAATCTAGTTCACATCGCCATGTGATTTAACATCAATAGTTCACATCTATATGTGGTTAACACCCATAGTTCACATCGACATGTGACCAACACCCAAAGGGTTTACTAGAGTCAGTAATCTAGCTCACATCGCTATGTGATTAACACCCAAAGAGTACTAAGGTGTGATCATGTTTTGCTTGTGAGATAATTTTAGTCAACGGTCTGTCACATTCGAGCCGTAAGTATTTTGCAAATTTCTATGTCTACAATGCTCTGCACGGAGCTACTCTAGCTAATTGCTCCCACTTTCAATATGTATCCAGATTGAGACTCGAGTCATCTAGATTAGTGTTAAAACTTGCATCGGCGTAACCCTTTACGAACCTTTTTCACTTCCATAATCGAGAAACATATCCTTATTCTACTAAGGATAATTTTGACCGCTGTCCATTGATCTACTCCTAGATCACTATTGCACTCCCTTGCCAAGCTTAGTGGTAGGGTATGCAATAGATCTGGTACACAGCATGACATACTTTATAGAACCTATGGCTGATCCATAGGGAATGACTTTCATTCTCTTTCTATCTTCTGCCATGGTCGGGTTTTGAGTCTTACTCAATCTCACATCTTGTAACACAGGCAAGAACTCTTTCTTTGACTGTTCCATTTTGAACTACTTCAAAATCTTGTCAAGGTATGTATTCATTGAAAAACTTATCAAGCGTCTTGATCTATCTCAATAGATCTTGATGTTCAATATGTAAGCAGCTTTACCGAGGTCTTTCTTTGAAAAAACTCCTTTCAAATACTCCTTTATGCTTTGCAGAAATTTTTTACATTATTTCTGATCAACAATATGTCATTCACATATATTTATCAGAAATGTTGTAGTGCTCCCACTCACTTTCTTGTAAATACAGGCTTCTCCAAAAGTCTGTATAAAACCATATGCTTTGATCACACTATCAAAGCGTTTATTCCAACTCGAGATGCTTGCACCAGTCCATAGATGGATCATTGGAGCTTGCACATTTTGTTAGCTCCTTTAAGATTGACAAAACCTTCTGGTTGCATCATATACAACTCTTCTTTAATAAATCCATTAAATAATGTAGTTTTGACATCCATTTGCCAGATTTCATAAAATGTGGCAATTGCTAACATGATTCGGACAGACTTAAGCATCACTACAGTTGAGAAAATCTCATTGTAGTACACACCTTGAACTTGTCGAAAACCTTTTTGCGACAAGTCGAGCTTTGTAGATAATACTACTATCAGCATTTGTCTTCCTCTTGAAGATCCATTTATATAATATGGCTTGCCGATCATCGGGCAACTCCATCAAAGTCCACACTTTGTTCTCATACATGGATCCCATCTCAGATTTCATGGCCTCAAGCCATTTCGCGGAATCTGGGCTCATCATCGCTTCCTCATAGTTCGTAGGTTCATCATGGTCTAGTAACATGACTTCTAGAACATGATTACCGTACCACTCTGGTGCGGATCTTACTCTGGAAGACCTACGAGGTTTGGTAGCAACTTGATCTGAAGTTTCATGATCATCATCATTAACTTCCTTACTAATTGGTGTAGGAATCACTGGAACTGATTTATGTGATGAACTACTTTCCAATAAGGGAGAAGGTACAATTACCTCATCAAGTTCTACTTTCCTCCCACTCACTTCTTTCGAGAGAAACTCCTTCTCTAGAAAGGATCCATCTTAGCAACGAATGTTTTGCTTTTAGATCTGTGATAGAAGGTGTACCCAACAGTTTCTTTTGGGTATTCTATGAAGACGCACTTCTCGATTTGGGTTCGAGCTTATCGGTGAAAACTTTTCACATAAGCATCACAACTCAAACTTTAAGAAACGACAGCTTAGGTTTCTTCGCTAAACCATAGTTCATACGGTGTCATCTCAGCGGATTTAGATGGTGCCCTATTAAACGTGAATGCAGCTGTCTCTAATGCATAACCCCAAAATGATAGTGGTAAATCGGTAAGATACATCATAGGTCACACCATATCAAATAAAGTGCGGTTACGACGTTCGGACACACCATAACGTTGTGGTGTTCCAGGTGGCGTGAGCTGTGAAACTATTCCACTTTATTGAAGACCAAACTCGTAACTCAAATATTTTACCTCTGCGATCATATCGTAGAAACTTTTATTTTCTTGTTACGATGATTCTCCACTTCACTCTGAAAATGTTTCAGACTTATGTTTCATCAAGTAGATATACCCATATCTGCTCAAAACATCTGTGAAGATCAGAAAATAATGATACTTGTCGCGAGCCTTAATATTCATCGGACCACATACATCAGTATGTATGATTTCCAACAAATTTGTTGCTCGCTCTATTGTTCCGGAGAACGGAGTTTTAGTCATCTTGCCCATGAGGCATGGTTACTTAAGCATCAAGTGATTCATAATCAAGTGATTCCAAAACCCATCAAGTATGGAGTTTCTTTATCGCTTTACACCAATATGACCTAAGCGGCGGTGCCACAAATAAGTTGCACTATCATTATTAACTTTGCATCTTTTGGTTTCAATATTACGAATATGTGTATCACTACTATCGAGATCCAACAAATCATTTTTGTTGGTGTGTAACCATATAAGGTTTTATTCATGTAAACAGAACAACAATTTATTCTCTTACTTAAATGAATAACCATATTGCAATAATCATGATCAAATCATATTTATGCTCAACACCAAATAACACTTATTTAGGTTCCACACTAATCCCGAAAGTATAGGGAGTGTGCGATGATGATCATATCAATCTTGGAACTACTTCCAACACTCATCGTTACTTCCCCTTCAACTAGTTTCTGTTTATTCTGTAACTCCTGTTTCGAGTTACTAATCTTAGCAACCGAACAAATATCAAATACTCAGGGGCTACTATAAACACTAATCTCGATAGTATAGGAAGTGTGCGATGATGATCATATCAATCTTGGAACTACTTCCAACACTCATCGTCACTTCCCCTTCAACTAGTCTCTGTTTATTCTGTAACTCCTGTTTCGAGTTACTAATCTTAGCAACCGAACAAGTATCAAATACTCAGGAGCTACTATAAACACTAGTAAAGCACACATCAATAACATGTATATCAAATATACCCTTGTTCACTTTGCCATCCTTCTTATCCGCCAAATACTTGGGGTATTTCCGTTTCCAGTGACCATTTCCTATGCAGTGTAAGCACTCAGTTTCAGGCTTTGGTTCAGCTTTGGGTTTCTTCATGGGAGTGACAACTTGCTTGTCATTCTACTTGAAATTCCCCTTTCTTTCCCTTTGCCCTTTTCTTGAAACTAGTGGTCTTGTCAATCATCAACACTTCATGCTCTTTCTCGATTTCTACCTTCGTCGATTTCAACATCACGAAGAGCTCGGGAATCGTTTTCGTCATCCCTTGCATACTATAGTTCATCACGAAGTTCTAGTAACTTAGTGATGGTGACTAGAGAATTCTGTCAATCACTATCTTATCTGGGAGATTAACTCCCACTTGATTCAAGCGATTGAAGTACCCAGACAATCTGAGCACATGCTCACTAGTTGAGCGATTCTCCTCCATCTTTTAGCTATAGAACTTGTTGGAAACTTCATATCTCGCAACTCGGGTATTTGCTTGAAATATTAACTTCAACTCCTGGAACATCTCATATGGTCCATGACGTTCAAAACGTCTTTGAAGTCCCGATTCTAAGCCGTTTAAGCATGGTGCACTAAACTACCAAGTAGTCATCATATTGAGCTAGCCAAACGTTCATAACGTCGCATCTTGCTCTTGCAATAGGTCTGTCACCTAGCGGTGCATTCAAGGACATAATTCTTCTGTGCAGCAATGAGGATAAACCTCAGATCACGGATCCAATCCGCAACATTGCTACTAACATTTTTCAACACAATTTTCTCTAGGAACACATTAAAATAATCATATGAAAGCAACAACGCGAGCTATTGATCTACAACATAATTTGCAAAAAACTACCAGGACTAAGTTCATGATAAATTAAAGTTCAATTAATCATATTACTTAAGAACTCCCACTTAGATAGACATCTCTCTAGTCATCTAAGTGATTACGTGATCCAAATCAACTAAACCATGTCCGATCATCACGTGAATGGAGTAGTTTCAATGGTGAACATCACTATGTTGATCATATCTACTATATGATTCACGTTCGACCTTTCGGTCTCCGTGTTCCGAGGCCATATCTGTTATATGCTAGGCTCGTCAAGTTTAACCTGAGTATTCCGCGTGTGCAACTGTTTTGCACCCGTTGTATTTGAACGTAGAGCCTATCACACCCGACCATCACGTGGTGTCTCAGCACGAAGAACTTTCGCAGCGGTGCATACTCGGGAGAACACTTCTTGATAATTTTAGTGAGAGATCATCTTATAATGCTACCGTCAATCAAAGCAAGATAAGATGCATAAAGGATAAACATCACATGCAATCAATATAAGTGATATGATATGGTCATCATCATCTTGTGCTTGTGATCTCCATCGCCAAGCACCGTCATGATCACCATCGTCACCGGTAGCGACACCTTGATCTCCATCGTAGCATCGTTGTCGTCTCGCCAACTATTGCTTCTCGACTATCGCTACTGCTTAGTGATAAAGTAAAGCAATTACATGGCTTTGCATTTCATACAATAAGCGACAACCATATGGCTCCTGCCATTGCCGATAACTTCGGTTACAAAACATGATCATCTCATACAATAAAATATAGCATCACGTCTTGACCACATCACATCACAACATGCCCTGCAAAAACAAGTTAGGCGTCCTCTACTTTGTTGTTGCAAGTTTTACGTGGCTGCTACGGGCTGAGCAAGAACCGTTCTTACCTCGCATCAAAACCACAGCGATAGTTTGTCAAGTTGGTGCTGTTTTAACCTTCGCAAGGACGGGCGTAGCCATACTCGGTTCAACTAAAGTGAGAGAAACTGACACCCGCCGGTCACCTTTAAGCAACTAGTGCTCGAAGCGGTGAAACCAGTCTCGCGTAAGCGTACGCGTAATGTCGGTCCGGGCCGCTTCATCTCACAATACCGCCGAACCAAAGTATGACATGCTGGTAAGCAGTATGACTTATATCGCCCACAACTCACTTGTGTTCTACTCGTGCATATGACATCAACGCATAAAACCAGGCTCGGATGCCACTGTTGGGAAACGTAGTAATTTCAAAAAAATTCCTACGCACACGCAAGATCATGGTGATGGCATAGCAACGAGAGGGAGAGTGTATCTTCATACCCTTGAAGATCGCTAAGCGGAAGCGTTTATAACAACGCGTTGATGTAGTCGTGCGTCTTCACGATCCGACCGATCCAAGCACCGAGCGTCGGCACCTCCGAGTTCTGCACACGTTCAGCTCGATGGCGATCCCGGACTCGATCCAGCAAAGTGTCGGGGATGAGTTCCGTCGACCTGACGGCGTGGTGGCGATGATGATGCTCTACGGCGCGAGGCTTCGCCTAAACTCTGCGACGATATGACCGAGGTGGAATATGGTGGAAGGGGCACCGCTGCGGCTAAGAGATCAAGGGATCAATTGTTGTGTCTTTGGTGCTAGCCCTGCCCTCTATTTATATGTTGAGCCCCGGTGAAACTTGGAGCAAAAACCTCCTCAAAGTCGGTTTTGCCCGAAGGCAAGAGTCCCACTCGGACTCTAGGACCAAACGCCACAATCCTTGGCGTCGGCCCAGACGCCATGGGCCTCGGCGTCTCGCCCGAGGCGAGACGCCAGGTCTCCGGCGTTTGGCCCCACACCTCCATAAAACTCCTTTTGCACCGACCTAAAGCCTCATGGGCTTGACCCTTAGCCTAAACATATCATCCAATATATGAATCTTTACGTCTCGACCATTTGAGACTCCTCGTCATGTCCCCGATCTCATCCGGGACTCGAACTCCTTCGGTACATCAAAACATGCAAACTCATAATATAACATCATCGAAACCTTAAGCGTGCGGACCCTACGGGTTCGAGAACTATGTAGACATGACCTAGAACTATTCTCGGTCAATAACCAATAGCGGAACCTGGATGCCCATATTGGCTCCTACATATTCTCTGAAGATCTTTATCGGTCAGACCGCATAACAACATCGTTGTTCCTTTTGTCATCGGTATGTTACTTGCCCGAGATTCGATCGTCGGTATCCAATACCTAGTTCAATCTCGTTCTTGGCAAGTCTCTTTACTCGTTCCGTAATACATCATCTCACAGCTAACTCATTAGTTGTAATGCTTGCAAGGCTTAGTGATGTGCATTACCGAGAGGGCCAGAGATACCTCTCCGACAATCGGAGTGACAAATCCTAATCTCGAAATCGCCAACCCAACATCTGCCTTTGGAGACACCTGTAGTACTCCTTTATAATCACCCGATTCGTTGTGACGTTTGGTAGTACCAAAGTGTTCCTCCGTAAACGGAGTTGCATAATCTCATAGTTATAAGAACATGTATAAGTCATGGATAAAAGCAATAGCAACATACTAAGCGATCGGGTGCTAAGCTAATGGAATGGGTCATGTCAATCAGATCATTCAACTAATGATGTGACCTTGTTAATCAAATGACAACTCCTTTGTCTATGGTTAGGAAACTTAACCATCTTTGATTAACAAGCTAGTCTAATAGAGGCATACTAGTGACACTCCGTTTGTCTATGTATTCACACATGTATTATGTTTCCGGTTAATACAATTCTAGCATGAATAATAAA
Organism: Aegilops longissima; assembly: GCA_021605205.1. Taxonomy (NCBI): domain Eukaryota; kingdom Viridiplantae; phylum Streptophyta; class Magnoliopsida; order Poales; family Poaceae; genus Aegilops; species Aegilops longissima. The sequence continues at coordinate 19,822,735 of CM038682.1, forward strand.
CATTTATCATGATATAAGGAAATAAATAATAACTTTATTATTGCCTCTAGGGCATATTTCCTTCAGGTGTTCGATGGAATGCCCGAGCCACACTACTTAAGGTTTCTCCTCTCCAAGCTCGACCGCCAAGCTCCATTTTCCTCAATATTTATCTAGGTTTAGCGGTCCGTCACGCCCCGTCCCCGTCTTCATCGCCGTCGATCACCCGCGCCGATCTCATCGCCGGCACCACCGTGGTGAGCCTCTTGTTCTTATCTTCTTTCTGAAAGGGAAAATATTATTACTTGTTTGTTTAGATAAATACTTGTATTATTTTCTTACTTTTATTATTGCATCTTATATAGTGCGATGGTTTTGGTATCCTCCCCCGTCGGCCCTCGTCCTGTCTATGATTCGGATGTGGTATATATTATCTTTTCATAACTATTGGTTCATTTATTGTTTATGAAAATTATGCCAACCAACGTGACATAGATTTTATTTATCTAAGAGGTTGTTGAACCAGAAATTCCAACCGACCCTATTGTCGAGAGGTTAAATTTAGTTGAAGAAGAAAACAATTTCTTGAAGGAAAAAATAAAAAAACTTGAGGAGGAGAAGATGATATTGGAGTTGCATGTTGCGGATGTCGTCGATGATCACAAGATCAAGATGGATGCAATGCGCTTGAAGATGAGAAAGATTAGAAAATATGCCATTCATACCGAGGCTTGGTATCATTATGCCGTTGGATCAGTTGTTACCTTGGTTGCGATTATGATCGCATTTGTTTTCGCATTGAAATGTTTTACATAGTTTCAATGTATGGTTTAATTAATTTAGATGCTCTGCAGAGCTTTATGTTTTAGATGAGAACTATGTATGTACTTTGGTTTTTATGTGATGATGAACTTCTATTAATTTGGTCACTTAATTATCTATTCATGATGTTCTGTAATGATTTTTGACACACTTAATTATATATAATGCACGCAGATGAACCGGCAATGGATGTACGGTGACGTACACACCTCCGAGTACATTAAGGCGTGCATGATTTTCTCAAGTGGCTGAGGCAAACAACCAGAATGGTTTTATGTGTTGTCCATGCCCTATATGTGGAATCTGAAGTCTTACTCGACCAGAAAATCCTTCACACCCACCTACTTTACAAGGGTTTCATGCCACACTATAATGTTTGGACGAGGCACGGAGAAATAGGGGTTATGATGGAAGGCGGCGAGGAAGAAGAGTACGATGACAACTATGTGCCCCTGAATACGGTGATGCTACTGAACATCAAGATGCACTGACGATGTGCACGATGGTGCTGGAACAGGCGAAGCTGCTGAAGATCAAGAGGAACCAGACGATGTGCCCGATGATGATGATCTCCACCGGTCATTGTCGATGCAAGGACACAATGCGAAAGTCAAAAGGAGAAGCTGAAGTTCGATCGCATGTTAGAGGATCACAAAAAGGGTTGTACCCCAATTGCGAAGATGGCAACACAAAGCTCGGTACCGTACTCGAATTGCTGCGAAGGAAGGCAGAATATCTGTGCTGATAAAGGATTTGAGAAGCTACTGAAAATAATGAAGAAGAAGCTTCCAAAGGATAACGAATTGCCCGACAGTACATACGCAGCAAAGAAGGTCGTATGCCCTCTAGGATTGGAGGTGAAGAAGATACATGCATGCCCTAATGACTGCATCCTCTACCGTGGTGCCTACAAGGATCTGAACGCATGCCCGGTATGCGGTGCATTGCGGTATAAGATCAGACGAGATGACCATGATGATGTTGACGGCGAGCCTCCCATGAAGAGGGTTCCTGCGAAGGTGATGTGGTATGCTCCTATAATACCACGGTTGAAACGTCTATTCAGAAACGGAGAGCATGCTAAGTTGATGCGATGGCACAGTGAGGACCGTAAGAAAGACGGAAGTTGAGAGCACCCGCGACGGGTCGCAGATGGAGAAAAATCGAGAGAAAGTCTTGGGATGAGTTTGCAAAGGACCCAAGGAACGTATGGTTTGCTTTAAGCGCAGATGGCATTAATCCTTTCGGGAGCAGAGCAGCAATCACAACACCTGGCCCGTGACTCTATGTATGTATAACCTTCCTCCTTGGATGTGCATGAAGCGGAAATTCATTATGATGCCGTTCTCATCCAAGGCCCTAAGCAACCCGGCAACGACATTGATGTGTACCTAAGGCCATTAGTTGAAGAACTTTTACAGCTGTGGAATGGAAGCGGTATGCGTCGTGGGATGAGCACAAAAGGAGAATTTGACCTAAAGGCGTTGCTGTTCGTGACCATCAATGATTGGCCCGCTCTCGGTAACCTTTCAGGACAGACAAACAAGGGATACCACGCATGCACGCACTGTTTACTTGACACCGATAGTATATACCGGAAGCTGCGGGAAGAATGTGTACAGGCCATCGTCGATTTCTTCCGACCAACCATCAATGTCGAAAGAAAGGCAAGCATTTCAAAGGCGAGGCAGATCACGGAAGAAGCCCGCCATGCGTACCGGTGATCACGTACTTGCTATGGTCAATGATTTACACGTAATCTTTGGAAAGGGTCGGCGGACTAGCTGTTCGAATGACGCTGAGAATCACGCACCCATGTGGAAGAAGAAATCTATATTTTGGGACCTACCCTCTGGAAAGACCTAGAGGTCCGCTCTTGATCGACGTGATGCACGTGGCGTAGAACCTTTGCGTGAACCTGCTAGGCTTCTTGGGCGTGTATGGGAAGACAAAAGATACACCGAGGCATGAGAGGACCTGCAATGCTTGCACGAAAAAGAGGGCATGCCTCCGAAGCGGTATGAAGGTCCTGCCAGCTACGCTCTTACGAAGAAGAGAAAGAAATATTCTTTCAATGCCAGCTCGATATGAAGGTCCCGACTGGCTTCTCGTCGAATATAAAGGGAATAATAAATATGCGGAGAAAAGTTCCGAACCTAAAGTCTCATGATTGCCACGTGATTATGGCGCAACTGCTTCGGTTGCATTGAGGTGGCTTCTACCGAAAACGTCCGATTAGTCATTGTGAAGCTATGTGCATTCCTCAATGCAATATCTCGAAGGTGATCGATCCAGAAATAGTACCAACGCTAAGGAGTGATGTGGCGCAATGTCTTGTCGGTTTGAGCTGGTGTTCCCACCATCCTTCTTCAATATCATGGCGCGTCCTAGTTCATCTAGTCGACGAGATTGTCATTCGGGGCCCGTATTTCTACACAATATGTACCCCTTTGAGAGGTTCATGGGAGTCCTAAAGAAATATGTTAAGTAACGCTAGGCCGAAGGAAGCATCTCCATGGGCCATCAAGCAGAGGATGTCATCGGGTTTTGTGTTGACTTCATTCCTGGCCTTAAGAAGATAGGTCTCCCTAAATCGCGGTATGAGGGGAGACTGACCGGAAAAACACGCTTGGAAGGGACTCAATAATATGCAGGGACGAATATTCTTGGTCTCAAGCACACTACACAGTTCTACAGAACTCTACCTTGGTGACCCCGTATGTCGATGAACACAAGAACAGTCTGCGCTCCAAACACCCGCAGCAGTGCGACGACTGGATTACATGTGAACACATCAGGACTTTCAGCAGTTGGTTGGAAACACCTCTCAGAGGTGACAACACTGTTTGTGATGAGCTGTACTTGTTGTCCGGGGACCATCTTCGATTGTAATGATTTGGAAAGGATCTGAGATAAATGGGAATACATTTTACACGATTGACCAAGATGAAAAGAGCACCAACCAAAACAGCGGTGTCCGCTTTGATGCAGCAACCGACAAGGGAAATGACACATATTATGGTTACATAGTAGACATATGGAAACTTGACTACGGAGTAGATTTTAAGGTCCCTTTGTTTAAGTGCAAGTGGGTCAATCTGTCAGGAGGCGGGGTACAGGTAGACCCACAGTACGGAATGACAACAGTGGATCTGAAAAATCTTGGGTACACTGACGAACCGTTCGTCCTAGCCAATGATGTGGCACAGGTTATCTATGTGAAGGACATGTCTACCAGACCGAGGAAAAGAAAAGATAAGGAAGCGAATACATCATACAATGAGCCAAAGCGCCACATAGTTCTTTCGGGAAAAGGGACATCCAGGGAGTGGAGGGCAAGACAGACATGTCGAAGAGAGTATGAAAAGTTTCATGAAATTCCCCCTTCAAAGTCAAGGCTGACCCAAGCATCCTGATAAGCGATGAAGATTATCCATGGTTCTGACGCAATAAGCAAGCGACACAAGCGAAGAAAAAGTGAAGACTTTCTCCCGCAACTATTATGACGATACCATGCCAACTTTGTAACAGACGAGTATGATACCATTGTCCGTTTTGTACATGCCCATGCTATGCCAACTTTTTCAGAGTTCATTTGAAAACTATGAATTTGAAAACCTCGCCAACCGAAGGGCGCTCATACCGGTTTATAAGCCCGTCCCTCTACACACCGTTTTGTTGTAAGCAGAAACAAAATAAATAAATAAAGCAACAAAGAAAACAAAAAAAGTGTTTTCAAATTTGAAAACTAATGGCACTAACAGAAAGTTTATAATTTTTCTAAAACTAAAAGCAAAAAAGAATTAAAAATAAAGAAAAAACAAAAAAATAAATAATGCAGAAAACAGAACAAAAACTGAAAAATAAAATAAAAATAGCAACAATAAGTATTTTGTTGTAAGTAGAAACAAAATAAAATAAATAAAGCAACAAAGAAAACAAAAAAGAGTTTTCAAATTTGAAAACTAATGGCACTAACAGAAAGTTTATAATTTTTCTAAAACTAAAAGCAAAAAGAATTAAAAATAAAGCAAAAAACAACAAAAACTAAATAATGCAGAAAACAGAACAAAAACTGAAAAAAATAAAAATAGCAACAATAAGTATTTTGTTGTAAGTAGAAACAAAATAAAATAAATAAAGCAACAAAGAAAACAAAAAAGAGTTTTCAAATTTGAAAATAATAGCACTAACAGAAAGTTTATAATTTTCTAAAACTAAAAGCAAAAAGAATTAAAAATAAAGCAAAAACAACAAAAATAAATAATAATGCAGAAAACAAAACAAAAAACTGGAAAAAAAATAGTGCACCTCTCTGGCCCCCACGGCCTGAATACGACTAGAAACCCTACATGGGCCAGGATTCAGGCCCGCAGGAGGCCAAGTAGGCCCACAGGCACATAGCTAGTGACAGATTAGGCCCGAAAGCCTGCAGTTGAGAGGAGCTCGAGAGGGTGGGCGCGGGAGCGCTTATTGTTGGGGCGTAGTAATTTCAAAAATTTCCTCGCACACACAAGACCATGGTGATGGCATAGCAACGAGAGGGGAGAGTGTCTGTCCACGTACCCTCGTAGACCGAAAGCGGAAGCGTTATAACAACGCGGTTGATGTAGTCGTACGTCTTCACGATCCGACCGGTCCAAGCACCGAGCGTCGGCACCTCCGAGTTCAGCACACGTTCAGCTCGATGACGATCCCTGGACTCCGATCCAGCAAAGTGTCGGGGATGAGTTCCGTCAGCACGACGGCGTGGTGACAATGATGATGCTCCACCGGCGCAGGGCTTCGCCTAAACTCTGCGACGATATGACCGAGGTGGAATATGGTGGAAGGGGGCACCGCACACGGCTAAGAGATCCAAGGGATCAATTGTTGTGTCTTTGGTGCTAGCCCTGCCCTCTATTTATATGTTGAGCCCCGGGGTCGAAACTTGGAGCAAAAACCTCCTCAAAGTCGGTTTTGCCCGAAAGGCAAGAGTCCCACTCGGACTCCAGGACCAAACGCCACAATCCTTGGCGTCTGGCCCAGACGCCATGGGCCTCAGCGTCTGGCCTAGGGACGAGTGGTTTGTCTGTGGTGGTGTGGATGCTCTGCTTTTTCTCTGTTGCTGCCGTCTCTGGTGTGGTGCGGAGGTGCGGAGTTTCCTTCGGCGATCACGGTGGTGGGTGTGGACTCGGCTCCTTGCTGAACTTGGACCGATGGTGTAGTTATTGTGTTGTAGCCTCGGTTGCGTGTGGCCCTTCGTCCAGGTGTGGACTCAGTGCTTGTTGCACTTCGACTACGCCAATAGCTTGGGTTTGCTCTCTGCTGATTGGAGCTCTTCATCTACGGTGGTGATGTTTCTCACGCAGCCCCCCAAGTGTTGAGGACAGTGGAAAATGATGGTCCTCCGTTTCTTCTTTCTTTTCGGCGCTTGCCCTGTTTCGCCTCAGAACAATTTTCTCTTTTCTCTTTCATAATGTTAGGTGACGTGATATGTTTATTATCTACCTTGTACTCTCTTTTAAATTCCGGGTCTGCCGGTTACTCCTCTTAATGAAAGAAAAGTAGAGCTGCTATATTTTGTCAAGAAAAACAACAATTCAATAATGCTCAGGTATTCATTCTCATTGTCATATGGTTGCTGTCTTTGGTTGCTGCTGTTGTAACTTATTTGTTGCTGATGTTTCCTTTCGGGATTACGTCCTTTATTTGCATTAGCTGAAGCCAACGGAATGAACGTGAAAGAGAAAAAAAAAGGAAAGGACATTCCCAGGCTGCTCCAACAGCCATCAAGCACAAAACTCGTGTATAGCAGACCGAAAGGCTTCTCATACAGAGCAGCGCTACAGCATCATGATCTTAACCTCTGCTTTCTTCTTCTTCATTTCTCTTTCCGTTTGTTAGGATGTATAGTTTTCATGCTTCACTACATTATTTGTTCCCAAGTTGCCAGCAACCATATCTGGTGTCAGCATGAACTAGCTGCCCAGTTGGAATTCTAAAGTAAGTATAAATCATGTTTCTGCTATGGAAAATCAACACTGAATTCCAGTCACTCGAAATTAACTGAAGTCAGGCCAGAAAAGTTTGAGTACGTTCTAAATTGACATCTCCACCATACTTGTAAGTATCATAGGTGCTTTGTAGCCGGAATTATCGGAAGTAAATGGACAAGAATACATGCTGGTTAGTTCCACCGGGTTGATGGATGTTCTGTCAAAATAACTTCCTTTTGCTCTCAGTATGCATAATAGTACTGCTCAGCAGTGTTTTAAATAGCAGGTTATGCCAAATAGTGAGGACCCTCCAAATCAGCTATAGCGAGCTATAGCCTCTTATAACCGGCTATTTACAAAGTTTAGCAGGCTATGCCACATATAGCGGCACGTGCTCAAACCGCTATAGCTAGGTAGCGGCTATTTAAAACTTTGCTGCTCAGGCTTATCTGAATACAGCTTTGTTGTTACTTATTAATGGTGGGTGTTTGGAAAATCCTTGTATTGTTACTTATTAATGGTGGGTGTTTGGAAAATCCTTGTAAGGTTCCAGGCTTCTGAGACAACACACCACTGTATGCAGTGTTCCAAAAACCCATGTAAGCTTTTCACCGACATATGCTTATAAATTCGAAAACAAACTGCCATCCGTAGTCATTTCCAATGTTTCAGAATTTCTGAACGCGGAGTCGCAGATCCACAGGGGAAACGTCAAACAGCGTATGGCTAGGGTTCGAGCAGAGTACTGAAGCATGAATACTCAGCACAAAGACCGATTGTGGAAGTGGCTGGACGTGGGGTCCTTGAACGTTGAAGCGATTGAATATTCACACATGCACGTTGCTTTCAGATACGGCAGCATGTTGGAAAATAATCGGAACTTCGAGCACAACCACGACCACATGAAGACTAGCATTGACTTTTTTTTTTTTGCGAGAAAACTTTCAGTCTATTCATCTTCCATCACGGCAGTACAACGAACACTAGAAATAATAAAAATTACATCCAGATCCGTAGACCACCTAGCGACGACTACAATCACTGAAACGAGCCGAAGGCGCGCCGCCGTCATCACCGCTCCCTCGCGGTCGGGCACAACTTGTTGTAGTAGACGGTCGGAAGTCGTCGTGCTAAGGCCCGTGAGGACCAGCGCATCGAATAGCAACCGCCGCTGATGAAGAATAACGTGGTCGAAAGGATCCAACCTGAAGACACACGAACATAGACGAACCACAACCAGATCCGAGCAAATCCACCGAGGATAGATCCGCCGAGACACACCTCCACCGCCCACCAACGATGCTAGACGCATCACGGAACGGGACTAGGCGGGAGACCTTTATTCCATCTTGAGGAGCCGCCACCGTCTCGTCTTCCCGAGTGGGACACAAACCCTAACAAATTTTGAAGGAACGACTAACAACGGAGCCCTCCGCGGCCCTTGCCAGATCCACCACGCCCCATGGCCCTAGGGCCACCGGAGACGAGGCGGACCTGCGGCGGAGCCGCGAGAGGCACGAACCCTAACTTTTCTTGGAGAAGGAGGCGGCTAGGTATATATGAGTGAATTAATCATAAACTTACCAGCATCTCGGTTTAAAAGTTCAGATCTGTACTCTGACTAGCATTGACTTGACTTGCAGGTTCTCTGACTGGTTCGCACTGGCTTCAACTCAGGGTGGACAACACGAGCGGCCTTTTTGGCCCGCTCGTGGCCCACTCAGCTCGGTCCTGGCCCGCTCAAAAAAATAGCCGGTCCGGTCTGTGAAATATGGACCGAAAATTCGTCGGTCCGGTCCGGTTAAAGCCCGGTCCGCTCGCTCGGACCGAAGGAGACCGAGAGAAAAGGGGTAATCCAATAATCACGGAGCAATCACACGATAATTTGTTGCTATACCTATATGGGAATAACTGCCCAGGATTCTTCAATCCATTCTCCCCTTATTTCCACGTACTCCTTCCGTAAAAGATTTGTTACCCTAGCAGGCTAGCACGGTCGTGACAATCCCACGACTTACTCCACGCTCCTGTTTCCTTTTATTCGCAACTAACGGGAGAAACAGCTACGATCCGATAATTATGGCGCAATCCCGCAATTAACTCCACGTTCAATTTTATCTACTCACCCACGGCAAGGCCATACATGCATAATTGTGGGCACATGCGCGCGATAGATTGCTTGCATGCAACAGAAAACTGCTAAGAGATAAACATGCGCACGTTCATGGCTAATAGCACTTCCAATGGCTCGTCGTCTACCTCTCGCCGCCGGCTCTCGCGCACGTCTGCAACCTCGCCACAACACCCGCGCACGTCGCCCACCTCCTCTCTGCACCCGCGCAAGTCGCCGCCGGTGATGGTTGGTCGGTCCACTCGGTCCGGCCCGAGCTTCGCTGCCGCCGGTCCGGTCCCTGGAAACAGGACCGCGAGGCTGGTCGGTCTGGTCCGGTCCAGACCGCCGGCCGCCGGTCCAAATGGCAGCTCAGTGAAGGCCCGGACCGGCCCGGACCGTGTCCACCCTGAGCTTCAACAACACTGCCGTGCCCCGACTCTCACCTGGTTTTGATGGGTATGAATATTCTACGACATCTAAATGGTTGGCTAATGTGGTTATTCTAGAAGTAATTCCAGCCACACAAGAAAGACTAGCTAGCATTGACTTTGACGTCAGCGCTGCCTCTCGAGACGGATTCAACAAGACTAGTATTCCATACTCTCAAGAAAACCCTGACACTGTTTTGGTGATGGGTCTGTCTAGAACTCAGTCGACTGAGACTTAACCAAGTCTCAATCGAGTGACGTCAGCATAGTTCTTTTGCTGCAAGCGGCACGGCTAGATGCTACAACCGATGATGAAAAATGTTGCAACAGTTTTACAAGCAATGAAAATTGGTGCTACAGCTGGTGTGATTAAAATGCTACAACCGTCAATGCCAGATGTTACAACCGGTGAGACGATATGCTACAATCGATGAGGGACAACATGCTACAATCAACAAAGACAAATGCTGCAACCGGTAGAAAAAAAAGTTGCAAGCGTTGAGAAAAAATGTTGCATGGTCGACTGAGACTTGGTTAAATCTCAGTCGACTGATTTTTAGCAAGCCCGTTTGGTGATTTTGTATCGTGAAGCGCACAAGGAAGAGGCTACCACTTTCACCTAATATGTCTGGATCTGGAAGGATTACAAGCCAGGTGCGTTCCTAGCTAGTTCTCTTCTAAATATCCTAGTAGGGCCGACGCAAAAAAGAATGAGCAATTTTCCTTGCCATTACAAGTGGTGGTTCTCTGGCTTTGATGGGTAAAAGGAAGAATGAGGGCTCCTCAAGTTGCGGATCAAACATCGGAAAATACACATGACCTCTTGGGTGCTGCACACCCCTATACTAAAATTAATCACAAAAAATACCAAAAAATCAAAAAAAGAATCTGAATTTTGGGGATACCAAACTTGGGTCCGCGATCTACTCCCGTGTGAAATTTCGTGGAAAAAATACCAAAAAACATATCCGTGGTAAAGGAAATACTGCCCGAACAAAAATCTATCCAAACAGTGTTTTTCTATACATAGGAATTTTTTGTCTTTTTTGCCACGAATCGTTCCTGGTATTTTTTCACGAAATTACACACGGGTAGATCGGGAACCCAGGTTTGATATCCTAAAATTCCAGTTTTTTTAATTTCTTGGTATTATTTTGAATGAAATGTTGTTATGGGGTGCGGAGCACCGAGGGCTCAAATCCTCGTCCATCAAATATCTAGCTACTTGTTTTCTTTCGAAATGGCACGATTCCTGCATTCACTAAGAAGAAAAGAGGTGCTTTGTTAATTGGGGAAAACCGAGCAAAAGCCAGATTTCCAAGTTAATTATGGAGAACCGTTGAAAACTATCAAAACCGCCGATTGGCACACATAAGATACCCCATGCACACCACTCCAAAAGGACCACGTCGAGACAACACGCATGCGTAATCGTCATCACTCCTCCCTAGATGTGTCATCACCATCCCTAAACTCCGAAAGAAAGACGCCGACTTAGCCATAGGCGATCGTCGACCCAACCCACGAAAGGAAAAACCCTAGAGGAGTACATCACCAAGATGCGCCATCATCTGATCAAGTAGGATCAATAGTTTCCATCGGAGCTAAAATGATCTGCGCCGGGGGTGTGCAGCAACAATACAACTATGCCTCCAAGAAGGTACAACCGCCGCTGTCGCTGGTCACCGCCATGACCATGACAGAGACATGGTTTTCACCCAAAAGCTCCCGACACCACCTCATCCGCACATCATCTCACAACAACACCCACCTAGCACCACCACCGAGACAACTCGTAGCTGAAGAATGCTAATGCGATTGCTATATCCATCTATTTATCATCAACAACCATCTCGCACACTCTAAAAGTCTATCTGAATGATACACATGGCTCCATGAGAGTTCATGATCTCTATGAGCAAGTTTCAATGCAACAGTACCAGCAAAGCCATGAGATTTCTTTTAGAAGGCTGTTCTGATGAATCCAAATTCAAATTGCACAAGGAGGCTAATCAAGATAGATTGTGTCTAAGCTATTACAAGGCCGATGCATGATTCTTCCCTAGATATTTTTTTTGGCTATCTTAGGTTGTACTTAGAAGAACCTCCTATATATCACTAGTAGAAAACAGGGCTTTCGTCCAGGCCAGTTTAGCCCATTAGTCCCGGTTCAATCCAGAACCGGGACCAATGGAGCTATTTGCCCCGGTTCGTGAGCCCAGGGGGCCGGCCGGGCCACGTGGGCCATTGGTCCCGGTTCGTCCGGACCTTTTGGTCCCGGTTGGTGGAACGAACCGGGACCAATGGTCCTGGCTCCTGGCCCACCACTATTGGTCCCGGTTGGTGGCATGAACCGGGACCAAAGGCTTCCCTTTAGTCCCGGTTCATGCCACCAACCGGGGCTAATGGTGCTGCCTATATATAGCCCCTCGCGCAAGAGCAGAGCACATTGCTCTGTTTTTTCTGGCCGAGGGGGAGAGGGCTTGATGGTGCTCTAGCTCACCTCCTATGCACACAAGGTGTTGTTGGGAAACGTAGTAATTTCAAAAAAATTCCTACGCACACGCAAGATCATGGTGATGGCATAGCAACGAGAGGGAGAGTGTATCTTCATACCCTTGAAGATCGCTAAGCGGAAGCGTTTATAACAACGCGGTTGATGTAGTCGTACGTCTTCACGATCCGACCGATCCAAGCACCGAACGTACGGCACCTCCGAGTTCTGCACACGTTCAGCTCGATGACGATCCCCGGACTCCGATCCAGCAAAGTGTTGGGGATGAGTTCCGTCGGCCGACGGCGTGGTACGATGATGATGCTCTCATCGCGAGGCTTCGCCTAAACTCTGCGACGATATGACCGAGGTGGAATATGGTGGAAGGGGCACCGACACGGCTAAGAGATCCAAGGGATCAATTGTTGTGTCTTTGGTGCTAGCCCTGCCCTCTATTTATATGTTGAGCCCGGGGTCGAATCGGGAGCAAAACCTCCTCAAAGTCGGTTTTGCCCGAAAGGCAAGAGTCCCACTCGGACTCTAGGACCAAACGCCACAATCCTTGGCGTCGGCCCGACGCCATGGGCCTCGGCGTCTGGCCCAGGCCGACGCCAGGTCTCCGGCGTTTGGCCCCACAGCCTCCATAAAACTCCTTTTGCACCGACCTAAAGCCTCATGGGCTTGACCCTTAGCCTAAACATATCATCCAATATATGAATCTTTACGTCTCGACCATTTCGAGACTCCTCGTCATGTCCCCGATCTCATCCGGGACTCGAACTCCTTCGGTACATCAAAACATGCAAACTCATAATATAAGCATCATCGAAACCTTAAGCGTGCGGACCCTACGGGTTCGAGAACTATGTAGACATGACCTAGAACTATTCTCGGTCAATAACCAATAGCGGAACCTGGATGCCCATATTGGCTCCTACATATTCTACGAAGATCTTTATCGGTCGAGACCGCATAACAACATCGTTGTTCCTTTTGTCATCGGTATGTTACTTGCCCGAGATTCGATCGTCGGTATCCAATACCTAGTTCAATCTCGTTACTGGCAAGTCTCTTTACTCGTTCCGTAATACATCATCTCACAGCTAACTCATTAGTTGTAATGCTTGCAAGGCTTAGTGATGTGCATTACCGAGAGGGCCCAGAGATACCTCTCCGACAATCGGAGTGACAAATCCTAATCTCAAATCGCCAACCCAACATCTGCCTTTGGAGACACCTGTAGTACTCCTTTATAATCACCCGATTACGTTGTGACGTTTGGTAGTACCAAAGTGTTCCTCCGTAAACGGAGTTGCATAATCTCATAGTTATAGGAACATGTATAAGTCATGGATAAAAGCAATAGCAACATACTAAGCGATCGGTGCTAAGCTAATGGAATGGGTCATGTCAATCAGATCATTCAACTAATGATGTGACCTTGTTAATCAAATGACAACTCCTTTGTCTATGGTTAGGAAACTTAACCATCTTTGATTAACAAGCTAGTCTAGTAGAGGCATACTAGTGACACTCCGTTTGTCTATGTATTCACACATGTATTATGTTTCCGGTTAATACAATTCTAGCATGAATAATAAACATTTATCATGATATAAGGAAATAAATAATAACTTTATTATTGCCTCTAGGGCATATTTCCTTCAGTCTCCCACTTGCACTAGAGTCAATAATCTAGTTCACATCGCCATGTGATTTAACATCAATAGTTCACATCTATATGTGGTTAACACCCATAGTTCACATCGACATGTGACCAACACCCAAAGGGTTTACTAGAGTCAGTAATCTAGCTCACATCGCTATGTGATTAACACCCAAAGAGTACTAAGGTGTGATCATGTTTTGCTTGTGAGATAATTTTAGTCAACGGTCTGTCACATTCAGAGCCGTAAGTATTTTGCAAATTTCTATGTCTACAATGCTCTGCACGGAGCTACTCTAGCTAATTGCTCCCACTTTCAATATGTATCCAGATTGAGACTCAGAGTCATCTAGATTAGTGTTAAAACTTGCATCGACGTAACCCTTTACGACGAACCTTTTTTCACTTCCATAATCGAGAAACATATCCTTATTCTACTAAGGATAATTTTGACCGCTGTCCATTGATCTACTCCTAGATCACTATTGCACTCCCTTGCCAAGCTTAGTGGTAGGGTATGCAATAGATCTGGTACACAGCATGACATACTTTATAGAACCTATGGCTGATCCATAGGGAATGACTTTCATTCTCTTTCTATCTTCTGCCATGGTCGGGTTTTGAGTCTTACTCAATCTCACATCTTGTAACACAGGCAAGAACTCTTTCTTTGACTGTTCCATTTTGAACTACTTCAAAATCTTGTCAAGGTATGTATTCATTGAAAAACTTATCAAGCGTCTTGATCTATCTCAATAGATCTTGATGTTCAATATGTAAGCAGCTTTACCGAGGTCTTTCTTTGAAAAAACTCCTTTCAAATACTCCTTTATGCTTTGCAGAAATTTTTTACATTATTTCTGATCAACAATATGTCATTCACATATATTTATCAGAAATGTTGTAGTGCTCCCACTCACTTTCTTGTAAATACAGGCTTCTCCAAAAGTCTGTATAAAACCATATGCTTTGATCACACTATCAAAGCGTTTATTCCAACTCCGAGATGCTTGCACCAGTCCATAGATGGATCGCTGGAGCTTGCACATTTTGTTAGCTCCTTTAAGATTGACAAAACCTTCTGGTTGCATCATATACAACTCTTCTTTAATAAATCCATTAAATAATGTAGTTTTGACATCCATTTGCCAGATTTCATAAAATGTGGCAATTGCTAACATGATTCGGACAGACTTAAGCATCACTACAGTTGAGAAAATCTCATTGTAGTACACACCTTGAACTTGTCGAAAACCTTTTTGCGACAAGTCGAGCTTTGTAGATAATACTACTATCAGCATTTGTCTTCCTCTTGAAGATCCATTTATATAATATGGCTTGCCGATCATCGGGCAACTCCATCAAAGTCCACACTTTGTTCTCATACATGGATCCCATCTCAGATTTCATGGCCTCAAGCCATTTCGCGGAATCTGGGCTCATCATCGCTTCCTCATAGTTCGTAGGTTCATCATGGTCTAGTAACATGACTTCTAGAACATGATTACCGTACCACTCTGGTGCGGATCTTACTCTGGAAGACCTACGAGGTTTGGTAGCAACTTGATCTGAAGTTTCATGATCATCATCATTAACTTCCTTACTAATTGGTGTAGGAATCACCGGAACTGATTTCTGTGATGAACTACTTTCCAATAAGGGAGAAGGTACAATTACCTCATCAAGTTCTACTTTCCTCCCACTCACTTCTTTCGAGAGAAACTCCTTCTCTAGAAAGGATCCATCTTAGCAACGAATGTTTTGCTTTTAGATCTGTGATAGAAGGTGTACCCAACAGTTTCTTTTGGGTATTCTATGAAGACGCACTTCTCCGATTTGGGTTCGAGCTTATCAGGTGAAAACTTTTTCACATAAGCATCACAACTCCAAACTTTAAGAAACGACAGCTTAGGTTTACTGCTAAACCATAGTTCATACGGTGTCATCTCAACGGATTTAGATGGTGCCCTATTAAACGTGAATGCAGCTGTCTCTAATGCATAACCCCAAAATGATAGTGGTAAATCGGTAAGATACATCATAGGTCACACCATATCAAATAAAGTGCGGTTACGACGTTCGGACACACCATAACGTTGTGGTGTTCCAGGTGGCGTGAGCTGTGAAACTATTCCACTTTATTGAAGACCAAACTCGTAACTCAAATATTTTACCTCTGCGATCATATCGTAGAAACTTTTATTTTCTTGTTACGATGATTCTCCACTTCACTCTGAAAATGTTTCAGACTTATGTTTCATCAAGTAGATATACCCATATCTGCTCAAAACATCTGTGAAGATCGAAAATAATGATACTTGTCGCGAGCCTTAATATTCATCGGACCACATACATCAAGTATGTATGATTTCCAACAAATTTGTTGCTCGCTCTATTGTTCCGGAGAACGGAGTTTTAGTCATCTTGCCCATGAGGCATGGTTCGCAAGCATCAAGTGATTCATAATCAAGTGATTCCAAAACCCATCAAGATGGAGTTTCTTTATGCGCTTTACACCAATATGACCTAAACGGCAGTGCCACAAATAAGTTGCACTATCATTATTAACTTTGCATCTTTTGGTTTCAATATTACGAATATGTGTATCACTACTATCGAGATCCAACAAATCATTTTTGTTGGTGTGTAACCATATAAGGTTTTATTCATGTAAACAGAACAACAATTTATTCTCTTACTTAAATGAATAACCATATTGCAATAATCATGATCAAATCATATTTATGCTCAACACCAAATAACACTTATTTAGGTTCCACACTAATCCCGAAAGTATAGGGAGTGTGCGATGATGATCATATCAATCTTGGAACTACTTCCAACACTCATCGTTACTTCCCCTTCAACTAGTTTCTGCTTATTCGTAACTCCTGTTTGAGTTACTAATCTTAGCAACCGAACAAATATCAAATACTCAGGGGCTACTATAAACACTAATCTCGATAGTATAGGAAGTGTGCGATGATGATCATATCAATCTTGGAACTACTTCCAACACTCATCGTCACTTCCCCTTCAACTAGTCTCTGTTTATTCTGTAACTCCTGTTTCGAGTTACTAATCTTAGCAACCGAACAAGTATCAAATACTCAGGAGCTACTATAAACACTAGTAAAGCACACATCAATAACATGTATATCAAATATACCCTTGTTCACTTTGCCATCCTTCTTATCCGCCAAATACTTGGGGTATTTCCGTTTCCAGTGACCATTTCCTATGCAGTGTAAGCACTCAGTTTCAGGCTTTGGTTCAGCTTTGGGTTTCTTCATGGGAGTGACAACTTGCTTGTCATTCTACTTGAAATTCCCCTTTCTTTCCCTTTGCCCTTTTCTTGAAACTAGTGGTCTTGTCAATCATCAACACTTCATGCTCTTTCTCGATTTCTACCTTCGTCGATTTCAACATCACGAAGAGCTCGGGAATCGTTTTCGTCATCCCTTGCATACTATAGTTCATCACGAAGTTCTAGTAACTTAGTGATGGTGACTAGAGAATTCTGTCAATCACTATCTTATCTGGGAGATTAACTCCCACTTGATTCAAGCGATTGAAGTACCCAGACAATCTGAGCACATGCTCACTAGTTGAGCGATTCTCCTCCATCTTTTAGCTATAGAACTTGTTGGAGACTTCATATCTCTCAACTCGGGTATTTGCTTGAAATATTAACTTCAACTCCTGGAACATCTCATATGGTCCATGACGTTCAAAACGTCTTTGAAGTCCCGATTCTAAGCCGTTTAAGCATGGTGCACTAAACTACCAAGTAGTCATCATATTGAGCTAGCCAAACGTTCATAACGTCTGCATCTTGCTCTTGCAATAGGTCTGTCACCTAGCGGTGCATCAAGGACATAATTCTTCTGTGCAGCAATGAGGATAAACCTCAGATCACGGATCCAATCCGCAACATTGCTACTAACATTTTTCAACACAATTTTCTCTAGGAACACATTAAAATAATCATATGAAAGCAACAACGCGAGCTATTGATCTACAACATAATTTGCAAAAAACTACCAGGACTAAGTTCATGATAAATTAAAGTTCAATTAATCATATTACTTAAGAACTCCCACTTAGATAGACATCTCTCTAGTCATCTAAGTGATTACGTGATCAAATCAACTAAACCATGTCCGATCATCACGTGAATGGAGTAGTTTCAATGGTGAACATCACTATGTTGATCATATCTACTATATGATTCACGTTCGACCTTCGGTCTCCGTGTTCGAGGCCATATCTGTTATATGCTAGGCTCGTCAAGTTTAACCTGAGTATTCGGCGTGTGCAACTGTTTTGCACCGTTGTATTTGAGCGTAGAGCCTATCACACCGACCATCACGTGGTGTCTCAGCACGAAGAACTTTCGCAGCGGTGCATACTCGGGAGAACACTTCTTGATAATTTTAGTGAGAGATCATCTTATAATGCTACCGTCAATCAAAGCAAGATAAGATGCATAAAGGATAAACATCACATGCAATCAATATAAGTGATATGATATGGTCATCATCATCTTGTGCTTGTGATCTCCATCGCCAAGCACCGCCATGATCACCATCGTCACCGGTAGCGACACCTTGATCTCCATCGTAGCATCGTTGTCGTCTCGCCAACTATTGCTTCTCGACTATCGCTACTGCTTAGTGATAAAGTAAAGCAATTACATGGCTTTGCATTTCATACAATAAGCGACAACCATATGGCTCCTGCCAGATTGCCGATAACTCGGTTACAAAACATGATCATCTCATACAATAAAATATAGCATCACGTCTTGACCACATCACATCACAACATGCCCTGCAAAAACAAGTTAGACGTCCTCTACTTTGTTGTTGCAAGTTTTACGTGGCTGCTACGGGCTGAGCAAGAACCGTTCTTACCTACGCATCAAAACCACAACGATAGTTTGTCAAGTTGGTGCTGTTTTAACCTTCGCAAGGACCGGGCGTAGCCATACTCGGTTCAACTAAAGTGAGAGAAACTGACACCCGCCGGTCACCTTTAAGCAACTAGTGCTCGAAGCGGTGAAACTAGTCTCGCGTAAGCGTACGCGTAATGTCGGTCCGGGCCGCTTCATCTCACAATACCGCCGAACCAAAGTATGACATGCTGGTAAGCAGTATGACTTATATCGCCCACAACTCACTTGTGTTCTACTCGTGCATATGACATCAACGCATAAAACCAGGCTCGGATGCCACTGTTGGGAAACGTAGTAATTTCAAAAAAATTCCTACGCACACGCAAGATCATGGTGATGGCATAGCAACGAGAGGGAGAGTGTATCTTCATACCCTTGAAGATCGCTAAGCGGAAGCGTTTATAACAACGCGGTTGATGTAGTCGTACGTCTTCACGATCCGACCGATCCAAGCACCGAACGTACGGCACCTCCGAGTTCTGCACACGTTCAGCTCGATGACGATCCCCGGACTCGATCCAGCAAAGTGTCGGGATGAGTTCCGTCGACGACGGCGTGGTAGCGATGATGATGCTCTACGGCGCGGGCTTCGCCTAAACTCTGCGACGATATGACCGAGGTGGAATATGGTGGAAGGGGCACCGCTGCGGCTAAGAGATCCAAGGATCAATTGTTGTGTCTTTGGTGCTAGCCCTGCCCTCTATTTATATGTTGAGCCCGGTGAAACTTGGAGCAAAAACCTCCTCAAAGTCGGTTTTGCCCGAAAGGCAAGAGTCCCACTCGGACTCTAGGACCAAACGCCACAATCCTTGGCGTCTGGCCCAGACGCCATGGGCCTCGGCGTCTCGCCCAGGGCCAGACGCCAGGGTCTCCGGCGTTTGGCCCCTGCCTCCGCAAAACTCCTTTTGCACCGACCTAAAGCCTCATGGGCTTGACCCTTAGCCTAAACATATCATCCAATATATGAATCTTTACGTCTCGACCATTTGAGACTCCTCGTCATGTCCCCGATCTCATCCGGGACTCGAACTCCTTCGTACATCAAAACATGCAAACTCATAATATAACTGTCATCGAAACCTTAAGCGTGCGGACCCTACGGGTTCGAGAACTATGTAGACATGACCTAGAACTATTCTCGGTCAATAACCAATAGCGGAACCTGGATGCCCATATTGGCTCCTACATATTCTACGAAGATCTTTATCGGTCAGACCGCATAACAACATCGTTGTTCCTTTTGTCATCGGTATGTTACTTGCCCGAGATTCGATCGTCGGTATCCAATACCTAGTTCAATCTCGTTCTTGGCAAGTCTCTTTACTCGTTCCGTAATACATCATCTCACAGCTAACTCATTAGTTGTAATGCTTGCAAGGCTTAGTGATGTGCATTACCGAGAGGGCCAGAGATACCTCTCCGACAATCGGAGTGACAAATCCTAATCTCGAAATCGCCAACCCAACATCTGCCTTTGGAGACACCTGTAGTACTCCTTTATAATCACCCGATTCGTTGTGACGTTTGGTAGTACCAAAGTGTTCCTCCGTAAACGGAGTTGCATAATCTCATAGTTATAAGAACATGTATAAGTCATGGATAAAAGCAATAGCAACATACTAAACGATCGGGTGCTAAGCTAATGGAATGGGTCATGTCAATCAGATCATTCAACTAATGATGTGACCTTGTTAATCAAATGACAACTCCTTTGTCTATGGTTAGGAAACTTAACCATCTTTGATTAACAAGCTAGTCTAGTAGAGGCATACTAGTGACACTCCGTTTGTCTATGTATTCACACATGTATTATGTTTCCGGTTAATACAATTCTAGCATGAATAATAAACATTTATCATGATATAAGGAAATAAATAATAACTTTATTATTGCCTCTAGGGCATATTTCCTTCAGGTGTTCGATGGAATGCCCGAGCCACACTACTTAAGGTTTCTCCTCTCCAAGCTCGACCGCCAAGCTCCATTTTCCTCAATATTTATCTAGGTTTAGCGGTCCGTCACGCCCCGTCCCCGTCTTCATCGCCGTCGATCACCCGCGCCGATCTCATCGCCGGCACCACCGTGGTGAGCCTCTTGTTCTTATCTTCTTTCTGAAAGGGAAAATATTATTACTTGTTTGTTTAGATAAATACTTGTATTATTTTCTTACTTTTATTATTGCATCTTATATAGTGCGATGGTTTTGGTATCCTCCCCCGTCGGCCCTCGTCCTGTCTATGATTCGGATGTGGTATATATTATCTTTTCATAACTATTGGTTCATTTATTGTTTATGAAAATTATGCCAACCAACGTGACATAGATTTTATTTATCTAAGAGGTTGTTGAACCAGAAATTCCAACCGACCCTATTGTCGAGAGGTTAAATTTAGTTGAAGAAGAAAACAATTTCTTGAAGGAAAAAATAAAAAAACTTGAGGAGGAGAAGATGATATTGGAGTTGCATGTTGCGGATGTCGTCGATGATCACAAGATCAAGATGGATGCAATGCGCTTGAAGATGAGAAAGATTAGAAAATATGCCATTCATACCGAGGCTTGGTATCATTATGCCGTTGGATCAGTTGTTACCTTGGTTGCGATTATGATCGCATTTGTTTCGCATTGAAATGTTTTACATAGTTTCAATGTATGGTTTAATTAATTTAGATGCTCTGCAGAGCTTTATGTTTTAGATGAGAACTATGTATGTACTTTGGTTTTATGTGATGATGAACTTCTATTAATTTGGTCACTTAATTATCTATTCATGATGTTCTGTAATGATTTTGACACATTAATTATATATAATGCACGCAGATGAACCGGCAATGGATGTACGGTGATGCAGACACACCTCCGAGTACATTAAGGGCGTGCATGATTTTCTCAAGTGGCTGAGGCAAACAACCAGAATGGTTTTATGTGTTGTCCATGCCCTATATGTGGGAATCTGAAGTCTTACTCGACCAGAAAATCCTTCACACCCACCTACTTTACAAGGGTTTCATGCCACACTATAATGTTTGGACGAGGCACGGAGAAATAGGGGTTATGATGGAAGACGGCGAGGAAGAAGAGTACGATGACAACTATGTGCCCCCTGAATACGGTGATGCTACTGAACATCAAGATGCACCAGACGATGTGCACGATGGTGCTGGAACGGGCGAAGCTGCTGAAGATCAAGAGGAACCAGACGATGTGCCCGATGATGATGATCTCCACCGGGTCATTGTCGATGCAAGGACACAATGCGAAAGTCAAAAGGAGAAGCTGAAGTTCGATCGCATGTTAGAGGATCACAAAAAAGGGTTGTACCCCAATTGCGAAGATGGCAACACAAAGCTCGGTACCGTACTCGAATTGCTGCAGTGGAAGGCAGAATATGCTGTGCCTGATAAAGGATTTGAGAAGCTACTGAAAATAATGAAGAAGAAGCTTCCAAAGGATAACGAATTGCCCGACAGTACATACGCAGCAAAGAAGGTCGTATGCCCTCTAGGATTGGAGGTGAAGAAGATACATGCATGCCCTAATGACTGCATCCTCTACCGTGGTGCCTACAAGGATCTGAACGCATGCCCGGTATGCGGTGCATTGCGGTATAAGATCAGACGAGATGACCATGATGATGTTGACGGCGAGCCTCCCATGAAGAGGGTTCCTGCGAAGGTGATGTGGTATGCTCCTATAATACCACGGTTGAAACGTCTATTCAGAAACGGAGAGCATGCTAAGTTGATGCGATGGCACAGTGAGGACCGTAAGAAAGACGGGAAGTTGAGAGCACCCGCTGACGGGTCGCAGTGGAGAAAAATCGAGAGAAAGTACTGGGATGAGTTTGCAAAGGACCCAAGGAACGTATGGTTTGCTTTAAGCGCAGATGGCATTAATCCTTTCGGGGAGCAGAGCAGCAATCACAACACCTGGCCCGTGACTCTATGTATGTATAACCTTCCTCCTTGGATGTGCATGAAACGGAAATTCATTATGATGCCAGTTCTCATCCAAGGCCCTAAGCAACCCGGCAACGACATTGATGTGTACCTAAGGCCATTAGTTGAAGAACTTTTACAGCTGTGGAATGGAAACGGTGTACGTACGTGGGATGAGCACAAAAAGGAGGAATTTGACCTAAAGGCGTTGCTGTTCGTGACCATCAATGATTGGCCCGCTCTCAGTAACCTTTCAGGACAGACAAACAAGGGATACCACGCATGCACGCACTGTTTACTTGACACCGATAGTATATACCTGGGAAGCTGCAGGAAGAATGTGTACCTGGCCATCGTCGATTTCTTCCGACCAACCATCAATGTCGAAAGAAAGGCAAGCATTTCAAAGCGAGGCAGATCACGGAAGAAGCCCGCCATGCGTACCGGTGATCACGTACTTGCTATGGTCAATGATTTACACGTAATCTTTGGAAAGGGTCGGCGGACTAGCTGTTCGAATGACGCTGAGAATCACGCACCCATGTGGAAGAAGAAATCTATATTTTGGGACCTACCCTCTGGAAAGACCTAGAGGTCCGCTCTTGATCGACGTGATGCACGTGGCGAGAACCTTTGCGTGAACCTGCTAGGCTTCTTGGGCGTGTATGGGAAGACAAAAGATACACCGAGGCATGAGAGGACCTGCAATGCTTGCACGAAAAAGAGGGCATGCCTCCGAAGCGAAGATGAAGGTCCTGCCAGCTACGCTCTTACGAAGAAGAGAAAGAAATATTCTTTCAATGCCAGCTCAAGATGAAGGTCCCGACGGCTTCTCGTCGAATATAAAGGGAATAATAAATATGCCGGAGAAAAGTTCCGAACCTAAAGTCTCATGATTGCCACGTGATTATGACGCAACTGCTTCCGGTTGCATTGAGGTGGCTTCTACCGGAAAACGTCCGATTAGTCATTGTGAAGCTATGTGCATTCCTCAATGCAATATCTCAGAAGGTGATCGATCCAGAAATAGTACCAACGCTAAGGAGTGATGTGGCGCAATGTCTTGTCAGTTTCGAGCTGGTGTTCCCACCATCCTTCTTCAATATCATGACGCACGTCCTAGTTCATCTAGTCGACGAGATTGTCATTCTGGGGCCCGTATTTCTACACAATATGTACCCCTTTGAGAGGTTCATGGAGTCCTAAAGAAATATGTTCAGTAACGCGCTAGGCCGAAGGAAGCATCTCCATGGGCCATCAAACAGAGGATGTCATCGGGTTTTGTGTTGACTTCATTCCTGGCCTTAAGAAGATAGGTCTCCCTAAATCGCGGTATGAGGGGAGACTGACTGGAAAAACACGCTTGGAAGGGACTCAATAATATGCAGGGACGAATATTCTTGGTCTCAAGCACACTACAGTTCTACAGAACTCTACCTTGGTGACCCGTATGTCGATGAACACAAGAACAGTCTGCGCTCCAAACACCCGCAGCGGTCGCGACGATCGGATTACATGTGAACACATCGGGACTTTCAGCAGTTGGTTGGAAACACCTCTCGGAGGTGACAACACTGTTTGTGATGAGCTGTACTTGTTGTCCAGGGACCATCTTCGACTGTAATGATTTGGAAAGGATCTGAGATAAATGGGAATACATTTTACACGATTGACCAAGATGAAAAGAGCACCAACCAAAACAGCGGTGTCCGCTTTGATGCAGCAACCGACAAGGAAATGACACATATTATGGTTACATAGTAGACATATGGAAACTTGACTACGGAGTAGATTTTAAGGTCCCTTTGTTTAAGTGCAAGTGGGTCAATCTGTCAGAGGCGGGTGCAGGTAGACCCACAATGCGGAATGACAACAGTGGATCTGAAAATCTTGGGTACACCGACGAACCGTTCGTCCTAGCCAATGATGTGGCACAGGTTATCTATGTGAAGGACATGTCTACCAGACCGAGGAAAAGAAAAGATAAGGAAGCGAATACATCATACAATGAGCCAAAGCGCCACATAGTTCTTTCAGGAAAAAGGGACATCCTGGGAGTGGAGGGCAAGACAGACATGTCTGAAGAGAGTATGAAAAGTTTCATGAAATTCCCCCCTTCAAAGTCAAGGCTGACCCAAGCATCCTGATAAACGATGAAGATTATCCATGGTTACGACGCAATAAGCAAACGACACAAGCGAAGAAAAAGTGAAGACTTTCTCCCGCAACTATTATGACGATACCATGCCAACTTTGTAACAGACGAGTATGATACCATTGTCCGTTTTGTACATGCCCATGCTATGCCAACTTTTTCAGAGTTCATTTGAAAACTATGAATTTGAAAACCTCGCCAACCGAAGGGCGCTCATACCGGTTTATAAGCCCGTCCCTCTACACACCGTTTTGTTGTAAGCAGAAACAAAATAAATAAATAAAGCAACAAAGAAAACAAAAAAAGTGTTTTCAAATTTGAAAACTAATGGCACTAACAGAAAGTTTATAATTTTTCTAAAACTAAAAGCAAAAAAGAATTAAAAAATAAAGAAAAAAACAAAAAAAATAAATAATGCAGAAAACAGAACAAAAAACTGAAAAATAAAATAAAAATAGCAACAATAAGTATTTTGTTGTAAGTAGAAACAAAATAAAATAAATAAAGCAACAAAGAAAACAAAAAAAGAGTTTTCAAATTTGAAAACTAATGGCACTAACAGAAAGTTTATAATTTTTCTAAAACTAAAAGCAAAAAGAATTAAAAATAAAGCAAAAAACAACAAAAACTAAATAATGCAGAAAACAGAACAAAAAACTGAAAAAAAATAAAAATAGCAACAATAAGTATTTTGTTGTAAGTAGAAACAAAATAAAATAAATAAAGCAACAAAGAAAACAAAAAAAGAGTTTTCAAATTTGAAAATAATAGCACTAACAGAAAGTTTATAATTTTTCTAAAACTAAAAGCAAAAAGAATTAAAAAATAAAGCAAAAAACAACAAAAAATAAATAATAATGCAGAAAACAAAACAAAAAACTGGAAAAAAAATAGTGCCGCCTACTGGGCCCCCACGGCCTGAATACGACTAGAAACCCTACATGGGCCAGGATTCAGGCCCGCAGGAGGCCAAGTAGGCCCACAGGCACATAGCTAGTGACAGATTAGGCCCGAAAGCCTGCAGTTGAGAGGAGCTCGAGAGGGTGGGCGCAGGAGCGCTTATTGTTGGGGAACGTAGTAATTTCAAAAAATTTCCTACGCACACACAAGACCATGGTGATGGCATAGCAACGAGAGGGGAGAGTGTCTGTCCACGTACCCTCGTAGACCGAAAGCGGAAGCGTTATAACAACGCGGTTGATGTAGTCGTACGTCTTCACGATCCGACCGGTCCAAGCACCGAACGTACGGCACCTCCGAGTTCAGCACACGTTCAGCTCGATGACGATCCCTGGACTCCGATCCAGCAAAGTGTCGGGGATGAGTTCCGTCAGCACGACGGCGTGGTGACAATGATGATGCTCCACCGGCGCAGGGCTTCGCCTAAACTCTGCGACGATATGACCGAGGTGGAATATGGTGGAAGGGGGCACCGCACACGGCTAAGAGATCCAAGGGATCAATTGTTGTGTCTTTGGTGCTAGCCCTGCCCCTCTATTTATATGTTGAGCCCCGGGGTCGAAACTTGGAGCAAAAACCTCCTCAAAGTCGGTTTTGCCCGAAAGGCAAGAGTCCCACTCGGACTCCAGGACCAAACGCCACAATCCTTGGCGTCTGGCCCAGACGCCATGGGCCTCAGCGTCTGGCCTAGGGACGAGTGGTTTGTCTGTGGTGGTGTGGATGCTCTGCTTTTTCTCTGTTGCTGCCGTCTCCTGGTGTGGTCTGGAGGTACGGGAGTTTCCCTTCGGCGATCACGGTGGTGGGTGTGGACTCGGCTCCTTGCTGAACTTGGACCGATGGTGTAGTTATTGTGTTGTAGCCTCGGTTGCGTGTGGCCCTTCGTCCAGGTGTGGACTCAGTGCTTGTTGCACTTCGACTACGCCAATAGCTTGGGTTTGCTCTCTGCTGATTGGAGCTCTTCATCTACGGTGGTGATGTTTCTCACGCAGCCCCCCAAGTGTTGAGGACAGTGGAAAATGATGGTCCTCCGTTTCTTCTTTCTTTTCGGCGCTTGCCCTGTTTAGCCTCAGAACAATTTTCTCTTTTCTCTTTCATAATGTTAGGTGACGTGATATGTTTATTATCTACCTTGTACTCTCTTTTAAATTCGGGTCTGCGGTTACTCCTCTTAATGAAAGAAAAGTAGAGCTGCTATATTTTGTCAAGAAAACAACAATTCAATAATGCTCAGGTATTCATTCTCATTGTCATATGGTTGCTGTCTTTGGTTGCTGCTGTTGTAACTTATTTGTTGCTGATGTTTCCTTCGGGATTACGTCCTTTATTTGCATTAGCTGAAGCCAACGGAATGAACGTGAAAGAGAAAAAAAAGGAAAGGACATTCCCAGGCTGCTCCAACAGCCATCAAGCACAAAACTCGTGTATAGCAGACCGAAAGGCTTCTCATACAGAGCAGCGCTACAGCATCATGATCTTAACCTCTGCTTTCTTCTTCTTCATTTCTCTTTCCGTTTGTTAGGATGTATAGTTTTCATGCTTCACTACATTATTTGTTCCCAAGTTGCCAGCAACCATATCTGGTGTCAGCATGAACTAGCTGCCCAGTTGGAATTCTAAAGTAAGTATAAATCATGTTTCTGCTATGGAAAATCAACACTGAATTCCAGTCACTCGAAATTAACTGAAGTCAGGCCAGAAAAGTTTGAGTACGTTCTAAATTGACATCTCCACCATACTTGTAAGTATCATAGGTGCTTTGTAGCCGGAATTATCGGAAGTAAATGGACAAGAATACATGCTGGTTAGTTCCACCGGGTTGATGGATGTTCTGTCAAAATAACTTCCTTTTGCTCTCAGTATGCATAATAGTACTGCTCAGCAGTGTTTTAAATAGCAGGTTATGCCAAATAGTGAGGACCCTCCAAATCAGCTATAGCGAGCTATAGCCTCTTATAGCCGGCTATTTCGCAAGTTTAGCAGGCTATGCCACATATAGCGGCACGTGCTCAAACCGCTATAGCTAGGTAGCCGGCTATTTAAAACTTTGCTGCTCAGGCTTATCTGAATACAGCTTTGTTGTTACTTATTAATGGTGGGTGTTTGGAAAATCCTTGTATTGTTACTTATTAATGGTGGGTGTTTGGAAAATCCTTGTAAGGTTCCAGGCTTCTGAGACAACACACCACTGTATGCAGTGTTCCAAAAACCCATGTAAGCTTTTCACCGACATATGCTTATAAATTCGAAAACAAACTGCCATCCGTAGTCATTTCCAATGTTTCAGAATTTCTGAACGCGGAGTCGCAGATCCACAGGGGAAACGTCAAACAGCGTATGGCTAGGGTTCGAGCAGAGTACTGAAGCATGAATACTCAGCACAAAGACCGATTGTGGAAGTGGCTGGACGTGGGGTCCTTGAACGTTGAAGCGATTGAATATTCACACATGCACGTTGCTTTCAGATACGGCAGCATGTTGGAAAATAATCGGAACTTCGAGCACAACCACGACCACATGAAGACTAGCATTGACTTTTTTTTTTTTGCGAGAAAACTTTCAGTCTATTCATCTTCCATCACGGCAGTACAACGAACACTAGAAATAATAAAAATTACATCCAGATCCGTAGACCACCTAGCGACGACTACAATCACTGAACGAGCGAAGGCGCCATCACCGCTCCCGCGCGGTCGGGCACAACTTGTTGTAGTAGACAGTCGGAAGTCGTCGTGCTAAGGCCCGTGAGGACCAGCGCATCAGAATAGCAACCGCCGCTGATGAAGAATAACGTAGATCGAAAGGATCCAACCTGAAGACACACGAACATAGACGAACCACAACCAGATCCGAGCAAATCCACCGAGGATAGATCCGCCGGAGACACACCTCCACACGCCCACCAACGATGCTAGACGATCACCGAACGGGACTAGGCGGGAGACCTTTATTCCATCTTCGGGAGCCGCCACCGCCTCGCCTTCCTGAGTGGGACACAAACCCTAACAAATTTTGAAGGAACGACTAACAACGGAGCCCTCCCGCCGGCCCTTGCCAGGATCCACCACGCCCCCATGGCCCTAGGGCCACCGGAGACGAGGCGGACCTGCGGCGGAGCCGGCGAGAGGCACGAACCCTAACTTTTCTTGGAGAAGGAGGCGGCGGCTAGGTATATATGAGTGAATTAATCATAAACTTACCAGCATCTCGGTTTAAAAGTTCAGATCTGTACTCTGACTAGCATTGACTTGACTTGCAGGTTCTCTGACTGGTTCGCACTGGCTTCAACTCAGGGTGGACAACACGAGCGGGCTTTTTGGCCCGCTCGTGGCCCACTCAGCTCGGTCCTGGCCCGCTCAAAAAAATAGCCGGTCCGGTCTGTGAAATATGGACCGAAAATTCGTCGGTCCGGTCCGGTTAAAGCCCGGTCCGCTCGCTCGGACCGAAGGAGACCGAGAGAAAAGGGGTAATCCAATAATCACGGAGCAATCACACGATAATTTGTTGCTATACCTATATGGGAATAACTGCCCAGGATTCTTCAATCCATTCTCCCCTTATTTCCACGTACTCCTTCCGTAAAAGATTTGTTACCCTAGCAGGCTAGCACGGTCGTGACAATCCCACGACTTACTCCACGCTCCTGTTTCCTTTTATTCGCAACTAACGGGAGAAACAGCTACGATCCGATAATTATGGCGCAATCCCGCAATTAACTCCACGTTCAATTTTATCTACTCACCCACGGCAAGGCCATACATGCATAATTGTGGGCACATGCGCGCGATAGATTGCTTGCATGCAACAGAGAAAACTGCTAAGAGATAAACATGCGCACGTTCATGGCTAATAGCACTTCCAATGGCTCGTCGTCTACCTCTCGCCGCCGGCTCTCGCGCACGTCTGCAACCTCGCCACAACACCCGCGCACGTCGCCCACCTCCTCTCTGCACCCGCGCAAGTCGCCGCCGGTGATGGTTGGTCGGTCCACTCGGTCCGGCCCGAGCTTCGCTGCCGCCGGTCCGGTCCCTGGAAACAGGACCGCGAGGCTGGTCGGTCTGGTCCGGTCCAGACCGCCGGCCGCCGGTCCAAATGGCAGCTCAGTGAAGGCCCGGACCGCCCGGACCGTGTCCACCCTGAGCTTCAACAACACTGCCGTGCCCCGACTCTCACCTGGTTTTGATGGGTATGAATATTCTACGACATCTAAATGGTTGGCTAATGTGGTTATTCTAGAAGTAATTCCAGCCACACAAGAAAGACTAGCTAGCATTGACTTTGACGTCAGCGCTGCCTCTCGAGACGGATTCAACAAGACTAGTATTCCATACTCTCAAGAAAACCCTGACACTGTTTTGGTGATGGGTCTGTCTAGAACTCAGTCGACTGAGACTTAACCAAGTCTCAATCGAGTGACGCCAGCATAGTTCTTTGCTGCAAGCGGCACGGCTAGATGCTACAACCGATGATGAAAATGTTGCAACAGTTTTACAAGCAATGAAAATTGGTGCTACAGCTGGTGTGATTAAAATGCTACAACCGTCAATGCCAGATGTTACAACCGTGAGACGATATGCTACAATCGATGAGGGACAACATGCTACAATCAACAAAGACAAATGCTGCAACCGTAGAAAAAAAAAGTTGCAAGCGTTGAGAAAAATGTTGCATGGTCGATTGAGACTTGGTTAAATCTCAGTCGACTGATTTTAGCAAGCCCGTTTGGTGATTTTGTATCGTGAAGCGCACAAGGAAGAGGCTACCACTTTCACCTAATATGTCTGGATCTGGAAGGATTACAAGCCAGGTGCGTTCCTAGCTAGTTCTCTTCTAAATATCCTAGTAGGGCCGACGCAAAAAGAATGAGCAATTTTCCTTGCCATTACAAGTGGTGGTTCTCTGGCTTTGATGGGTAAAAGGAAGAATGAGGGCTCCTCAAGTTGCGGATCAAACATCGGAAAATACACATGACCTCTTGGGTGCTGCACACCCCTATACTAAAATTAATCACAAAAAATACCAAAAAATCAAAAAAAGAATCTGAATTTTGGGGATACCAAACTTGGGTCCGCGATCTACTCCCGTGTGAAATTTCGTGGAAAAAATACCAAAAAACATATCCGTGGTAAAGGAAATACTGCCCGAACAAAAATCTATCCAAACAGTGTTTTTCTATACATAGGAATTTTTTGTCTTTTTTGCCACGAATACGTTTCCTGGTATTTTTTTCACGAAATTACACACGGGGTAGATCGGGAACCCAGGTTTGATATCCTAAAATTCCAGTTTTTTTTTAATTTCTTGGTATTATTTTGAATGAAATGTTGTTATGGGGGTGCGGAGCACCTGAGGGCTCCAAATCCTCGTCCATCAAATATCTAGCTACTTGTTTTTCTTTCGAAATGGCACGATTCCTGCATTCACTAAGAAGAAAAGAGGTGCTTTGTTAATTGGGGAAAACCGAGCAAAAGCCAGATTTCCAAGTTAATTATGGAGAACCGGTCGAAAACTATCAAAACCGCCGATTGGCACACATAAGATACCCCATGCACACCACTCCAAAAAGGACCACGTCGAGACAACACGCATGCGTAATCGTCATCACTCCTCCCCTAGATGTGTCATCACCATCCCTAAACTCCGAAAGAACGACGCCGACTTCGCCATAGGCGATCGTCGACCCAACCCACGAAAGGAAAAACCCTAGAGGGAGTACATCACCAAGATGCCGCCATCATCTGATCAAGTAGGATCAATAGTTTCCATCGAGCTACAATGATCTGCGCCAGGGTGTGCAGCAACAATACAACTATGCCTCCAAGAAGGTACAACCGCCATGTCGCTGGTCACCGCCATGACCATGACAGAGACATGGTTTTCACCCAAAAGCTCCCGACACCACCTCATCCGCACATCATCTCACAACAACACCCACCTAGCACCACCACCGAGACAACTCGTAGCTGAAGAATGCTAATGCGATTGCTATATCCATCTATTTATCATCAACAACCATCTCGCACTCTCTAAAAGTCTATCTGAATGATACACATGGCTCCATGAGAGTTCATGATCTCTATGAGCAAGTTTCAATGCAACAGTACCAGCAAAGCCATGAGATTTCTTTTAGAAGGCTGTTCTGATGAATCCAAATTCAAATTGCACAAGGAGGCTAATCAAGATAGATTGTGTCTAAGCTATTACAAGGCCGATGCATGATTCTTCCCTAGATATTTTTTTTGGCTATCTTAGGTTGTACTTAGAAGAACCTCCTATATATCACTAGTAGAAAACAGGGCTTTCGTCCAGGCCAGTTTAGCCCATTAGTCCCGGTTCAATCCAGAACCGGGACCAATGGAGCTATTTGCCCCGGTTCGTGAGCCCAGGGGGCCGGCCGGGCCACGTGGGCCATTGGTCCCGGTTCGTCCGGACCTTTTGGTCCCGGTTGGTGGAACGAACCGGGACCAATGGTCTGGCTCTGGCCCACCACTATTGGTCCCGTTGGTGGCATGAATCGGACCAAAGGCTTCCCTTTAGTCCCGGTTCATGCCACCAACCGGGCTAATGGTGCTGTTTATATAGCCCCTCGCGCAAGAGCAGAGCACACTGCTCTGTTTTTTCTGGCCGAGGGGGAGAGGGCTTGATGGTGCTCTAGCTCACCTCCTATGCACACAAGGTGTTGTTGGGAAACGTAGTAATTTCAAAAAAATTCCTACGCACACGCAAGATCATGGTGATGGCATAGCAACGAGAGGAGAGTGTATCTTCATACCCTTGAAGATCGCTAAGCGGAAGCGTTTATAACAACGCGTTGATGTAGTCGTCGTCTTCACGATCCGACCGATCCAAGCACCGAACGTCGGCACCTCCGAGTTCTGCACACGCTCAGCTCGATGACGATCCCGGACTCGATCCAAAGAAAGTGTCGGGGATGAGTTCCGTCAAGACGACGGCGTGGTACGATGATGATGCTCTATCGCGCGGGCTTCGCCTAAACTCTGCGACGATATGACCGAGGTGGAATATGGTGGAAGGGGCACCGACACGGCTAAGAGATCCAAGGGATCAATTGTTGTGTCTTTGGTGCTAGCCCTGCCCCTCTATTTATATGTTGAGCCCCGGTCGAAACTTGGAGCAAAACCTCCTCAAAGTCGGTTTTGCCCGAAAGGCAAGAGTCCCACTCGGACTCTAGGACCAAACGCCACAATCCTTGGCGTCGGCCCAGACGCCATGGGCCTCGGCGTCGCCCAGGCCGACGCCAGGTCTCCGGCGTTTGGCCCCGGCCTCCATAAAACTCCTTTTGCACCGACCTAAAGCCTCATGGGCTTGACCCTTGGCCTAAACATATCATCCAATATATGAATCTTTACGTCTCGACCATTTCGAGACTCCTCGTCATGTCCCCGATCTCATCCGGACTCGAACTCCTTCGGTACATCAAAACATGCAAACTCATAATATAACTGTCATCGAAACCTTAAGCGCATGGACCCTACGGGTTCGAGAACTATGTAGACATGACCTAGAACTATTCTCGGTCAATAACCAATAGCGGAACCTCGATGCCCATATTGGCTCCTACATATTCTACGAAGATCTTTATCGGTCAGACCGCATAACAACATACGTTGTTCCTTTTGTCATCGGTATGTTACTTGCCCGAGATTCGATCGTCGGTATCCAATACCTAGTTCAATCTCGCATCGGCAAGTCTCTTTACTCGTTCCGTAATACATCATCTCACAGCTAACTCATTAGTTGTAATGCTTGCAAGGCTTAGTGATGTGCATTACCGAGAGGGCCCAGAGATACCTCTCCGACAATCGGAGTGACAAATCCTAATCTCGAAATACGCCAACCCAACATCTGCCTTTGGAGACACCTGTAGTACTCCTTTATAATCACCCAGTTACGTTGTGACGTTTGGTAGTACCCAAAGTGTTCCTCCGGTAAACGGGAGTTGCATAATCTCATAGTTATAGGAACATGTATAATCACCCAGTTACGTTGTGACGTTTGGTAGTACCCAAAGTGTTCCTCCGGTAAACGGGAGTTGCATAATCTCATAGTTATAGGAACATGTATAATCTCCTCGTCATGTCCCCGATCTCATCCGGGACTCCGAACTCCTTCGGTACATCAAAACTCATAAACTCATAATATAACTGTCATCGAAACCTTAAGCGTGCGGACCCTACGGGTTCGAGAACTATGTAGACATGACCTAGAACTATTCTCAGTCAATAACCAATAGCGGAACCTGGATGCCCATATTGGTTCCTACATATTTTACGAAGATCTTTATCGGTCAAACCGCATAATGACATACGTTGTTCCTTTTGTCATCGGTATGTTACTTACCCGAGATTCGATCGTCGGTATCCAATACCTAGTTCAATCTCGTTACTGGTAAGTCTCTTTACTCGTTCCGTAATACATCATCTCACAACTAACTCATTAGTTGTAATGCTTGCAAGGCTTATGTGATTTGTATTACCGAGAAGGCCCAGAGATACCTCTCCGACAATCGGAGTGACAAAACCTAATCTCGAAATACGCCAACCCAACAAGTACCTTTGAAGACACCTGTAGTACTCCTTTATAATCACCCATTCGCCAGACGCTTGGTAGTACCAAAGTGTTCCTCCGTAAACGGAGTTGCATAATCTCATAGTTCTAGGAACATGTATAGGTCATGAAGAAAGCAATAGCAATATACTAAACGATCAAGTGCTAAGCTAACGGAATGGTTCATGTCAATCACATCATTCTCCTAATGATGTGATCCCATTAATCAAATGACAACACATGTCTATGGTTAGGAAACATAACCATCTTCGATTAATGAGCTAGTCTAGTAGAGGCATACTAGTGACTATCTGTTTGTCTATGTATTCACACATGTATTATGTTTCCGGTTAATACAATTCTAGCATGAATAATAAACATTTATCATGATATAAGGAAATAAATAATAACTTTATTATTGCCTCTAGGGCATATTTCCTTCAGTCTACCACTTGCACTAGAGTCAATAATCTAGATTACACAGTAATGATTCTAACACCCATGGAGTCTTGGTGCTGATCATGTTTTGCTCGTGGAAGAGGCTTAGTCAACGGGTCTGCAACATTCAGATCCGTATTTATTTTGCAAATCTCTATGTCTCCCACTTGGACTTGGTCCCGAATGGAATTGAAGCGTCTTTTGATATGCTTGGTCCTCTTGTGAAATCTGGATTCCTTTGCCAAGGCAATTGCACCAGTATTGTCACAGAAGATCTTCATTGGTCCCGATGCACTAGGTATGACACCTAGATCGGAAATGAACTCTTTCATCCAGACTCCTTCATTTGTTGCTTCCGAAGCAGCTATGTACTCCGCTTCACATGTAGATCCCGCCACGACGCTTTGTTTAGAACTGCACCAACTGACAGCTCCACCGTTTAATAAAAATACGTATCCGGTTTGCGATTTAGAATCGTCCGGATCAGTGTCAAAGCTTGCATCGACGTAACCATTTACGACTAGCTCTTTGTCACCTCCATATACGAGAAACATATCCTTAGTCCTTTTCAGGTATTTCAGGATGTTCTTGACCGCTGTCCAGTGATCCACTCCTAGATTACTTTGGTACCTTCCTGCCAAGCTTACAGCTAAGCATACGTCAGGTCTGGTACACAGCATTGCATACATGATAGAGCCTATGGCTGAAGCATAGGGAACATCTTTCATTTTCTCTCTATCTTCTGCTGTGGTCGGGCATTGAGTCTGACTCAATCTTACACCTTGTAATACAGGTAAAAACCTTTCTTTGCCTGATCCATTTTGAACTTCTTCAAAACTTTATCAAGGTATGTGCTTTGTGAAAGTCCAATTAAGCGTCTTGATCTATCTCTATAGATCTTGATGCCCAATATGTAAGCAGCTTCACCGAGGTCTTTCATTGAAAAACTTTTATTCAAGTATCCTTTTATGCTATCCAGAAATTCTATATCATTTCCAATCAACAATATGTCGTCCACATATAATATCAGAAATGCTACAGAGCTCCCACTCACTTTCTTGTAAATACAAGCTTCTCCAAAAGTCTGTATAAAACCATATGCTTTGATCACACTATCAAAGCGTTTATTCCAACTCCGAGAGGCTTGCACCAGACCATAAATTGATCGTTGGAGCTTGCACACTTTGTTAGCACCCTTTGGATCAACAAAACCTTCTGGTTGCATCATATACAACTCTTCTTCTAGAAATCCATTCAAGAATGCAGTTTTTACATCCATTTGCCAAATTTCATAATCATAAAATGCGCAATCGCTAACATGATTTGGACAGACTTAAGCATCGCTTCGGTGAGAAAGTCTCATCGTAGTCAACCCCTTGAACTTGTCGAAAACCTTTTGCAACAAGTCGAGCTTTGTAGACAGTTACAT
Organism: Aegilops longissima; assembly: GCA_021605205.1. Taxonomy (NCBI): domain Eukaryota; kingdom Viridiplantae; phylum Streptophyta; class Magnoliopsida; order Poales; family Poaceae; genus Aegilops; species Aegilops longissima. The sequence goes on from CM038682.1 coordinate 19,858,657, forward strand.
TACCATCGGCGTCAGTCTTCTTCTTAAAGATCCATTTATTCTCAATGGCTTGCCGATCATCGGGCAAGTCAACCAAAGTCCATACTTTGTTCTCATACATGGATCCCATCTCAGATTTCATGGCTTCCAGCCATTTCGCGGAATCTGGGCTCACCATCGCTTCTTCATAGTTTGTAGGTTCGCCATGGTCAAGTAACATGACTTCCAGAATAGGATTACCGTACCACTCTGGTGCGTATTTTACTCTGGTTGACCTATGAAGTTCAGTAGTAACTTGATCTGAAGCTTCATGATCATCATCATTAGTTTCCTCACTAATTGGTGTAGTTGTCACAGGAACCGTTTCTTGTGATGAACTACCTTCCAATAAGGGAGCAGATACAGTTATCTCATCAAGTTCTACTTTCCTCCCACTCACTTCTTTCGAGAGAAACTCCTTCTCTAGAAAGGATCCGAATTTAGCAACGAAAACCTTGCCTTCAGATCTGTGATAGAAGGTGTACCCAACAGTCTACTTTGGGTATCCTATGAAGACACATTTCTCCGATTTGGGTTCGAGCTTATCTGGTTGAAGTTTCTTCACATAAGCATCGCATCCCCAAACTTTAAGAAACGACAACTTTGGTTTCTTGCCAAACCACAGTTCATACGGTGTCGTCTCAACGGACTTAGATGGTGCCCTATTTAACTTGAATGCGGCCGTCTCTAAAGCATATCCCCAAAACGATAGCGGTAAATCAGTAAGAGACATCATAGATCGCACCATATCAAGTAAAGTACGATTACGACGTTCGGACACACCATTTCTCTGTGGTGTTCGGGTGGCGTGAGTTGCGAAACTATTCCACATTGTTTCAAATGTAAACCAAACTCAGAACTCAAATATTCTCCTCCACGATCCGATCGTAGAAACTTTATTTTCTTGTTACGATGATTTTCCACTTCACTCTGAAATTCTTTGAACTTTTCAAATGTTTCAGATTTGTGTTTCATTAAGTAGATATACCCATATCTGCTCAAATCATCTGTGAAGGTGAGAAAATAACGATACCGCCAAGTGCCTCAACATTCATTGGACCACAAACATCAGTATGTATGATTTCCAACAAATCAGTTGCTCGCTCCATAGTTCCGGAGAACGGCGTTTTAGTCATCTTGCCCATGAGGCACGGTTCGCAAGTACCAAGTGATTCATAATCAAGTGATTCCAGAAGCCCATCAAGATGGAGTTTCTTCATGCGTTTTACACCGATATGACCCAAACGGCAAGTGCCACAAATAAGTTGCATTATCATTGTCAACTCTGCATCTTTTGGTTTCAACACTATGAATATGTGTACTGCTACTATCGAGATTCAATAAAATAGACCACTCTTCAAGGGTGCATGACCATAAAAGATATTATTCATATAAATAGAACAACCATTATTCTCTGTCTTAAATGAATAACCGTCTCGCATCAAACAAGATCCAGATATAATGTTCATGCTTAACGCTGGCACCAAATAACAATTATTTAGGTCTAAAACTAATCTCGATGGTAGATGTAGAGGTAGCGTGCCGACCGCGATCACATCGACTTTGGAACCATTTCCCACGCGCATCGTCACCTCATCCTTAGCCAATCTTCCCTTAATCCGTAGTTCCTGTTTCGAGTTGCAAATATTAGCAATAGAACCAGTATCAAATACCAGTACTACTGCGAGTATTAGTAAGGTACACATCAATAACATGTATATCACATATACCTTTGATCACCTTGCCATCCTTCTTATCCGCCAAATACTTGGGGCAGTTCCGCTTCGAAGTCCAGTTTGCTTGCAAGAAAAACACTCGGTTTCAGGCTTAGGTCCAGACTTGGGTTTCTTCTCTTGAGCAGCAACTTTCTTGCTGTTCTTTTGAAGTTCCTTCTTCTTTCCTTTGCCCTTTTCTTGAAACTAGTGGTCTTGTTGACCATCAACACTTGATGCTCTTTCTTGATTTCTACCTCCGCTGCTTTTAGCATTGCGAAGAGCTCGGGAATTGTTTTGGTCATCCCTTGCATATTATAGTTCATCACGAAGCTCTTGTAGCTTGGTGGCGTGATTGGAGAATTCATCAATGACACTATCATCCGGAAGAGTAACTCCCAGTTGAATCAAGTGATTATTATACCCGACATTTTGAGTATATGTTCAGTGACAGTACTATTCTCCTCCATCTTGCAGCTATAGAACTTATTGGAGACTTCATATCTCTCAATCCGGGCATTTGCTTGAAATATTAACTTCAACTCCTGGAACATCTCATATGCTCCATGACGTTCAAAACGTCGTTGAAGACCCGGTTCTAAGCCGTAAAGCATGGCACACTGAACTATCGAGTAGTCATCAGCTTTGCTCTGCCAGACGTTCACAACTTCTGGCGTTGCTCCTGCAGCAGGCCTGGCACCCAGCGGTGCTTCCAGGATGTAATTCTTCTGTGCAGCAATGAGGATAATCCTCAAGTTACGGACCCAGTCCGTGTAATTGCTACCATCATCTTTCAACTTTGCTTTCTCAAGGAACGCATTAAAATTCAACGGAACAACAGCACGAGCCATCTATCTACAGTAAACATAGACAAGCAAAAATACTATCAGTACTAAGTTCATGATAAATTTAAGTTTAATTAATCATATTAAAAACTCCCACTTAGACAGACATCTCTCTAGTCATCTAAGTGATTACGTGATCCAAATCAACTAAACCATGTCCGATCATCACGTGAGATGGAGTAGTTTCAATGGTGAACATCACTATGTTGATCATATCTACTATATGATTCACGCCGACCTTCGGTCTCCGTGTTCCGAGGCCATATCTGTTATATGCTAGGCTCGTCAAGTTTAACCTGAGTATTCTGCGTGCGCAACTGTTTTGCACCCGTTGTATTTGAACGTAGAGCCTATCACACCCGATCATCACGTGGTGTCTCAGCACGAAGAACTTTCGCAACGGTGCATACTCAGGGAGAACACTTCTTGATAATTTTGGTGAGAGATCATCTTATAATGCTACCGTCAATCAAAGCAAGATAAGATGCATAAAGGATAAACATCACATGCAATCAATATAAGTGATATGATATGGTCATCATCATCTTGTGCTTGTGATCTCCATCGCCGAAGCACCGTCATGATCACCATCGTCACCGGCGCGACACCTTGATCTCCATCGTAGCATCGTTGTCGTCTCGCCAACTATTGCTTCTACGACTATCGCTACCGCTTAGTGATAAAGTAAAGCAATTACATGGCTTTTGCATTTCATACAATAAAGCGACAACCATATGGCTCCTGCCAGTTGCCGATAACTCGGTTACAAAACATGATCATCTCATACAATAAAATATAGCATCACGTCTTGACCACATCACATCACAACATGCCCTGCAAAAACAAGTTAGACGTCCTCTACTTTGTTGTTGCAAGTTTTACGTGGCTGCTACGGGCTGAGCAAGAACCGTTCTTACCTACGCATCAAAACCACAACGATAGTTTGTCAAGTTGGTGCTGTTTTAACCTTCGCAAGGACCGGGCGTAGCCACACTCGGTTCAACTAAAGTGAGAGAGACAGACACCGCCGGTCACCTTTAAGCAACGAGTGCTCGGCGGTGAAACCAGTCTCGCGTAAGCGTCTGACGCGTAATGTCGGTCCGGGCCGCTTCATCTCACAATACCGCCGAACCAAAGTATGACATGCTGGTAAGCAGTATGACTTATATCGCCCACAACTCACTTGTGTTCTACTCGTGCATATGACATCAACGCATAAAACCAGGCTCGGATGCCACTGTTGGGGAACGTAGTAATTTCAAAAATTTTCCTACGCACACACAAGACCATGGTGATGGCATAGCAACGAGAGGGGAGAGTGTCTGTCCACGTACCCTCGTAGACCGAAAGCGGAAGCGTTATAACAACGCGGTTGATGTAGCCGTACGTCTTCACGATCCGACCGATCCAAGCACCGAACGTACGGCACCTCCGAGTTCAGCACACGTTCAGCTCGATGACGATCCCCGGACTCCGATCCAGCAAAGTGTCGGGGATGAGTTCCGTCAGCACGACGGCGTGGTGACAATGATGATGCTCCACCGGCGCAGGGCTTCGCCTAAACTCTGCGACGATATGACTGAGGTGGAATATGGTGGAAGGGGGCACCGCACACAGCTAAGAGATCCAAGGGATCAATTGTTGTGTTTTTGGTGCTAGCCCTGGCCCTCTATTTATATGTTGAGCCCTGGGGTCGAAACTTGGAGCAAAAACCTCCTCAAAGTCGGTTTTGCCCGAAAGGCAAGAGTCCCACTCGGACTCCAGGACCAAACGCCACAATCCTTGGCGTCTGGCCCAGACGCCATGGGCCTCAGCGTCTGGCCTAGGGCCAGACGCCAGGGTCTCTGGCGTTTGGCCCCCTGGCCTCCGCAAAACTCCTTTTGCACCGACCTAAAGCCTCATGGGCTTGACCCTTAGCCTAAACATATCATCCAATATATGAATCTTTACGTCTCGACCATTTCGAGACTCCTCGTCATGTCCCCGATCTCATCCGGGACTCGAACTCCTTCGTACATCAAAACATGCAAACTCATAATATAACTGTCATCGAAACCTTAAGCGTGCGGACCCTACGGGTTCGAGAACTATGAAGACATGACCTAGAACTATTCTCGGTCAATAACCAATAGCGGAACCTGGATGCCCATATTGGTTCCTACATATTCTACGAAGATCTTTATCGGTCAAACCGCATAACGACATACGTTGTTCCTTTTGTCATCGGCATGAATAATAAACATTTATCATGATATAAGGAAATAAATAATAACTTTATTATTGCCTCTAGGGCATATTTCCTTCACTTATAAACCACTCTCGAGCTCTCTCAACTAGCGAGGTGGGACTAAACTTTTGGGCGTGGGGCAGCACAAGGCCTTTGGTCCCAGTTGGTGGCACCAACCGGGACTAAAGAGGGAATTAGTCCCGGTTCGTGCCACGACCCGGGACTAATGCCCCTTTAGTCCCGGTTGGTGCCACCAACCGGGACCAAAGGCCGCCGCTTCCCGCCCTTTGGGCTGCTGAAAATTGGCCTTTGGTCCCGGTTGGTGGCACCAACCGGGACTAAAGGGGGCATTAGTCCCGGGTCGTGGCATGAACCGGGACCAAAGCCTTTTCTATATAAGCAAAGACTTGGCGTTTTTTCAGATTTCATCGCCAGTTCCCCGCCCCGACGACGCCGCCAGGCTGCCCGAGCTCGCCCCGACGACGCCGTCAGGCTGCCCGTGCTCGCCGTCGCCGTCGCCCCGCGCCCCTGCCCCGTGCTCGCCGTCGCCGTCGCCCGCCGCCCCTGCCCGTGGCTCACCGTCGCCCTGCCCCTGCCCGTCCGCCCAGCGCCCGGCGCCCTCGCCGCCCGCCGTCGCCTCGAGCTCCCCTGCTACGGGCTCGCCGTCGCCGCCTCTCCTCGTCGCCGTCGCCCCTGCCCCCTGCCCTGTCCGCCCAGGCCACCTGCTCTTTTAATGTTTAAGCTCTTTTTTATTTTTATGCTCTGTTTTTTATGTTTTAATTTTTTGTTCATATGTGATGTATATGTGTATGTGGCTATAATGTATATGTGTATGTGAACAATGCAAAAGATAGTTTTTAGAAAAATTAGGATTTTTTCTGTTCATAGATTTTTTGGTGATATTAATTATTGTAAATATGCAAATGTTTGTATATTCATATGAACAATGAATTAGGCAATACTACTTCATGTATTTTTAAGAAGGAAGAAGAAGAAAAGAATGAGAGGAAAAGGAAATAAGAAGAGGAAGAAAGGAGAAGAAGAGGGAGAGGAAGAAGAGGAGAAATAAATAAGAAGAAGAAAAAGAAGAAAAGAAGAGGAGAAGAAAGGAATAGAGAGAAGAAGAAAAATAGAAAAAATTCTATTTTTCTTCTTCTCCTCTATTATTTTCTTCTTCTCCTCTTTTTTTTTCTTCTTTTCTTCTTCTTCTTCTTCTTCCTTCTTCCTCTTTTCTTCCTTTTTCCTTATTTTCCTTTCTCGAGGGATAAGAAGAAAAAGAAGAGGAGAAGAAGAAAGAAATGAATAGAGGAGAAAGAAGAAACTTTGACACGAGGGGGGGGTACCGATACCCCCTCCCCGATAACATTATTTTCCCATGTATATGTATGTTGTGTCGTTGTCGATATAACGAGGGTGTCGAGGATCGCCGAGGGGTCGAGGGTCGGGAACTAGGATAGAGGGTCGAGGGTCGTTAAGGGGTCAAGGGTCGAAGGTTTCAGGTCGAGGTCGTTAAGGGTCAAGGGTCGAAGGTTTCAGGTCGAGGTTCCTATAGTGTCAAAGTATTGAAAAAATCCATGGCTTCATCATTAGCCGGAAGTAACCATGACATGATGGTATTTAAGTCCTCAAAGTTATTCGGAATGGAGTCCGGATAGGATAATTTGCCTTTTGTACGAATCTCAGCAAAGGCCTTTCAAATAACGATATTGGAAGGTTCTTGCTGAACTTTGTACCAAAAAGCTAATTATCCTATCTCGAGACTCCGCTCCAAAATAACTTTGGAGAGCTTCGCACCATCATGCACCTGCACTTTTCGCCTAATGATGAAGACATGGTTTTGTTGAATCCTTTGACACTAGGCAACCTCCCGACCCTCGGCGATCCTCGACCCTTGACCTCGACCGCTCGGGATCCACGACCCTCTACCCTACATGGGCGTCGATGCCCACGCCACTTGTGGGACATAGATGTAGTGTTCAACGCCGACCCCTCCCGATAACTTCAACACGTGGGGGGTCGATATACCCTCCTAGCTTCAAGCGTTCTCGAGGCCACCCCCTAACCCTTGAAGCGTTGTCGAGGCCACCCCAAACCCTAGAGAAGCAGCGTCGAGGCCACTAATATGATTCCTTATTGTGATTAGCTAGCTAGTTCTACGTTTGCCACTAATATATCCATATCTGTCATGTTTGAATAATAATTGCCATGTTGTAAATATTTGTAGAAACTATGGACACCCCCGAGACGAAGCACAAGAAGCGTTGTTGAGGGACATAATCGCACAAGGAAGTGATGCCGTCTGCTCGTTGATGTTTCTCAATGACAACGATGGTCTGGAAGGAGAGGGTGAAGAAGCAGCTGGCTATGATTTACATGGCTCCGATGACCCAATGCCGGTGCAAGAAGGAGAGGGTGAAGAAGTAGACCGTGAGGATGGCTCCGGTTATCACCAAACTGAGTCCGCCAGGTATATATACTAGTTAAGCCTGTCTGACTAGCTCTCGCCTTTGTTTTGGTATGTACACATATTAATTAACTCTCGTCTTTGTTCTTTTTCTAGCCCTCCGGATCGAGCACAACTTCGTAAAGAGACGAGGCCCAAGAAAAGTTGAGCTCGGATGAAAAGTTTGAGATCATACAAATCGCATGACGGCCAACCGATTGAACCCTACCGGACAAAGAAGGCATTTGTTGCTCGGTCATGGGTTCGGTTAGGGACAAGATCCCGATCAGCATCCACCAATGTTATAAGCCTAAGAACGAAGACCCTGAGGTGTCTTGTGTCAATGATATGCAGAAAAATGATCTTTGGACTGAGCTGAAGTCAAATTTTACCCTACCGCTAGAGGATGATCCGGAGAAGCCAGTAATAGAGCCATTAATCAAGTCTTTTGCTCTTAAGAAGATGGCAGAACTATTCAGGAATTGGAAGAAAGAACTCAATCGTATGTCGAAAAAATGAGACACCAGAATTCAAGGGCAAATATGAGAAGATCGAGATGATGGCCGCATTTGTGGCCTACAAGACATCGGAAAAGAGTAAAAAGATGTCGGCGGCAAATAAGAGAAATGCTGCAAAGAAGAAGCTTCACCATCGCACGGGTCGGTGGCTACCTCGTAGCCCGCCTAATCGGGCCAAGGCTGAGAATGATCTGCTTGATAAAGGGATCGAACCGAGACAATGAACTGGCCAGACCGTTGCGGACTTGGTTCTTCGGGGCCGGCGGATCCTTGGACCCTATAACAGGGGAGTGCATTTGGGCGGACGAACAATTGGACATACCAGTCAAGAGGCTTCAGCAATATATCGAAGCAGCGCAGCAAGGGAAGTTCGTTCGGACAGGGAGAAGGACGAGCTCACAATGGCCCTCGGAATCCTGAGCACCTGGACGGACACGAGGCACGCCAGCTCCGTTTAAGTGGAAGGCTGGATTTCGGACGCAGGGGTTACAAAACCCATGAGAGGAGGAAGAAACGGAGCAGAGCCAAATGCAGGCGCTGCACGAAAGGGTAATGGGGCTAGAGGAACGAGAAGAGGAACGAGAAGCAGCAGATCGCAACAAACGACCTGCTGAAGCTTCCCCCGAAGCTACCCCGCCATCTCAGCGGAGAAGCAGCGTGGCTTCCACCAAGCTGCTTCAGCCAGAGCAGCATGCCTTGACGGCTCCTGCCAGCTATCCTGTGGATGCTATCACGGATGCTGAAAATTGCCACCTTATGGCGCAATGGAGCAATTTGAAGGTCAAGGCGGCTGTTGGCTCTGTTTATCCTACTAAACCCGACTCAACTTTTCACCGCCGCCGATTCGGAAGGATATGCTAAGGTGATGGTCGATGAAATAACGGAGGGATTTGAGGACCTCGGCTTGACCACCCTACCGGTGAAGGGAGTATCGGCTGGGTTCGCTCAAGAATCCATGCCTATGGCGGAAGGATCTCATCAACCTTCCGAACTGGACGCCTCCGCCTCCTCCTCCTCCTCCGGCGAGTCAGGGCACTCCGCCTCCTCCACCGCCTCCTCCTCCGGCGAGTGACGATCTGGGCCCTAGGCCGACTCCTTCTCCGGCGCGTGGCGGCACTCCGCCTCCTTCTCCGCCTGCACCGGCGCGCCCGAGCAGCCAGCCTCCTCCTTCTCCGCCTCGTCAGCAAGGGCGGAAGAGACCCGCCGCCGCTCCGGCTGCTCCGGCGCGTCGTAGTCCTTCTCCTCCGCCTCGTAAGCAAGGAAAGAAGACATCCGCTCCGTCTGCTCTGCCGGCGTCTAGCAGTACAGCCAAAGGCGGGAGGAGATATGATTCGGTCCTTCTCTCAAGACTCGGAGAAGTTACCGTCTGAGAGAGGAGCGAGGAGGAAAGCGCGAAGATCGCGCATACTGAAGTGGATGACTGGTTTCAAGGGTTGAAAGCAAAGAGACATCCACCTCCGGAGGAGAAGGTAGATCCGGTGAAAGCGAAGCGCACTCTGGCTGCCCTGACAAAACCACCCAAGTCTCTGCCGAAAGGCAACTATGAGCGCATTATTGGAAAGGCATTTGCCGAAGCGGAGAGGTCGGGAAGGACTATCAATGATCAAAGGATGAAATAACGACGAGCTGGGAAACAAATTGCCCAGCTCGGCGAACAAGCGAAGCAATCGTGCCCCCCGCTCAAGGTGCCTGCTAGCGACATCGTCGATCCGAGGATGGTGCCCGGTTATGGCAATCCTGCAGATTACCTGCCCGACGATGTACATTATGATTTCTTGGAGGTGCAGATACAAAGATACGAGTACGGGAAGCCTCTCGTCAAAGATGAAAGTTCTCTATCAATGATGATGCGAAGATTGCATGATTGGTACATGAAAACCTGCAAAGAGTCCGAGGGAGGAGTACTTTGTATGTGAGAGTTAAAAGGAGCATGGCCTCCTTGGAATTGAACTGCTGCCTATTCCATTTGAGGAGTTCTATCAGTTTTCAATCAATTGGCCCTCGATAAAGCAACGGTCACCTGCTACTGTCTGTAAGTAGTACTACTTCATCATTAAGTCTCTCTATATAACTCAGCCCTTTCATTTCATGTATTTATAATTATCCTCACTATATTATGCAGATTGAAGATCGCTGAATTGAAGAAAAGACAAGTGGGTTATATTGGGTTCATTAACACATATCTCATAGATGCAACTGAGGTTAAATTTCGTGCCGAAGATACCGAGGCCAACTTGCTACAATCGTTGGTAATAAATGAACACAAAGATATAATGCTCTTTCCTTACAACTTCAAGTGAGTGTTACTGTCTTGTGGCATATTCGGTTTACTTATTAGTCCAGGTTATAGTAATGTAATATTGATGAGTTATGCATGTGTGCGCAGCTACCACTATATTCTCCTAGAGATTAAGCTTGAGAAGGGAGTAGTAACTGTCTTAGACTCCAAGCGAAAAGATCCCAAGGAGTATGCGGACATGACTGAAATGCTCGAGAAGTAAGTTAAATCGATCATTATCCACCATATCAGCAACTTTGTTCATTTCTAATATCAAGTAATTGTTTTCTTTGTATGGCAGGGCTTGGAGAAAATTCACCAAAAAATTTCCGGGACTACCGAAGAAGCTGCAATTTAGACACCCGAAAGTAAGTACTATATAGTAGCATATTCCACACATCTCCTAGTGATTCAAGCGCTAGTTTCATCAATACCATTTAGCATGCTTGCTAATTATCAGTTTGATTGACCTCTGTTTCTTGTAAAGTGGTTGTGGCAGGAACAAGGGAATGATTTCTGTGGATACTACGTTTGCGAGTCCATCCGCCACACGACCTGTGAGAGGGGCTACTCCGACAAACAATACGAAGTGCGTAAATAAAAATATTCACAATTTTATTTTATTACCATCATTTGTGTTGAGTTTCATTCATTCATATATATATATATATATATATATATATATATATATATATATATATATATATATATATATATATATATATATATATGAATTGACCCTTTCTTAAAATTAGATGTTTCGGAAGCGGGATGAACTCCTAGCACCAGATCGCATGCGAGCAATTCAAGAGGAATTGGCGGCATTCTTTCTTGACCACGTGATCGCTGAAGACGGAGAATACTATGTGGACCACGCGTCCGTATTGTAAAAGATAATTATTGTATATATGTAGCCGGTAGTGTCGGATAGATATACGAGAACTTGTTGTTCGACCAATCTCTCGGAGAAGGAGAGGTGTTCGATATCACTTCTCTCTGTATGCATATATGTTCATGACGATCTTCTGTTTGCTTAATTACTAGCTAGCTAGCGTGTCTAGCTAGTCCTCTCTATACGTATGTATAGTACGTAGCGTCGACCAAGCACGGACAAAAGAGAGGACACTTTTCTCTATTAATTAGCTAGCTATAGCACAATATATGAAACACCTAAATTAACCCCCCAAACCCCCCCCCCCCCCCTTAAAAAAAACAAAAACCACGGCCATAGAAATGCTGACGCGTGGATGCCTATTGGTCCCGGTTGGTGCCACCAACCGGGACCAAAACCCTCCCTGCCTCGGCTCACAGACAAAGCCACGTGGAGGCCCATCAGTCCTGGTTCGGATTGAACCGGGACTAAAGGGCCAGTAGATAATATCGACCCTTTAGTCCCGGTTCATGAACCGGGACTAAAGGCCCTCACCAACCGGGTCAATAGGCCCCTTTTCTACTAGTGTATAGTTCTAACAAAAACCTTTCATGTTGTTTCTTGCATCTTAATTAACAATTCTATCAATTTGTTTGTATACATATATCAAGATATTATTACATGGATATTGAAGAAAATATGGAACTAAGCTACCTAGAACTGTCATATTTGTCATAGGAAAATATGATCCTATGACATTATTGCTTTGCTTCGTTATTTATTTTCTTGATTGCCAAACATATTTCTTGTAGCTTAATAACACAACTCTAGCCAATTTCCTTTCCGTTAATGTGGAGATATTATTCGATAGATGTTGAGATATGGAACTAAGTTATCTGAAAAAGTCTCACTAGCCAACAACATGAAAGTACAATATTCATATCGGCGAGCTAGCATGTATATCAGATTGCTTCCCTCTCTTACTTTAGTTGGTCGAAATTTCAACATTTGGGCCATTTTAAGCTGAGATGCCCCTATATGTAGGACGGTCTGAATAATCGGTCATTTGGTATAATGTCACTCATGCATGTTAGGAGATGACCCTATACATCGATTCTAGCTTTGACACTGATCCGGATGACTCTAAGTCACAAACCGGATACATATTTATATTGAATGGTGCAGCTGTCTGTTGGTGCAGTTCCAAGCAGAGCATCGTGGCGGGATCTACATGTGAAGCGGAGTACATAGCTCCTTCGGAAGTAACAAATGAAGGAGTCTGGATGAAGGAGTTCATATCCGTTCTGGGTGTAATACCTAGTGCATCGGGTACAATGAAAATCTTTTGTGACAACACTGGAGCAATTGCCTTGGCGAAGAAATCCAGGTTTCACAAGAGAATCAAACACATCAAGAGACGCTTCAACTCCATTCGTGAACAAGTCAAGGATGGAGACATAGAAATTTGCAAGATACATACGGAACTGAATGTAGCAGACCCCGTTGACTAAGCCTCTAACACGAGCAAAACATGGTCAATACCAAGACTCCATGAGTGTTAGATTCATTACAATGTAATCTAGATTACTGACTCTAGTGCAAGTGGGAGACTAAAGGGCAATATGACCTAGAGGCAATAATAAAGTTGTTATTTTATTTTTCCTTATTCATGATAAAGGTTTATTTTTCATGCTAGAATTGTATTGATCAGAAACTTAAATACATGTGTGAATACATAAACAAACAATGTGTCCCTAGTAAGCATCTACTAGACCAGCTCGTTGACCAACGATGGTTAAAGTTTCCTAACCATGGACATGAGTTGTCATTTGATAACGGGATGACATCATTAGGAGAATGATGTGATGGACAAGACCCATCCGTTAGCTTAGCATAATGATCGTTCAGTTTTTATTGCTATTGCTTTCTTCATGTCAAATACATATTCCTTCGACTATGAGATTATGCAACTCTCGGATACCGGAGGAATACCTTGTGTGCTATCAAACGTCACAACGTAACTGGGTGATCATAAAGATGCTCTACAGATATCTCGGAAGGTGTTTGTTGAGTTGGCATAGATCGAGATTAGGATTTGTCACTCTTATTATCGGAGAGGTTTCTCTGTGCCCACTCGGTAATACACATCATAAGCTTGCGAGCAAATGACTAAGGAGTTGGTCATGAGGTGATGTATTGCGGAACGAGTAAAGAGACTTGCCCATAACGAAATTGAACTAGGTATGAGGATACCGACGATCGAATCTCGGGAAAGTAATATATCAATGGACAAACGGAATTACGTATGTTGTCATAACGGTTCGACCGATAAAGATATTCGTAGAATATGTAGGAGCCAATATGGGCATCCAGGTTCCGCGATTGGTTATTGACCGGAGACGTGTCTCGGTCATGTCTACATAGTTCTCAAAGCCGTACGTAGGGTCCGCACACTTAACATTCGTTGACGATATAGTATTATATGAGTTATGTCATTTGGTGACCGAATGTTGTTCGGAGTCCCGGATGAGATCACGGACATGACGAGGAGTATCGAAATGGTCGAGAGGTATAGATTGACATATAGGACTATAGTATTTGGACACCGGAAGTATTTCGGAGGGTACTGGGCACTTATCGGGTCACCAGAAAGGAGGGTACTAGGTACTTACCAGAACACCGGAAGTGTTTCGGAGGGTACCGGGTACTTACCGGGTCCGGTATCCTCTCCGGTATTCTGATGACTACCCAGTACACTCCGAAATACTTCCGGTGTCCGAATACCATCGTCCTATATATCAATCTTTACCTCTCGACCATTTCGAGACTCCTCGTCATGTACGTGATCTCATCTGACCAACAACATTCTGTCACTAAATCATATAACTCATATAACATTATATCACAATCTAATGTTAAGCGTAAGGACCTCTACGGTTCAAGAACTATGTAGACATAACCAAGACACCTCTCCGGTCAATAACCAATAGCGGAACCTGGATGACCATATTGGCTCCTACATATTCTATGAAGATCTTTATCGGTCGAACCTTATGACAACATACGAAATTCCCTTTGTCCATCGGTATGTTACTTGCCTGATATTTGATCGTGGTATCTTCATACCTAATTCAATCTCGTACAGGCAATTCTCTTTACTCGTTCCGTATTACATCATCTTGCAACTAATTGCTTAGTCACTTTGCTTGCAAGGCTTCTTATGATGTGTATTATCGGGAGGGCCCAGAGATACCTCTCCAATACTCGGTGTGACAAATCCTAATCTCGACCTATGCCAACTCAACAAACACCTTCGGAGATACCTGTAGAGCATATTTATGATCACCCAGTTACGTTATGACGTTTGATAGCACATAAGGTATTCCTCCAGTATCCGGGAGTTGCATAATCTCATAGTTGAAGAAATATGTATTTGACATTAACAAAGAAATAGCAATAAACTGAAAGATCTAATGCTAAGCTTAAAGATAGGTCTTGTCCATCATATCATTCTCCTAATGATGGGATCCCATTATCAAATGACAACTCATGCCTATGGTTAGGAAACCTTAACCATCTTTGATCAACGAGCTAGTCTAGTAGAGGCTTAGTAGGGACCCGGTATTTTTTATGTATCCACACAAGTATTCATTAAGTTTCCGGTCAATACTGTTGGGGAACATAGTAATTTCAAAAAATTTCCTACGCACACGAAAGATCATGGTGATGGCATAGCAACGAGAGGGGAGAGTATTGTCCATGTACCCGCGTAGACCGTAAGCGGAAGCGTTATGACAACGCGGTTGATGTAGTCGTACATCTTCACGATCCGACCGATCCAAGTACCGAACGTACGGCACCTCCGAGTTCAGCACACGTTCAGCTCGATGACGATCCCCGGACTCCGATCCAGCAAAGTGTCAGGGATGAGTTCCGTCAGCACGACGGCATGGTGACGATAATGATGCTCTACCGGCGCAGGGCTTCGCCTGCGACGATATGACCGAGGTGGAATATGGTGGAGGGGGCACCGCACACGGCTAAGGAACGATCCGTAGATCAACTTGTGTTTTTTAGGGTGCCCCTGCCCCGTATATAAAGGAGCAAGGGGGTGCGGCCGCCCTAGGAGGAGGCGCGCCAGGAGTCCTACTCCCACCGAGTAGGACCCCCCTTTTCCTAGTTGGATTAGGACTTGGGAGGAGGAAGAGGAAGGGGGCACCCCTTCCTTGTCCTATTCGGACTAGGGGAAGGGGGCGCGCCTGCCCTGGCCGGCCCTCCTCTTCTCCCTCATGGCCCACTAAGGCCCATTAACCCCGGGAGGTTCCGTAACCCCGGTATTCCTAGTAAAATCCCGATTTCACCCGAACTATTCGAAGTCGTAACATAGGCTTCCAATATATCAATCTTTATGTCTCGACCATTTCGAGACTCCTCGTCATGTCCGTGATCACATCCGGACTCAACAATCTTCGTACATCAAAACTTATAAACTCATAATGAAACCTGTCATCGTAACGTTAAGCGTGCGGACCCTACGGGTTCGAGAACTATGTAGACATGACCTAGAACTATTCTCGGTCAATAACCAATAGCGGAACCTGGATGCCCATATTGGTTCCTACATATTCTACGAAGATCTTTATCGGTCAAACCGCATAACGACATACGTTGTTCCCTTTGTCATCGGTATGTTACTTGCCCGAGATTCGATCGTCGGTATCCAATACCTAGTTCAATCTCGTTATCGCAAGTCTCTTTACTCGTTCCGTAATACATCATCTCAACTAACTTATTAGTTGCAATGCTTGCAAGGCTTATGTGATGTGCATTACCGAGAGGGCCCAGAGATACCTCTCCGACAATCGGAGTGACAAAACCTAATCTCAAATACGCCAACCCAACATGTACCTTTGGAGACACCTTTAGTACTCCTTTATAATCACCCAGCTTACGTTGTGACGCTTGGTAGCACCAAAGTGTTCCTCCGTAAACGGAGTTGCATAATCTCATAGTTACAGGAACATGTATAGGTCATGAAGAAAGCAATAGCAATATACTAAACGATCAAGTGCTAGGCTAACGGAATGGGTCATGTCAATCACATCATTCTCCTAATGATGTGATCCCATTAATCAAATAACAACACATGTCTATGGTTAGGAAACATAACCATCTTTGATTAATGAGCTAGTCATGTAGAGGCATACTAGTGACTATATGTTTGTCTATGTATTGACACATGTATCATGTTTCCGGTTAATACAATTCTAGCATGAATAATAAACATTTATCATGATACGAGGAAATAAATAATAACTTTTTATTGCCTCTAGGGCATATTTCCTTCAGTCTCCCACTTGCACTAGAGTCAATAATCTAGATTACACAATAATGATTCTAACACCCATGGAGTCTTGGTGCAGATCATGTTTTGCTCGTGGAAGAGGCTTAGTCAACGGGTCTACAACATTCAGATCCGTATGTATCTTGCAAATCTCTATGTCTCCTACCTGGACTTGGTCCCGGATGGAATTGAAGCGTCTCTTGATGTGCTTGGTCCTCTTGTGAAATCTGGATTCCTTTGCCAAGGCAATTGCACCAGTATTGTCACAGAAGATCTTCATTTGTCCCGATGCACTAGGTATGACACCTAGATCGGAAATGAACTCTTTCATCCAGACTCCTTCATTTGCTTCTTCCAAAGCAGCTATGTACTCCGCTTCACATGTAGATCCCGCCACGATGCTTTGTTTAGAACTGCACCAACTGACAGCTCCACCGTTCAATAAAAACACGTATCCGGTTTGCGATTTAGAATCGTCCGGATCAGTGTCAAAGCTTGCATCGACGTAAACCATTTATGACTAGCTCTTTGTCACCTCCATATACGAGAAACATATCCTTAGTCCTTTTCAGGTATTTCAGGATGTTCTTGACCGCTGTCCAGTGATCCATACCTGGATTACTTTGGTACCTTCCTGCCAAGCTTATTTCTAAGCATACGTCAGGTCTGGTACACAGCATTGCATACATGATAGAGCCTATGGCTGAAGCATAGGGAACATCTTTCATTTTCTCTCTATCTTCTGCTGTGGTCGGGCATTGAGTTTGACTCAATTTCACACCTTGTAATACAGGTAAGAATCCTTTCTTTGCCTGATCCATTTTGAACTTTTTCAAAACTTTATCAAGGTATGTGCTTTGTGAAAGTCCAATCAAGCGTCTTGATCTATCTCTATAGATCTTGATGCCCAATATGTAAGCAGCTTCACCGAGGTCTTTCATTGAAAAACTTTTATTCAAGTATCCTTTTATGCTATCCAGA
The DNA here is from genome assembly GCA_021605205.1 of Aegilops longissima. Classification (NCBI taxonomy): domain Eukaryota; kingdom Viridiplantae; phylum Streptophyta; class Magnoliopsida; order Poales; family Poaceae; genus Aegilops; species Aegilops longissima. Next base: position 19,875,894 of record CM038682.1, read on the forward strand.
AATTCTATATCATTTCCAATCAATAATATGTCGTCCACATATAATATCAGAAATGCTACAGAGCTCCCACTCACTTTTTTGTAAATACATGCTTCTCCAAAAGTCTGTATAAAACCATATGCTTTGATCACACTATCAAAGCGTTTATTCCAACTCCGAGAGGCTTGCACAAGACCATAAATTGATCGCTGGAGTTTGCACACTTTGTTAGCCCCTTTTGGATCAACAAAACCTTCTGGTTGCTGCATATACAACTCTTCTTCTAGAAATCCATTCAAGAATGCAGTTTTGACATCCATTTGCCAAATTTCATAATCATAAAATGCAGCAATTGCTAACATGATTCGGACAGACTCAAGCATCGCTACGGGTGAGAAAGTCTCATCGTAGTCAACCCCTTGAACTTGTCGAAAACCTTTCGCAACAAGTCGTGCTTTATAGACAGTTATATTACCATCAGCGTCAGTCTTCTTCTTAAAGATCCATTTATTCTCAATGGCTTGCCGATCATCGGGCAAGTCAACCAAAGTCCATACTTTGTTCTCATACATGGATCCCATCTCAGATTTCATGGCTTCTAGCCATTTTGCGGAATCTGGGCTCATCATCGCTTCCTCTTAGTTCGTAGGTTCGCCATGGTCAAGTAACATACTTCCAGAATTGGATTACCGTACCACTCAGTGCGGATCTTACTCTGTTGACCTCGAAGTTCAGAGAGACTTGATCTGAAGTTTCATGATCAATATCATTAGCTTCCTCACTAATTGGTGTAGTTGTCACAGGAACCGGTTCTTGTGATGAACTACTTTCCAATAAGGGAGCAGATACAGTTATCTCATCAAGTTCTACTTTCCTCCCACTCACTTCTTTCGAGAGAAATTTTTTTTCTAGAAAGGATCCGAATTTAGCAACGAAAATCTTGCCTTCAGATCTGTGATAGAAGGTGTACCCAACAGTCTCCTTTGGGTATCCTATGAAGACACATTTCTCCGATTGGGTTCGAGCTTATCTGGTTGAAGTTTCTTCACATAAGCATCGCAGCCCCAAGCTTTAAGAAACGACAACTTTGGTTTCTTGCCAAACCATAGTTCATGAGGCGTTGTCTTAACGGATTTTGATGGTGCCCTATTTAACGTGAATGCGGCTGTCTCTAAAGCGTAACCCCAAAACGATAGCGGTAAATCAGTAAGAGACATCATAGATCGCACCATATCTAGTAAAGTACGATTACGACGTTCGGACACACCATTTCGTTGTGGTGTTCCGGGTGGCGTGAGTTGCAAAACTATTCCGCATTGTTTTAAATGTAAACCAAACTCGTAACTCAAATATTCTCCTCCATGATCAGATTGCAGAAATTTTATTTTCTTGTCACGATGATTTTCCACTTCACTCTGAAATTCTTTGAACTTTTCAAACGTTTCAGATTTGTGTTTCATTAAGTAGATATACCCATATCTGCTCAAATCATCTGTGAAGGTGAGAAAATAACGATACCCGCCGCGAGCCTCAACATTCATTGGACCACAAACATTAGTATGTATGATTTCCAACAAATCAGTTGCTCGCTCCATAGTTCCGGAGAACGGAGTTTTTGTCATCTTGCCCATGAGACACGGTTCGCAAGTAGCAAGTGATTCATAATCAAGTGATTCCAAAAGTCCATCAATATGGAGTTTCTTCATGCGCTTTATACCGATATGACCTAAACGTCAGTGCCACAAATAAGTTGCACTATCATTATCAACTCTGCATCTTTTGGTTTCAACACTATGAATATGTGTATTACTACTATCGAGATTCAATAAAAATAGACCACTCTTCAAGGGTGCATGACCATAAAAGATATTATTCATATAAATAGAACAACCATTATTCTCTGACTTAAATGAATAACCGTCTCGCATCAAACAAGATCCAGATATAATGTTCATGCTTAACGCTGGCACCAAATAACAATTATTTAGGTCTAAAACTAATCCCAAAGGTAGATGTAGAGGTAGCGTGCCGACCGCGATCACATCGACTTTGGAACCGTTTCCCACGCGCATCGTCACCTCGTCCTTGGCCAGTGCTCGCTTATTCCGCAGTCCCTGTTTCGAGTTGAAAATATTAGCAATAGAACCAGTATCAAATACCCAGGTGCTACTGCGAGCTCTAGTAAGGTACACATCAATAACATGTATATCACATATACCTTTGTTCACCTTGCCATCCTTCTTATCCGCCAAATACTTGGGGCAGTTCCGCTTCAAAGGTCCGATCCGCTTGCGAGAAGCACTCAGCCTCGTGCTTAGGTCCAGACTTGGGTTTCTTCTCTTGAGCAGCAACTTGTTTGCTGTTCTTCTTGAAGTTCCCCTTCTTCTTCCCTTTGCCCTTTTTCTTGAAACTAGTGGTCTTGTTAACCATCAACACTTGATGCTCCTTTTTGATTTCTACCTCCGCGGCTTTTAGCATTGCGAAGAGCTCGGGAATAGACTTGTCCATCCCTTGCATATTATAGTTCATCACGAAGCTCTTGTAGCTTGGTGGCTGTGATTGAAGAATTCTGTCAATGACACTATCATCAGGAAGATTAACTCCCAGTTGAATAAATTGATTATTATACCCAGACATTTTGAGTATGTGTTCACTGACAGAACTATTTTCCTCCATCTTGCAGCTATAGAACTTATTGGAGACTTCATATCTCTCAATCCGGGCATTTGCTTGAAATATTAACTTCAACTCCTGGAACATCTCATATGCTCCATGACGTTCAAAACGTCGTTGAAGGCCCGGTTCTAAGCCGTAAAGCATGGCACACTGAACTATCGAGTAGTAATCAGCTTTGCTCTGCCAGACGTTCTTAACGCTGCGGTTGCATCAGCAGCAGCCTGGCACCCAGCGGTGCTTCCAGGCGTAATTCTTACGTGCAGCAATGAGGATAATCCTCAGGTTACGGACCCAGTCCGTGTAATTGCTACCATCATCTTTCAACTTTGCTTTCTCAAGGAACGCATTAAAATTCAACGGAACAACAACACGAGCCATCTATCTACAGTAAACATAGACAAGCAAAATACTATCAGGTACTAAGTTCATGATAAATTTAAGTTCAATTAATCATATTACTTAAGAACTCCCACTTAGATAGACATCCCTCTAATCTTCTAAGTGATTACGTGATCCATATTAACTACACCATGTCCGATCGTCACGTGAGATGGAGTAGTTTCAACGGTGAACATCACTATGTTGATCATATCTACAATATGATTCACGCTCGACCTTTCGGTCTCCGTGTTCCAAGGCCATATCTGTTATATGCTAGGCTCGTCAAGTTTAACCTGAGTATTCCGCGTGCGCAACTGTTTTGCACCCGTTGTATATGAACGTAGAGCTTATCACACCCGATCATCACGTGGTGTCTGGGCACGACGAACTTTGGCAACGGTGCATACTTAGGGAGAACACTTCTTGATAATTTTTAGTGAGAGATCATCTTAAAATGCTACCGTCAATCAAAGCAAGATAATATGCATAAAGGATAAACATCACATGCAATCAATATAAGTGATATGATATGGCCATCATCATCTTGTGCTTGTGATCTCCATCTCCGCACCGCCATGATCACCATCGCCACCGGTAGCGACACTTTGATCTCCATCATAGCATCGTTGTCGCCTCGCCAACTATTGCTTCTACGACTATCGCTACCGCTTAGTGATAAAGTAAAACAATTACATGGCGCTTGCATTTCATACAATAAAGCGACAACCATATGGCTCCTGCCGATTGTCGATAACTCGGTTACAAAACATGATCATCTCATACAATAAAATATAGCATCACGTCTTGACCATATCACATCACAACATGCCCTGCAAAAACAAGTTAGACGTGCTCTACTTTGTTGTTGCAAATTTTACGTGGCTGCTACGGGCTGAGCAAGAACCGTTCTTACCTACGCATCAAAACCACAACGATAGTTTGTCAAGTTGGTGCTGTTTTAACCTTCGCAAGGACCGGGCGTAGCCACACTCGGTTCAACTAAAGTGAGAGAGACAGACACCCGCCAATCACCTTTAAGCAACGAGTGCTCGCACCGGTGAAACCAGTCTCGCGTAAGCGTACACGTAATGTCGGTCCGGGCCGCTTCATCTCACAATACCGCTGAACCAAAGTATGACATGCTGGTAAGCAGTATGACTTGTATCGCCCACAACTCACTTATGTTCTACTCGTGCATATGACATCTATGCATAAAACCAGGCTTTGATACCACTATTGTGGAACGTAGTAATTTCAAAAAATTTCCTACGCACACGCAAGATCATGGTGATGGCATAGCAATGAGAGGGGAGAGTATTGTCCACGTACCCTCGTAGACCGTAAGCGGAAGCGTTATGACAATGCGGTTGATGTAGTCGTACGTCTTCACGATCCGACCGATCCAAGTACCGAACTTACGGCACCTCCGAGTTCAACACACGTTCAGCTCGATGACGATCCCGGACTCCGATCCAGCAAAGTGTCGGGATGAGTTCCACAAGATGACGGCGTGGTAGCGATGATGATGCTCTACATCGCGCGGGGCTTCGCCTAAACTCCGTGACGATATGACCGAGGTGGAATATTGTGGAGGGGGCCACCGCACACGGCTAAGGAACGATCCGTAGATCAACTTGTGTGTTCTAGGGTGCCCCCTGCCCCCGTATATAAAGGAGCAAGGGGGGTGCGGCCGGCCCTAGGAGGAGGCGCGCTGGAGGAGTCCTACTCCCACCGGGAGTAGGACTCCCCCCTTTCCTAGTTGGATTAGGACTTGGGGGGAGGGAAAGAGGAAAGGGGGGCGCCGCCCCCCCCTTCCTTGTCCTATTCGGACTAGGGGGGAAGGGGGCGCGCGGCCTGCCCTGGTCGGCCCTCCTCTTCTCCCTCATGGCCCACTAAGGCCCATTAAACACCGAGAGGGTTCCGGTAACCTCCCGGTGTTCCGGTAAATCCCGATTTCACCCGGAACTATTCCGAAGTCCAAACATAGGCTTCCAATATATCAATCTTTATGTCTCGACCATTTCGAGACTCCTCGTCATGTCCTGATCACATCCGGGACTCCGAACAATCTTCGGTACATCAAAACTTATAAACTCATAATGAAACTGTCATCGTAACGTTAAGCGTGCGGACCCTATGGGTTCGAGAAGTATGTAGACATGACCTAGAACTATTCTCGGTCAATAACCAATAGCGGAACCTGGATGCCCATATTGGTTCCTACATATTCTACGAAGCTCTTTATCGGTCAAACCGCATAACGACATACGTTGTTCCCTTTGTCATCGGTATGTTACTTGCCCGAGATTCGATCGTCGGTATCCAATACCTAGTTCAATCTCGCATCGAAAGTCTCTTTACTCGTTCCGTAATACATCATCTCGCAACTAACTTATTAGTTGCAATGCTTGCAAGGCTTATGTGATGTGCATTACCGAGAGGGCCTGAGATACCTCTCCGACAATCGGAGTGACAAAACCTAATCTCAAATACGCCAACCCAACATGTACCTTTGGAGACACCTGTAGTACTCCTTTATAATCACCCAGCTATTGTTGTGACGCTTGGTAACACCAAAGTGTTCCTCCGTAAACGGAGTTGCATAATCTCATAGTTACAGGAACATGTATAGGTCATGAAGAAAGCAATAGCAATATACTAAACGATCAAGTGCTAGGCTAACGGAATGGGTCATGTCAATCACATCATTCTCCTAATGATGTGATCCCATTAATCAAATAACAACACATGTCTATGGTTAGGAAACATAACCATCTTTGATTAATGAGCTAGTTAAGTAGAGGCATACTAGTGACTATATGTTTGTCTATGTATTCACACATGTATCATGTATCCGGTTAATACAATTCTAGCATGAATGATAAACATTTATCATGATATGAGGAAATAAATAATAACTTTATTATTGCCTCTAGGGCATATTTCCTTCAAATACAACTCTAGCATGAATAATAAACCTTTATCATGATTTAGGAAATATAATAATAACCATTTATTATTGCCTCTAGGGTATATTTCCATCAGCCTCCCACTTGCACTAGAGTCAATAATCTAGTTCACATCGGCATGTGATTAATACCCATAGTTCACATCGCCATGTGACCAACACCCAAAAAGTTTACTAGAGTCAATAATCTAGTTCACATCGCCATGTGATTAATACCCAATGAATACTAAGGTGTGATCATGTTTTGCTTGTGAGAGAAGTTTAGTCAACGGTTGTGTCACTTTCAGATCCGTATGTATTTCACAACTTTCTATGTCTACAATGCTCCGCATGGAGCTACTCTAGCAAATTGCTCGCAATATCAATATGTATCCAGATTGAGACTCAGAGTCATCTGAATCTGTGTCAAACTTGCATCGACGTAACTCTTTACGACGAACTCTTTATCACCTCCTTAACCGAGAAATATTTCCTTAGTCCTCTTTAGGTAACTAAGGATAATTATGACCACTATCCAGTGATCTACTCCTGGATCACTATTGTACCCCCTTGCGAAACTCAGGGCAAGGTACTCAATAGGTCTGGTACACAGCATATCATACTTTATAGAACCTATGGCTGAGGCATAGGGAATGACTTTCATTCTCTCTCTATCTTCTGCCGTGGTATGAACTCTTGCATAGGAAATACTCAACTTCACACCTTGCAACACAGACAAGAACTCTTTCTTTGACTGATCTATTTTGAACTTCTTCAAAACTTTGCCAAGGTATGAAGTTTGTGAAAGTCCTATTAAGCGTCTCGATCTATCCCTATAGATCTGATGCCTAATATGTAAGCAGTTTCACCGAGGTCTTTCATTGAATACTTCTTTATTCAAGTATCATTTTATGCAATCCAGAAATTCTATATCATTTCCGATCAAAAATATGCCATCCAAAAAATATCAGAAATGCTACAGAGCTCTCACTCACTTTCTTGTAAATACAGGCTTCACCATAAGTCTGTATAAAACCATATGCTTTGATCACCTCATCAAACTGTATATTCCAACTCCGAGATACTTGCACCAGTTCATAGATGGATCGCTGGAGTTTGCATATTTTGATAGTACCTTTAGGATCGACAAAACCTTCTGGTTGCATCCTATACAACTCTTCTTTAAGAAATCCATTAAGGAATGTAGTTTTGACGTCCATTTGCCAAATTTTATAAAATGTGGCAATTGCTAACATGATTTAGACTAACTTAAGCAATCACTACGGGTGAGAAATTTCCATCGTAGTCAACCCCTTGAACTTGTCGAAAACCTTTCATGACAAGTCGAGCTTTGTAGATAGTGACATTACCATCAGCGTATGTCTTCTTCTTGAAGATCCATTTATTCTCAATGGCTTGCCGATCATCGGCAAGTCCACCAAAGTCCATACTTTGTTCTCATACATGGATCCTATCTCAGATTTCATGGCCTCAAGCCATTTATCAGAATCTGGGCTCATCATAGCTTCTTCATAGTTTGTAAGTTTGCCTCATGCTCTGATCGACCTACGAGGTCCAGTAGTAAGTTGATCTGAAGTTTCATGATCATCATCATTAGCTTCCTCTCTAGTTCGTGTTGGTATCACATGAATGGTTTTCTCGGATGTGCTACTTTCCAATTCGAGAGAAGGTACAATTACCTCATCAACTTCTACTTTCCTCCTACTCACTTATTTTGAGAGAAACTCCTTCTCTAGAAAGGATCCATTCTTGGCAACAAAGATCTTGCCTTCGGATCTGTGCTAGAAAGTGTACCCAATTATTTCCTTAGGGTATCCTATGAAGACGCACTTCTCTGAATTGAGTTCGAGCTTATACGCTGAAGCCTTTTTACATAAGTGTCGCAACCCCAAACTTTAAGAAACGACAGCTTAGGTTTCTTGCCAAACCATAGTTCATACAGTATCGTCTCAACAGATTTAGATGATGCCCTATTTAACGTGAAAGCGGATGTCTCTAATGCATAACCCCAAAACAATAGTAGTAAATCGGTAAGACAGATCATAGAACGCTCCATATCCAATAGAGTACGGTTACGACATTCAGACACACCATTATGCTGTGGTGTTCTAGGTGGCGTGAGTTGTGAAACAATTCCACACTGTTTTAAATGAAGGCAAAACTCGTAACTCAAATATTTGCCTCCGCGATCAGATCGTAGAAACTTTATTTTCTTGTTACGATGATTCTCTACTTCACTATGAAATTATTTGAACTTTTCAAATGTTTCAGACTTGTGTTTCATCAAGTAGATATACCCATACATACTCAAATCATCTGCGAAGGTGAGAAAATAACGATACCTGCCGCGTGCTTCAACACTCATCGGATCACATACATCAGTATGTATTATTTCCAATAAGTCATTAGCTCGCTCGATTGTTACAAAGATAGAGTTTTAGTCTCTTGCCCATGAGGCATGGTTCGCAAGTATCAAGTGACTCCAAAAGTCCATCCTCATGAAGTTTCTTCATCCGCTTTACACCAATATGACCTAAATGGCAATACCACAAGTATGTTGCACTATCATTATCAACTTTGCATCTTTTGGCATCAATATTATGAATATGTGTATCACTACGATCGAGATTCAATAAACCATTCACATTGGGTGTATGAGCATAGAAGGTTTTCATTATAAGTAGAACAACAATTGTTCTCTCACTTAAATGAATAACCGTTGCAATAAATATGATCTAATCATATGCATGCTCAACGAAAATACCAAATAACATTTATCAAGGTTCAACGCTAATCCCGAAGGTAAAGGGAGTGTGCGATGGTGACCGTATCTACCTTGGAATCACTTCCAACACACATCATCATCTCGCCCTTAACTAGTCTCTGTTTATTCTGCAACTCCTGTTTTGAGTTACTAATCCTAGCAACTGAACCGGTATCAAAATAACCAGGGGCTACTATGAACACTAGTAAGGTACACATCAATAACATGTATATCAAATATACCTTTGTTCACTTTTCCATCCTTCTTATCCGCCAAGTATTTGGGGTAGTTCCTCTTCTAGTGACCATTTTCTTTCAGTTGGAGCACTCACATTCTGGCTTGGGTCCTGTCGGTGTCAAAACCGGCGGATCTCGGGTAGGGGTCCCGAACTCTGCGTCTAGGCGGATGGTAACAGGAGACAAGGGACACGATGTTTTTACCCAGGTTCGGGCCCTCTCGATGGAGGTAAAACCCTACTCCTGCTTGATTAATATTGATGATATGGGTAGTACAAGAGTAGATCTACCACGAGATCAGAGAGGTTAAACCCTAGAAGCTAGCCTATGGTATGATTGTTGTTCCTACGGACTAAAACCCTCCGGTTTATATAGACACCGGAGGGGGCTAGGGTTACATAGAGTCGGTTACAATGGGAGGAGATCTACATATCCGTATTGCCAAGCTTGCCTTCCACGCCAAGGAAAGTCCCATCCGGACACGGGACGAAGTCTTCAATCTTGTATCTTCATAGTCCAGGAGTCCGGCCAAAGGTTATAGTTCGGCTATCCGAACACCCCCTAATCCGGGACTCCCTCAGTAGCCCCCGAACCAGGCTTCAATGAGGATGAGTCCGGTGCGCAGATTTGTCTTCGGCATTGCAAGGCGGGTTCTTCTCCAAATTCTGTGTACCTGTTGAATAGTGTCCGGCTTTTCGTGAATATTGTGCTCCTTGGCTTCCACGCCCAATAATGGTTGTCTTGCACGTGTCAAACGAATGCGAAAAGCCAGGGTGTTTTTACTTTTACCCCCCTAGCTGCACAAATAAGCTGCCTTATAAAAGAGATGAGGATTTAGATCCGAATCACACCATCTTCCCTTCGCGAGCATCCATCGGAGCGCATCTGGTAAAAATCCATTCCATCATGGCCAGTCGACGCAACTCCTCCTCTCGCCCTACCAGCCCTCAGCCTGGAGATTGGGAGAGATGTTCCGTCCCACACAGCGAGCTAGTGATGCTCCAAACCAAGGGATTTCTTCCCCCGGCCTTCATGGTCCCGGTTCGAGCCGGAATCGCCACCTATAATGGCGGAAAGCAGGCGGAGAGCGTCCCCAATCCCTCCAAAGGAGAGTGGGTATGCCTTGTCCCTTACTTAATAAGAGCGCTCGGATTTCCAATTCATCTGTTTCTCTGGGCCTCCTGGAGTTCTACGGCCTCCAGCTGCACCACCTTACGCCTGCCTCCATATTGCATATTGCGGGCTTCGTAGCCCTTTGCGAGCTGTTCTTGGGCATCGAGGCTCATTTTGCGCTGTGGAAGAAGTTGTTCTGCCTTGTGCCCCGTTCTCAGGAGGGGTCGATATATCAAGTGGTCGGAGCCGAACTATGGCGCATCGCCGGGACCGGATATCTATCAGGAACCCCAAAGAAGGTGTCTGAAGACTGGCCTTCAGAATGGTTTTATATAGAAGATGTCCCCCTGCCGGACCCTGTTCGGATCGGCCTTCCTGAGTTCAATAATGCTCCTTTGAAGAAGCACCTAAGCTGGCGCCCATGGAGCCCTCAGAAGGAAAATGACAGGGACGTCCTTTACCTGATGAGCCGGATAAGATTATTAGCTCATTCCGGACTGACCATGATCGGGGTCATGGCCACATGCATCATGCGGGGGGTGCAGCCGCTTCAGTATAGAGGCCACCCCATGTGAGATTTCAACGGGGATGATGATGCCACCCGCTGCGGCCTTAAGGGGCCGGGTTCGGTTGCTGCTCTGACGAAGGCCTTGTCTGCATTGTACAAGGGACAAGAGGAGGAGTTCCTCCGCGTCAATCCACAGGGCGGATTTTCCATGTACGATCCTCCAAGCTGGGTAAGCGGACACTTCTTTATGCCCATCCGTTCCATATTCCCATAGTTAAGTACCTTATCTTGTGATTTCGACGCAGGAATTGCGCCGGGCCATAAAGGATATAAACAGCCCACCTCCACAACCCGAGGATCCGGAACGGTACCTCGATCCGGCCTCCCAAGAGGATCTGGACATATCAGTGGAGCTGATCGATGGGGTATTTTACCAACTGAGCATCGACAATGCCTTGGTTGCCATTACGGCCGATTACCCCGGAATATTTCCAGCCTCACAGGTAACTGAGACCGAAGTCCCAATACTTTAAAAATGATCCCTCCGTGCTTATCTTTGATCACCATATATCAATGGTGTTTTGCAGGGGGAGCCCTTGAGGCGGAAGGCCGAGCCTGTGGTGGCTAGCCAACAAGGGGCAGCAAGGCCCAGTAGGCTGAAAAGAAGTGCGGTCCGGATTGAGACGCCGGCGCCACGGTATGGCATGCCGCCTTATTCCTAGGTTTTTATTCCCAGAAGGTAGACTAACGCTTGTGCTCTCTTCAGGAAAAAGAGCGCTCGCCGGACTATATCCGGAGAGGCTGCCAATCGAGCCTCCACCAGCCAGGCTCCAAAGCCAGGTCCAGAAGCGGAGGCGAACACGAGGCATGCGTCGGACACTCCTCCAACAGAGGATGCCGATGGACTATCTGCCACCAATTCCGAGGTGGAGAGTGCCATGAATCACAGGCGTCGCCGGACTGTTCTTCGTGACACATGTTTCTCCCAAGAGGCATTGGATGCCTTCAATTCGGGAGATGCGCACCTCCGTGCCGCTCAAAATGGTCTAGCCAGAGCCACGGAGCAGTATGTGAAAGACATACAGGTGAGAAAATTTGATGGTTATATATACCAGTAGCCCATGAGACTTGAAATAGTTAGAATAACTGATTTAAGGATCATTTGTTATGCAGGGTCTTACAAAAAAGAATGCCCAACTGTCCCAGGAGCTGGAAGAGTGCAAAGCCCAACTTGAGGCCGCACTAGCCGCTGCAGGGGAGGCCAAGGAGACCCCCTCTGGTAATATACGCTTTGAAAGATAAGTGTGTTGTGAAGTGCGGCGTGTGTGTAAATCTGACAATATGATTGGAGATGGCGCCGGAGCAGATCCGGACAAACAACAACTCTTGCGCCGGTTAAAGGCCGGGGAGAGCGTGCTTACGAGGGTGAGGCAGGAGAAGAATAATCTCCAAGATGCCAACACCCAGCTGGGCGAGGAACTAAGGGATGTTCGTTCCCAGCTGTCAGACTCCATGAAGGAGAATCGACGGCTTCGGCGCAGCATTTTTAGTAAGTGCTTGAACGAACTTCGAAAAAGAGTTCGGCGAGGAAGTCGACTAACAAAGTTATGTCTGTAGGTATGCTCACAGTCGCCCTGCAGAGGAAATGCCCGGTTACGGGTGACCTTCTTCCCGAAGTTTGCAACTGCACGAACGAAGTTCGGCAGTGATGAAGGGCGCCGCCCAGCCTTGTGGCCATCTGTCTCCCTGCCCAAGGCCTTGGAGAGCTTGCAGAGAGGCTTAAGGGAGCGCGGCGGCGCTTCTGATTATGGAAGATATCGGCCTGCCGTCAAGGCGCCAGGGAGGCCTGGGCCATGGTGAAGATGCGGTACACGAAGGCTGACCCAAACCACATGGCCGAGGTCGGACCTGTGGGGCCCGATGGGAAGGAGATCCCCGTGAGCTTAGTGTACGGCCAAGTAGAATTGGCCGCAAAGTATTCCCAACAGGACTGTAAACTAGACAGCCTATTAGATGGTATTGAGGAGGAATACACCCAGTCAAATTGACTATGTAATTGAAGATAACATGTAAAAATGCCTTCTAGCCGGATTGTAGATCGTTTGTCATGGCGGACCTTTTCGCTTCAACCTCGGGACCCTATAGTCCGGAGTGTGTCCGAATACCCTCATGGTTATGTAAGAACTAGGGCATGCATGGAGACCAAGCGTAGGGGTCATTAGTGCTTGAACAGACAAGTGCCCAACTAGTTATGTTATATTACATGGTTAGTAAGAAACATCTTCCAGGGAGAATAGTTCCGTTAGGGGTTCCTTTCCCTGGGAGTCATGCCTCAGAGTGCATGTCCGGACTGCGAAAAAAGCAGAAAAGCATCTAGGGGCAGATAAATAAATAAGTGAGAAATCATCTTTAGTTCACCGACCGAATATTCCCTTAAGAACGCTAGCTTTCGGCTTCACCCAGTCTAAGGTACACATCCGGCTGACCCGGCAGTAACAATCGCAGAGGTGCTCCCTACCACCTAGCCGAACAATCGGGAACGTAGGGGTAAGCACAGGAGCCAGGCAACCCATCTTGGCCAAAACTTAAGTCATATCGATGCACATAATGGTGAATAAAAGGTACATGCGGAAGCGTTACACATGTGTTAGGCATAAAGCCCGTACAAATAAGCTTCTGTTAAAGAAGCCCACATGTATAATGAGCGCGGATGGCACGTCAAGTGTGTGCGAACAATGCGCGAACGAGCCTTTAAAGGTTGTAAGGCAAAAAGAGGGAGAAGGAGAGAAATATAAGACAGCTAATGTGTAAAAAATAGGCAGAGGAAGGAGACGAACTCAGAATCTGGCACTAGGCATAGAATCTTCATAGACGAGCTGCGTTCCATGGGTTCGGCTCGAGTCGGTTATCCGATGCATCTCGCAGACGGTACGCTCCACCGGTCAGGACTTGGTCGATAATAAAGGGACCTTCCCATTTGGGCTTGAGTTTGTCCTTTTTCTTGTCCAGCAGGCGTAGAACTAATTCGCCAACATTGTAAGTTTTGGCCCGACTTCTCTGCTTTGATATCTTCGAGCCTGCTGTTGATAGAATGCGGAACCGGCTTTGGCCACGTCACGCTCCTCCTCCAAGGCGTCCAAACTGTCCTGCCGATCAAGCTCGGCTTCTCTTTCTTCGTACATGCGCACGCGAGGTGAGTCATGAATTATGTCGCAGGGCAGAACTGCCTCTGCGCCGTATACCATAAAGAATGGTGTGAATTTGGTGGTGATTCGGCGTGGTCCGCAGCCCCTAGAGTACGGAGTCGAGCTCCTTTACCCAGTGCATGTTAGATTCCTTGAGGGACCGCACTAATCTGGGTTTGATGCCGCTCATGATTAGACCATTTGCTTGTTCGACTTGACCGTTAGTTTGAGGGTGATAGACTGAAGCATAGTCGAGCTTGATTGTCACGCCCAAGATGCAACCCTATCCTAAAGGAACTCGAAGGTCCCATCAACGATAGAAGCGCATCTTGAAGACGCTTTTGCAAGGTGGATATCATTACATCAAACCATTACATAATAGTTGGGGACACATACATAAGGCACAAACGCCCCAAGAATACATCAACATCCGACTACGGATGAAACATAAACAGAAGCTCAAACAATATCCACCCTGCTATCCCGGGCTGCCAACCTGGAACCTATCCCCTGATCGAAGAAGCAGAAGAAGAACTCCAAAACAAGTAAACATCGCTCTCGCGTCATGATCATCGCATAACCTGTACCTGCAACTGTTGGGGTAGTAATCTGTGAGCCACGAGGCCTCAGCAATCCCATTACCATGGGTATCAAGACTAGCAAAGCTTAATAGGAAAGGAAGGGGTAAAGTGATGAGGTTGCAGCAGCGGCTAAGCATGTATGGTGGCTAACATACGCTAATAAGAGCGAGAAGAGAAGCAAAGGAACGGTCGTGAAGCTAGCAATGATCAAGAAGTGATCCTGAACTCCTACTTACGTCAAACATAACCCAAAACCGTGTTCACTTCCCGGACTCCGCCGAAAAAAGACCATCACGGCTACACACACGGTTGATGCGTTTTAATTCGGATCTGGTGTCAAGTTATCTACAACCGGACATTAACAAATTCCCATCTGCCACATAACCGCGGACACGGCTTTCGAAAGTTCAAACCCTGCAGGGGTGTCCCAACTTAGCCCATGATAAGCTCTCGCGATCAACGAAGGATATTCCTTCTCCCGGGAAGACCCGATCAGTCTCGGAATCCCGTTTATAAGACATTTCGACAATGGTAAAACAAGACCAGCAAAGCCGCCCGATGTGCCGACAAAACCCGATAGGAGTCGCACGTACCTCGTTCTCAGGGCACACCGGATAAGTCAAGCTACGAGTAAAACCAAGCCTCGAGTTTCCTGTGGTGGCCCCGCAGGTTGCTCGGTTCGGACCAACACTCGAAGGAGCACCGCCCGGGGCTAAAATAAAGATGACCCTCGGGCTCCGGAAACCCAAGGGAAAAGAAGGGCATAGGTGAGGCAAATGGTAAAAACCAATGTTGGGCCTTGCTGGAAGAGTTTTATTCAAAGCGAACTATCAAGGGTGTCCCATAAATCACCCAACCGCGTTAGGGACGCAAAATCCGGGAACATAATACTGATGACTAGGGCGGCAAGAGTGGAACAAAACACCAGGCATAAGGCCGAGCCTTCCACCCTTTACCAAGTATATAGATGCATTAATAATATAAGAGATATTGTGATATCCCAACATAAACATAACCCAACATGGAGCAATCTTCATCTTCACCTGCAACTAGCAACGCTATAAGAGGGGCTGAGCAAAAGCGGTAACATAGCCAAACAACGGTTTGCTAGGAAGGGTGACAAAGGTTAGGGGCTATCATGCAATTTGGGAGGCTTGAGCAGCAAGTGGTAGGTAACGCAGCATAGCGATAGAACGAAGCAACTAGCATACCAATGATAGTAATGAGATCCAAGGTGACGGTCATCTTGCCTGAAATCCCGCTAAGATTTTTTACTATTACGACATCCATGCATCTTTTTGCATACTTCTAAAACTAGTACATCATTGCTAACTACGAAGTTATTACTATGTTTTTCAACAGAGAATCCCAGAGGATTGTGTGCCTCATTTGATGTATGAGAATGGCAGCCTTCATGTTTTGAACATATATCCAGGTCATCCTGCGAATCTCAACTGTCCATACCGGATTTCTAAAAGAAGTGGAGACATGACAATCAAAGAATGGAAAAAATGTATGGACAGTCGTAAGGAGCTTCTTGGAAGCAAAAGGAAGCGAAGCGCAAGAATTGGAGACAGGATGATCTCCATTCTTCATAGTGGAGAGTCGTGGTCTATATTGTTTTATGCTATTTTACCTTAAGGGTGTTTAATTAGGTCCTACCGATCATCGATGATCATGTGCTAAGAACAATTATGTAGGGTTGGGTTCGATGACTATGAGGACGATGATCGTATGACTTATTATTAATAACGAGTAGAAGTTGTATGATGATGCATGATTAGAAGGACTTGTTATTATATATGATGATGTATGATGCGAGCATGCATGAGCATGTTATATCAGCGGGTGAAATGAACATAGCAGCAGCGTTGATAAACCAAGGACGAAGATATAAGAGAGGACACTTCTCTCTATTAGCTAGCTAATAACAACCTAAAAATAACCCCCAAAACACCTAAAGCAGTCACTTTTCTAAAAAAAACATGGAATTTTGGTCCCGGTTGGTGCCACCAACCGGGACCAAAGGCCCCCCTGACTGTGCTCAGCGGACCGGCCACGTGGAGGCACATCTGTCCCGGTTCGTGTTTGAACCGGGACTAATGGGTGGATGTATTTATAACGACCCATTAGTCCCGGTTCATGAACCGGGACTGAAGGCCCTTACGAACCGGGACTAATAGGTGTTTTTCTACTAGTGCCTTCTTCATTTCAAATGCATAACAATCTGAGCAAATTAAAATGGGGTGTTCATAGTGCCAGGCCACAACCAAAAACAGATGGATGTTCATAGTTCTTACATGCACCCGAATTAAAAGGTATCGGTCCCGCAGTTTGTGCAAAAAACGGCATTTTGCACTCCAAGACCGGTTGTTTGTGCCTCCTCGATCACTCAGCCGCCGGTTCCTCTACAGAAGCAACCTCCTTCTGACCACCTCCATCTGCGTCGGCAGGTGCTTCAACATCCTAACACGGACGATTTGCACGATCATCGCTGCATTGGGATCAAACTCGTCCATCTTCATGGTCAACATTTTGCTATCTTCCTTTTAGAATTAATCTGGGTATGCAGTTGATTCACCGACAAACAAGCAATCATAGCATGATGACAACACCAAGATTTAATAACAACGTTCGTGAACTCGCCTACTCCCCATGGCAATGACTACATGCGCCATCTCGAGATATCGCAATAACGGCCGACTGGGGCCGACACACGCCGCCGCTCCCCTGCGTGCATGTCGCTATCCAGCCCTCAAGGATTACAATGTGGGTGCCCTCATTATATAAGAGGCCAAGGGTATAAGGAGTCCAACTCTGACACCACGCATATCCTACACATACTACAACACCAAGTTCAAATGTAACCCGACTTGTACATAATATTCAAGACAAACTTAATAAACTCCGCCTTCGTGAATATTCTCCACCACCTTGAATTCGTCCATCTGTCAAACTTTCATCTACTCCTGACTTGGGTTGTCTTCTTCAGAGCTTCTCGATAGATACACGACGTGTATGCCCGGACCTGATGCATCCGCGAGACCACACTGCTACTCCCAAAACTCCAGTCTGTGTGACTCCATCTGCGAGGTTGCTCCTTTGCAACATGTATAGATGTGAAACCACCATCTCTCCCATCATCACTGTCACCTTATCTTCCATGATTTACTTGATCTTCTTATCCTTATCACAATGGAATACCATACCACTATCATGAAGAAGTCCAAGCGAAAATGGAATCCGTCTTAGCGCTGGCACATCTGTCAGACATCTTGATTTTGTTTAACGGTGGCAGAAAACCATTAGTACCCTCGTTAGGGTGGTGAACGTGGCCAAAAGTACTAGAGGGGAGTTCGGACAAGGGCTTTACCCACACTTGGGCCCTCATGCTGAGGTATTGCCCTATGTCATGCTTTGTTTTGTAGTTATGTAGGAGCACCTCATGCGAGGGGGTTACAAGATGATGATAAATACGACTACTAAAAGTATGGTCTATGGAATAGATGGGAATGTCTACACGCGGCCCTAACCTCTTCTTATACAGGGGATGAGAGCTAGGGTTTAGAGAGTCCCTAACAGGCCTTGCGTCGAGGGCTTCTTCACTTGTACACCAAGATGATCTCCTTGCTTCGAGTTGGGCCGTTGGACCGCCTATGACCTGCTAGATCCAGTTTGGAAAGCAGAAAACTTCCCAGCCTTTTCCCCAAGAAGTGACCCTGAATTATCCAACCCACGAGAGGATGTGCAGTATGATAGTGGCTCTAACAAGTTATTGCAAGAGAATCTATTATACTATTAAAACAAAAGTCAAACAAGCCACCACAATCGTCCACATAAGGCAAAAATATATACTTCTTGTTGACATGGCTCAAAAATATACTTCATTGATTCTTATTTTAACGTTCAAGATTAAAGGTTGAAAATTTTACATAAAGTATAAGCATGTACACATTCCGTTGTTGACATGACTATTGGGAGTCTTATTTTTGTAAGACCAACTCTAGCCAATTCCCTAAAAGGCGTTAGAGGAATTAAAATTAGGTTTTACTCCTCAAACCGGCACAAGCCAATCCCCTAAAGCAATTGTTACTCCGCCTCCTATCCGATGCCTATATTTACTTGGCCGCCCACAGCTGGAGAAAAAAATCCGCTCCCCTCCACTGCCTACCCACCCCACTCCCATGCCGCATTTATGCCGGCAGCATCCTTCCCGCCCCTGCCGGTCACCACCCACCACCGCAGAAGCTATGTAGGCCCCACCCACCAGGATTTGAGCCTCTCTCGCCGTCGTTGGCATATCTACGGCCACCACAACCGACAACGGATTTGACGCGTCCGGCCGCCGCCAACTACGCCTTTTTTATGGATTGGCCTGGTACTGAACCGCATAGCCCCCGCAACGCATCTGTACCACAGGTAGGTATGGCCTCCTCTAGCCACTTGGATCTCACTCGTCAGTGATTCACCGACAAAGATACGCCTGGCCGTCAGCCGAGCTCGGCACTAGCGCAGCAGCTCGTCGGCTCCCCGTTGCTGGTCATAAAGTCTCGGACGATCGCGCGCTGCAGGTCGTGCGCCGAAGTTTCAACCATGCTAGAACTCGGATGCGTGTTCTTGAGGTGCAAAAATATTAGGCGAGTTCTTGTTTTGTTTTAGTTGTTCATCTGATTCGACGCAATTTGTAGCTAATTGTTTGCTTAAATTTTTGTGTAGGCTGGATGCAAGTTTTTGTATTATAAAGAAGATTACATTGATATATTGATAGTGAATTTTTTTAGACTCTTTGCTAAAGTAGATACTAGAGATGGGACTAGATGCGATGCAATGTCGAATTCATTGGAGCCAAATAAGAAAGAAGTGTGCACGCTCGAGAAGGCAATCGAGGGAATAAACAAAGAAGACATAGAGAAAATATTAGTCCAACTAATGGGAGTAGTTATGGAAGTAGGATATCTATTAAAGTGTCTAATTATGGTTCTTGTATTCTTTGGTTTTGTTCTTGTAGCGAAGAATTAGTGGATTATGTACTCGATGTATCAAATGCTATTCAATGAAATAAATAAGAAATGAAATTTGTTTTGGCGGCCGAAAATGAAATGCAAATAACAGAAAAAATTACTCCGTTGTATTTCGGGGATCAGCTAGGTCCGCCCAAAATTTTGTGTAGTAAATATAACACTGAAGAAAATAGCACGCTATAACCTCGCTAATAGCACGCTATAGCATATTGAGAATTGTCTCGCTAAATATATCAGTGTACAACGTCTCGCTAATAGCACGCTATAGCATATTGAGAATTGTCTTGCTAAATATATCAGTATACAACGTCTCGCTAATAGTACGCTATAGCGCGATATAGCATATTTTGAGGTCGGCGCTATTTTGTTGTACCATGCTATTTTTTTCATTGAAATATACTCCACTAAGTTTACTAGGCTGTTTTACTCTATTTTTTGCGGATTGACTAGAGTTGGCCTAAGTACGTTAAAGAAAAAAAAAACGACTATCGGAAACAAACGGCCATGACCAGTCTTTTTTCTACAGTACGTTTATGGTAGTCCAAGATGCGAACGTACAAATTAGTTAGGCGTCTATTTGGAATAAAAAGCACGTACCCAACCCATCATCCACACATCCATTATGAGTTTGACTCACATATAGATTAGAAAGAAAACTAGGCAAAAGATTATCAAGATTAAAAGAAATTATGCTTACAAGTTCTTTTTTCTATGGAACATGCTTACAAGAAATTATCTGATCCATTAAATTCCGTCAAGCATAGAAATTAACCGTTAAAATTTAAAAGTGGATGGTTGTAAACACATACCAGCTCGGGCAAACACCCCTGTAAGTTAACATGATTATGCACCATTGTTATCGGCTAAGGGCATCTCCAATGCTGACTCGAAAACAGACATTGCATCCGCACACGGACCGGGAACTAGTCTGTCGACACGATGCGGGGAACCGCCATTCAATGCTATCAAATTCAAATAATTCCGAACCATAATATGGGCTGGATCACACCAACGCCGGGTCACATCATTGGCAGATTACAACCAAAAAAAGGTAAGTATGCCTGAGAACGGCCATCCTGCACGCAGCGGCAGATGCACGCAGCGCATCAACGGCCGTGCTGCACGAGGAGATCCGTGCAAAAGAAAACGTCAAAATCAGTAAAGCGAACATACCGGCTCGATACAAGCAAATACAGCGCTCAAGTCGCCCGTGGTGGGCTCGGCCCGGGTACAGGTCTGACGCCCAAAAGTGGACAGACCATGCAGTGTGGGGCATTGTCTTCTTGGCGCGCGGGCCCGGCGATTTGACCAGGAGTACAGCTCGGGCGCATGTCATGTGGGGGGCACAGCTCGGGCGCATGTCTTGCGGAACCGCAAGAACAGCAGCCGGTGCTTCCGCTGCGACGTGCAGTCTTCACGTCACGGCGGCACATCTGTTGTATGGGCGTACAAAAATCAGACTAAATCCCTGATTCGGGCACTTGTAGAAACGGACGCCGGGGTTCCGGTCTGTCCCAGAGACGAACCATGAGGTGGGCCGCACCATGCACGCATGCAGGGGACGCGTCCTGATGTGTACGACGTATACGTTGCCCGTGAGCTCGCTCTGGGCATGGACAAAATGTGCAGCGTGGGCGTTTGTGGCCTAGCAAAAATGCTGTAAAAAACACTATGTCATGCTAGTTTGGTTATGTTGTACATATAGTGTTGGAGATCGCTTGTGAGTTTTTTTATTATATAATAAGTTGATAATGTATTAAGCGTTTCGCTTGCAATAAAACTAGTGATATTTTTGGTGTTCATGAATGAACCATGTGATTACCGCGACTAATAAAAAACATCAAAATGTTTGCTTTCCTAGCTAAGGCTGCTGCGTTGCTGTACAACATGCATTAACTGTAAACACTCCTGCCAATGGAGCGTAACTGGGTTGTGCGGGTACATGCTGTTGCGTCCCCTCGTCCTCTCGTCTGCGCGCGTGCCCTGTTTCTGCTTGTGTCAGATTGTGGTGTCAAGTTTGGTCCTTTGAATACACATATACGTTTCAGTTTGCTTTCCAACGTTCGGCTATACTCTAAGGACATCTCCAGCCGCTTCAACAGCCCCCTGCACCACTTTTTTCAGCGCGGCCGAGAAAACGGCCCAAGAGCGCCCAGACGCCGAAAATCGCTCGGTTCGAACCTTTTTCCGCCCAGCGGTCACAGGTCGAACCCGCGCGCTTAGGGAGCCGTTAGGGGCTCGGCGCTAGGGAAAAGCACGCCGCCCACACCGGCTGGGAAAAGTCAAGGTTTTCTTCCCCGACTCGCCGCACCCTCGCGCCCGCCACCACTAGCTATATCCGGCGACGGCCGCCGCCTACTCCGCTAGATAGCCATTCCCGCCGGAAAATAGCGGCGCTTAACCAAGCGGCAACCCCTCCCGCAGCAGCTGGGCGTTTCCGGCCGCCGTTTCCGGCCGCGGAGGCGCGGTTTAACGGCGGGTACACGCCCACCGAGCGGAAGGTGTTCGGCGTTTTGACTGTCTCGGCGATGGACTCGGATGAGGAGGAAGAGCTCGCCGCGCTGCTGGAGGAGGAAGCCGCGATCGACGCCCGTGAAGAAGAGCATCGATGGTGCTCGCCGCCCTCGCCAAATTGTTGGCGAGCAATGAAAAGCCGCCGAGGTGGCTCGGCGCCGGGCGGTGAGAGCAAAGAACCGCATCGCTCGCAAGGCTACTGCATGCTCTACTCCGACTACTTCGCCGATGCTCCACTTCATGGCGAGAGAACATTTCGGCGCCGTTATTGGATGAGCCGAAAGCTCTTCCTCAGGATTGTGAATTCCATCCGGGAGTTCGACAACTACTTCAAGTGCAAGATGGATTGCACTGGCGCTCTTGTATTCACCTCTATCCAGAAGTGCACGGCAGCAATGAGGATGCTTGCATATGGAGCTCCCAGTGATTCACTCGACGACTATGGGCGCATGGCCGAGTCCACCAAAGATAGAGTGTTTCTACAAGTTCTGCCGGGCAAGGTGGCAATGTTTGGGCCACAATACTTGAGAACACCCAATGCGGAAGACACCGCTGATCCCAGCCTGAATGCAGCAAGAGGATTTCTGGGATGCTTGGAAGCATCGATGCATGCATTGAAATGGAAGAACTACCCATTTGGTTGGCAGGGGATGTACAAAGGCGCCAAAGGCGGTTGCAGTGTGGTGCTTGAGGCGGTAGCCACACAGTACCTCTGGATTTGGCACTCCTTCTTTGGTATGCCAGGAACTCACAATGACATCAACGTGCTGCAGAGCTCTCCTGTTTTTGCCAAGCTCGTTGAGGGCCATTCTCCTTCGGTGAACTTCGAGATCAATGGGCACCAATACAACAAGGGGTACTATCTAGCTGACGGCATCTATCCAAGATGGTCGACATTTGTGAAGACGATCTCAAACCCTGTGGCAGGAGGCAAGAACGCCTGGTTTGCGAAGCTTCAGGAGGCTTGCAGGAAGGATGTCGAGCGGGCATTTGGTGTGCTCCAATCTCGATTCGCTGTTGTTCGGTACCCCGCTCAAACCTGGTCGAAAGATCAAATGTGGGACATCATGACTTGCTGTGTCATCTTGCACAACATGATCATCGAGAGCGAGCAAGAAGACCCAGTGTTTGACATTGAACCATACTACAGGCAGGGTCCTCTAGCCGAAGTTGATCACCAGCTACCGCAACTTGGACTGCCTATCTCAAGATAGCGCCAGAGATCCGAGACCCACAGGTGCATCATCAACTGCAGAAAGATCTGATTGAGCACCTATGGAGGCTCAAGGGGGACGCCGCGTGATGAAATACGAGTTTTTATTTGTTGAACTATATAATTTGTATTGAACTATTTGTTGTTGTAGTATTTTGTTGAAGTATTAGATTTTTCTGTGATGAAATATGTGATCAGGAATAATTGTGTTGATAATTGAACGCCGAGACACGGCGAAACCACGCCGAATATGGGCCTATTCTCGCCCATATGGGTCGTTTATTCGCCGAAATTGGGCTGCAAAGTGGGCCAATTTCGGCGCCTCGGGGTGAGCTGGGGCGACGACTGGGCGCAAAACCGCCCCCAGCGCCAAGTGTATCGCCGGCTCGCCCCCAGGGGGTGATTTGTATGCGTCCTGGGAGGGCCAATGGCTGGAGATGCCCTAACTAGCACACTTAGCTGACGCGAATCGCGACGGCACGCGTGCCGTCGATGCCCTGCGTGCAGCTGCCGCTGCGTTCAGAGATGCACTTCTCAAATATGCCTAGTTTATACATGTCTGATCACAAAAAATATTAGTCCGCTAGTCCGTACAAAAAATTGGATTTTATGCCCTGCCAGACCAGCAATCCGAGCCTCCACACTCAATCTTCGCCACCGTGTAGACCACCATCCGTCTTTGACTCCTTATCCACTGACTCCATCTCCTCCTTGTCTGCCCTCTCCAACCCATCCTTCTACCACTGCAACATCTTAAAACGGACGGCTTGCCCAATCATTTTTTATTCATCATCTAAATCCGCCAATTTTAAGGTCAGCATCTTCATGTCCTCTTGCATGTTGAAGCTTTTTTCTCTTCCCGTCTTTTTTGTATCGGCAGTATAATCATCTGGTTTAACAATTAAGATAAAAAGTTGAAAAGGTCTTGTAAATTATAAAGTATGTACATGTCTCATTGTTTTTTGCATGGTAATGTGTGTCTTATTTATATATCATAATGATGATAATACAAGTCACGTAAATGCCGACCTGACAAGACTGAAAAACAGTAAAACGCTAACCTTTGCACAAAGGAACACCAGCCATGAAAGAAAAATAGAACCAGGACTGAAGAAATCCTTAAGCTTGACACCATCGTCCATCACCTTTATCCCGCACCACCGCAGTAGCTACCAAAGAAAAATATGACGGATTACCTCGTCACCCGAGCTCGGCACGGCTGCATCGCTGATATGCAGCTTTGCGGATCTCTAAGGTGGCTCACCTAAAATTAAGCCATTGCCATTGAACGAATCACACTGGGGCAACACCCCGGACACGTCATTAAACTCCAGATTTGCATCCTCACACGACTAAGACGTCGGAGGACAAAACCATCTCTGCCTGACACGAACCATGAACCCAACACATGATCCATCCTCTTCGAGATATCGTCGATGCATACCACAATCTGCATCCGCTCCTTGAATACCTCCCAACCTCCGCTCCAATGCTGGAGCGAACGTCGTCGCAACGGCGGAGTTCGAAGTCACAAATTCACCACGAGGATGCTGTCGCCACCACATCTTCCTTGGTTGAATAGATTGGTGTCACCCTTCCCTAGCACCTCGTCGTCGACGGGAACGTCTCCTCCCACTGAATGCGCATCGCCGGAAATCCTGAAATAAATCCGAGCACCAGGATTTGAACCCTGATGGGCTGGGGATACCACAGTCCCTCGAACCATCCAACCACAGGTTGGTTTGCTACACGTTCCATTGTTGACATGACTATTAGGAGTCTTTTCTTTCTAAGTACGTCAAAGAAAACCCGACTATTGGAAATAAACGTCTACGGCCAGTCTTTTTTCTAGAGTACCTTTATGGGTAGTTGAAGATGCGTACTTGTACAAATTAGATTTTTTTGGGGTAAGTACAAAATTAGTTAGGCGTATATTTAATTATCAAAGAAATTAGTTAAGTGTCTATCTCAACTCCTAAAGGAGGAGTCGGTAATCCCGCCTCACTCCCACCAACCCCTCGACAAACTTTATATTACGCCCAGGAGCATCTTACAGATGACATTTTGCTCAAACGCTCAATTTTAGCGGGCCCATTTGACGCATCCATTAACTTCATGCATTAGCTCATACAAATCTAATCATAATTTTTTTAACTAACTCCAAAATTTCCTTACCTTCCACTACTCATACCCAATCAAATCAAATATTAACAAAACATCAACTACAATCAAAGTTGGCTGACCAATTTGATGCATGCGAGCGTTTTATTTTTCATTGTTTTCTATGTTTCGTCTTTTGGTTTCCTTTTTTTTCCTATGACCAGTAGGTTGGTTTATATTCGGCATACTACTAGAATCGGCAAAGACCTATATGCCATGGTGAATTGGTAGCATTGCCTCCATTCCGGTTAGACATCCCCCACTGATATTTTCTATCACACCAATATATTTAAACTGTTTTTTAGCCGACCGTTCTATTTAATTCAGTTTTCATCTGCCAAATTTAGTAATGTTTTTATGGAAAGGAATCAATCACGGTGGGGTTCCATGAAAGGCCCTCATGGGGTGGGGTCTCTGTGCCAGCAAGCTATGGAACACAGTTGATCTAAGAGGCGACGTGTTCAAGAAGGAGGGAGCCGAGCACCGGAAGGATCGGCAGGCGGCGTATGCGATTTACTTGGTGATGCCGATGGATTTCCTCCAACACCTGATCGCCAAAGGAACGGCGAAGGAGGCCTGGGATACTTTGAAGATCATGTTTGAAGGGAACACCCCCATCAAGCAAGCCAGTCTTCAAATTCTCCTAAGGAGGTATGAGACTTTGGTCATGGGCGACGATGAGTCTATGAACGCGTCCGCTTCACAGGTAGAAACTCTCGTCAATCGGATATGCGCAGTTGGAGAAAACCTCATGGAGGCCTCGGTTGTCCGTCGGTTCTTACATGGGGCCCCTCCCCGGTACCTATAAATAGTCATGGCGATCGAGCAGTGCGTCGATCTCGCGAATCGCTCCATTGACGATCTCGCTGGATGCTACAAGGCTCACAACGAGTGCATGTGGTACAGTCTCGCGAACGGGAGCAATGTCCAGCATGTCGTGCTCACGAAGGCTCAGTGGCAGGCACTGAACACAAGGAGAGAAGGCGAGGGCTCTAGCAGCAACACTCGTCAAGATCATGCGGCACAAGAACAAAGCAAGAGGAACGCCAGCGACAGCTATCCGAAGCAGAAGAAGTTCGATAAGCGCAAGATCAAGAGTCACAACTGTGGCATCATGGTCAGTTCAAGGCTGACTGCGAGAAAGCACCGAAGTAAGGGAGCACTTGGCCGAGGAAGGTGATGATGGAGACATGATGTTGATGTGCAAGCTAGTGGACGAGGAGGACCCAGTTCTTCAAGCGTTGACTAAAGAAATTGTCACGTTTGCGAAAGAAAAAAGTTTGCCATCATGATGGTTCTGAAACTCGCGTCGATTCTATGGAAGTGATACCGAAGCTTACGTTAATGGATGGACGTAAGTGCTATCTTTACCGGAGTGGATGCAGCGTTGCATGAGATTGACCATGGAAAAACAACCTTTGTATAGCGTGTCCGAGAGATGTCAGCTGTGGCCGAAAAACCGGTGTAATCACATCAGGAAACCAAGACATGAGGCGAGCTGAGTCGGTTGAGCAAACTGAGTGAAGCGTGCACATTTCACCGGGCAATGCGACAAGGAACACGAAGATCGCCAGTAGTGGCGCACCTGAGGCGGCACGTCCAGGGTGCCGCGTGCATTGCACCCAGCGGACATGTCCAGTAGCTCACACGAGCCCCCGACCGAGGCGTTTGTTGACTCGGACACAAGACTGGTGGAGTCAGGTGGAGGAGCGCATGTTGCGTTAGGTTCTCCACCAGGCAGCATTTGTTGAAATATATTGCCTGTCTTCT
Source organism: Aegilops longissima (assembly GCA_021605205.1). NCBI lineage: Eukaryota > Viridiplantae > Streptophyta > Magnoliopsida > Poales > Poaceae > Aegilops > Aegilops longissima. Next base: position 19,902,963 of record CM038682.1, read on the forward strand.
TCCATCAGTTCGTACTTTTGAATAAGTTGGCGGAAGCATGAATTCGATATAGTATTCGAGCCAATAGGTCTTGAGTTCAAGACCTTGCCAACGCAGTATTATATAAAATGATTCTGTGAAATTTTGCTAGCTTTAAGGCTAATTAGCTAGCTATATATCTCGTATGTGAGTCTCCAGTCAAGGCAAGGCTAATTACCTAGCACCTATGAACTTTACTAAATTACCCAGAACTAGGATTTTTGTACCTGTAAATATTTATTTGTAGGTGCGCGTACCGACGGAAGAACTCTTCAGCTGATCGTGCAAGTGGAGTTATTTGTAGGTGCGCGTACCGACGGAAGAACTCTTCAGCTGATCGTGCAAGTGGAGGCTTGGCCAACAGAATCGGGGTCGCTAGGTGTGGTGGAGGAGCTATAAAAAGATGCTTGCTGCCGGTAGCTAGCCTCATCACCCCATTCAGCAAAATGGCTGGTAGCGAAACGGCTGGTCTCCAGGTCCCCGTGGCGTTCAAGGACGCCGACGACGGCACCATCCCAGTTCGCCCACCTACCGAGTATGCCGCCGCCGTGGCGTCCCTGCCGTTGAACCCTGCCAGCAAGCTCAAGTTGCGCTGCTATCAGGGCGTGTGGGTGCTGGAGGACTGGGTACCAGGCATCATGGCCATGCAGCGCAGCTTCTCAACGCGCCCCGGCGACGTGGTTCTTGCGAGCTTTCCCAAGTGCGGCACCACTTGGCTCAAGGCTCTGATATTCGCCACCATGGCCCGCACCACATACCCGCCGACAAGCCCCGCCCACCCGCTCCGCCGCCTCAACCCGCACGACTGTGTGATTCTCTTGGACAGGCTCTTCGCCATCGGCCGTGAGGCAGTGCTGGACAGGCTGCCCTCACCGAGGCTCATGTGCACGCACATGCCTCTCTCAGTGCTGCCGGCGTCTATCTCTCGTGGACCTGACTGCAAAATTGTCTACATATGCAGGTAATGTTGTTGATGTTACAATAGTACAGTTTTACATGATCCGTTCAACAAGCCCTGACCCAAGGAGGTCACATCTAACAACAAGAACAGCGGCAGTCATGTCTTTCCGTCATCCGCTATTTCTTGTTATTTCTCTCATGTATGTTAGCATATGACTTTACAAGAAGTGAGGATATGACTCGAATCTCCATCTAAAAGCTGGGAGAGGATTAAGTAAAATTTTGCAAAGTGGATCTCTATTTGAAAGGACGTTTGTAAAAAATATGTAATCCATATGATCTCTTTTTTTTCGATAAAGGGTGAGTTTTATTGGCTTAAATGGAGCATTGAGGAGATACAATATGAGCACACACCCGGCCTCTGCATAATTAGAATGCACACAGCCAACTCAACACACACACACACACAAAATACCAATAACTAGCAAGGTCACAAGACCAAAAGCTATGCATATGCGTGGAGTAGAGAAAATAAAAAGGGAAAAAAAAACTCCGAAGCGATCAGATCAGCAATGGACAAACTACAACTAAGACCATATCCACATGATCTCTTTTATACTCATTCTTCCGTTCTACTCAGATAGATGGCTTCTTAATTAGATATTAGCATAATCTTCAACAATTTTTTCTTCTGTTATTTAAAATGGCAAAAAATATATTATGTGGATATATTTTTTGTTACAAATAGTATAATATTCTTATTTCATCTTTTTGACTAGGCGCCATGTATTTTGCAAATTAGGAGTAGTATGTATGTCCCTTTTGTATGATTTATATTATTTCTGGTGCTCTATGTACTACCATGATAGTTGATGAACAGAGCACACAGTTTTTCTGGAAAAAATGCATATTTCCTCCCTAGAAGATTTGTTTGCTTCTCCCTGTATAACTATTTATAGACATTTTTTGCTTGCACTTAAAATGCAAAAAAAACTTCTTATATTTTGAATTTTTGATACAGAGGTTACGGTTGCATAAGATACATTGAGTTTTATACTAGTAGTAAAACTTTCAGTTAACATATCTTGAAGAGAAATCTATTTTGTTAAACGTCCCATGTGTTTGAGATCTGTGGATTTTTAATCAGTCGCTGATTGGCAGGGATCAGAAGGACATGGTTGTCTCGATGTGGCACTTTGCCAACCGTGCTCGACCTGACATATCACTCCAAGAGGTGTTCGAGACGGTCAGTGACGGCACATGTTTTGCCGGGCCTGTCTGGGATCACATCCTTGGGTACTGGAGGGTAAGCAATGCAGAGCCAAACAGGGTGCTTTTCTTAACCTATGAGCAGATGTGTCAGGATCCGGTTGACAAAGTCAGGAAGCTAGCTCAATTCCTCGGGAGGCCATTCTCCGACACAGAGGAGGAGGCCGGTGCTGTTGCAGAGATAGTTGAGCTTTGTAGCTTGGAGCATCTAAAAAATCTAGAGGCCAACAAGAAAGGCTCCCAGGGGGTGTTCTTGAAGTTCCCATATGACTCCTATTTCAGGAAGGGGGTGGTGGGAGATTGGGTGAACCATTTGACACCTGAGATGGCTAAATGCCTAGATGCGATATTCGAGGAGAAGTTCCAAGGATCAGGCTTCACTCTGCCGTGATGCTTTTTCTCCGTCAAATGGTGAATTTTACTGATTTAAAATAAAGCATCGAGAGGATATGCTAGCTGCCTCTTGTCTTCCGCAATGGCGATGTTCCTACTGTTATGCTTTCTATGTTGATTACACAATGAATAATTTGTTCTTTGCACTATTGTAGTCTCTTACATCGTCCAGATGCTCAAAACTATCCACATATTAATCATTACGTATGCATTGCAGTGTGATTTTGGTTAGTTATATGTTCTACATTACTGTTTACTTCCAACATCATTTACTTTAGAAATCTGCACATCATTTTCGAAAATACAATTGTGTCTCGACTTTCGGTGGACCAGGAAGTCCGCTGTAGGCATCTCATTTGCCCATAGGGTTTCCCTTATATGTCGACAATGTGGTTTCAACCGGTGTGCTCTTAGAGCATCTTCAACAGATGATGTATAATACATAACCAAAAGGTAGTTAGAATAAAATTTACATCACCAAATGTAATTTTTTACATTACAAAAAAATTCAGCTTAAACAGATGATGTAAAATAAAACAATAGTGCTGCAGTAGATGATATGAAATACGGCAGCTGCTCCATAATCTAACTGGACATGCCTTGATGGACTAGTACAAAAATCGACTGGTACCTAAATCAATTAGTACTCAAATCCACTAGTACCAAGATCGACTAGTACCTAAATCAACAGAAAACTGAAGATTGAAGGAGTATTACCGAAGAAATCCATAGAACATTGAAGATTGATGGACTAGTACAACTAAAATCGACTAGTACCTAAATAAATCAATACTCAAATCCACTAGTACATAAATCGACTAGTACCTAAATCACAGATCACTGAAGGAATAGTACCGAAGAAATCCGTAGATTTGTCAAGATTGATGGACCAGTACTGAAGAAATCTAATGTTGTGGCGATGGCCACCATCCACTACTAGGAAAAAGCCTAGTAGGGGCGTTGGAAAAGCAACATCTCTGGCACAAAATGCCGACGCCGGTAGTATAACACCTGTAAAACTGTAAGGTACTACCGGAGTCCAATCTTATGAACATTGCTACTTAATAATGTATGAAGGTAATGTACGATGTTTCTTTTCCTGTCAGTGCCACTGATACGTATTTGTGAATTAAAAAATATTTATAATTCTCATTTATTTCATTTATATAAAGCCAAATACATATGTACAGTATATATGAAACTTCAGAAACCTCCTTTGGTGCAGCAGTCACTTTGGTTTGTTCAATATGATTCACCTCATGTCACCCTCTGACGCTAGTCACTCGTGAGTGGAGTTTTAATATTCCAACATACAAGAGCATAGTCTATGGGCTATCCATACCGGATTTCTAAAAGAAGTGGAGACATGACAATCAAAGAATGGAAAAAATGTATGGACAGTCGTAAGGAGCTTCTTGGAAGCAAAAGGAAGCGAAGCGCAAGAATTGGAGACAGGATGATCTCCATTCTTCATAGTGGAGAGTCAGGGTCTATATTGTTTTATGCTATTTTACCTTAAGGGTGTTTAATTAGGTCCTACCTGATACTGATGATCATGTGCTAAGAACAATTATGTAGGGTTGGGTTCGATGACTATGAGGACGATGATCGTATGACTTATTATTAATAACGAGTAGAAGTTGTATGATGATGCATGATTAGTAGGACTTGTTATTATATATGATGATGTATGATGCGAGCATGCATGAGCATGTTATATCAGCGGGTGAAATGAACATAGCAGCAGCGTTGATAAACCAAGGACGAAGATATAAGAGAGGACACTTCTCTCTATTAGCTAGCTAATAACAACCTAAAAATAACCCCCAAAACACCTAAAGCAGTCACTTTTCTAAAAAAAACATGAAATTTTGGTCCCGGTTGGTGCCACCAACCGGGACCAAAGGCCCCCCTGACTGTGCTCAGCGGACCGGCCACGTGGAGGCACATCTGTCCCGGTTCGTGTTTGAACCGGGACTAATGGGTGGATGTATTTATAACGACCCATTAGTCCCGGTTCATGAACCGGGACTAAAGGCCCTTACGAACTGGGACTAATAGGTGTTTTTCTACTAGTGCCTTCTTCATTTCAAATGCATAACAATCTGAGCAAATTAAAATGGGGTGTTCATAGTGCCAGGCCACAACCAAAAACAGAGGGATGTTCATAGTTTTTACATGCACCCGAATTAAAAGGTATCGGTCCCGCAGTTTGTGCAAAAAACGGCATTTTGCACTCCAAGACCGGTTGTTTGTGCCTCCTCGATCACTCAGCTGCCGGTTCCTCTACAGAAGCAACCTCCTTCTGACCACCTCCATCTGCGTCGGCAGGTGCTTCAACATCCTAACACGGACGATTTGCACGATCATCGCTGCATTGGGATCAAACTCGTCCATCTTCATGGTCAACATTTTGCTATCTTCCTTTTAGAATTAATCTGGGGTATGCAGTTGATTCACCGACAAACAAGCAATCATAGCATGATGACAACACCAAGATTTAATAACAACGTTCGGTGAACTCGCCTACTCCCCATGGCAATGACTACATGCGCTCATCTCGAGATATCGCAATAACGGCCGACTGGGGGCCGACACACGTCGCCGGCTCCCCCTGCGTGCATGTCACTATCTAGCCCTCAAGGATTACAATGTGGGGTGCCCCTCATTATATAAGAGGCCAAGGGTATAAGGAGTCCAACTCTGACACCACGCGTATCCTACACATACTACAACACCAAGTTCAAATGTAACCCGACTTGTACATAATATTCAAGACAAACTTAATAAACTCCGCCTTGGTGAATATTCTCCACCACCTTGAATTCGTCCATCTGTCAAACTTTCATCTACTCCTGACTTGGGTTGTCTTCTTCGTAGCTTACTGATAGATACACGACGTGTATGCCCGGACCTGATGCATCCGCGAGACCACACAGCTACTCCCAAAACTCCAGTCTGTGTGACTCCATCTGCGAGGTTGCTCCTTTGCAACATGTATAGATGTGAAACCGCCATCTCTCCCATCATCACTGTCACCTTATCTTCCATGATTTACTTGGTCTTCTTATCCTTATCACAATGGAATACCATACCACTATCATGAAGAAGTCCAAGCGAAAATGGAATCCGTCTTAGCGCTGGCACATCTGTCAGACATCTTGATTTTGTTTAACGGTGGCAGAAAACCATTAGTACCCTCGGTAGGGTGGTGAACGTGGCCAAAAGTACTAGAGGGGAGTTCGGACAAGGGCTTTACCCACACTTGGGCCCTCATGCTGAGGTATTGCCCTATGTCATGCTTTGTTTTGTAGTTATGTAGGAGCACCTCATGCGAGGGGGTTACAAGATGATGATAAATACGACTACTAAAAGTATGGTCTATGGAATAGACGGGAATGTCTACACGCGGCCCTAACCTCTTCTTATACAGGGGATGAGAGCTAGGGTTTAGAGAGTCCCTAACAGGCCTTGCGTCGAGGGCTTCTTCACTTGTACACCAAGATGATCTCCTTGCTTCGAGTTGGGCCGTTGGACCGCCTATGACCTGGTAGATCCAGTTTGGAAAGCAGAAAACTTCCCAGCCTTTTCCCCAAGAAGTGACCCTGAGTTATCCAACCCACGAGAGGATGTGCAATATGATAGTGGCTCTAACAAGTTATTGCAAGAGAATCTATTATACTATTAAAACAAGAGTCAAACAAGCCACCACAATCGTCCACATAAGGCAAAAATATATACTTCTTGTTGACATGGCTCAAAATATATACTTCATTGATTCTTATTTTACCGTTCAAGATTAAAGGTTGAAAATTTTACATAAAGTATAAGCATGTACACATTCCGTTGTTGACATGACTATTGGGAGTCTTATTTTTGTAAGACCAACTCTAGCCAATTCCCTAAAAGGCGTTAGAGGAATTAAAATTAGGTTTTACTCCTCAAACCGGCACAAGCCAATCCCCTAAAGCAATTGTTACTCCGCCTCCTATCCGATGCCTATATTTACTCGGCCGCCCACAGCTGGAGAAAAAAATGCGCTCCCCTCCACTGCCTACCCACCCCACTCCCATGCCGCATTTATGCCGGCAGCATCCATCCCGCCCCTGCCGGTCACCACCCACCACCGCAGAAGCTATGTAGGCCCCACCCACCAGTATTTGAGCCTCTCTCGCCGTCGTTGGCATATCTACGGCCACCACAACCGACAACGGATTTGACGCGTCCGGCCGGCGCCAACGACGCCTTTTTCATGGATTGGCCTGGTACTGAACCGCATAGCCCCCGCAACACATCTGTACCACAGGTAGGTATGGCCTCCTCTAGCCACTTGGATCTCACTCGTCAGTGATTCACCGACAAAGATACGCCTGGCCGTCAGCCGAGCTCGGCACTGGCGCAGCAGCTCGTCGGCTCCCCGTTGCTGGTCATAAAGTCTGACGACTGCGCGCGGCAGGTCGTGCGCCGAGTTTCAACCATGCTAGAACTCGGATGCGTGTTCTTGAGGTGCAAAAAATATTGGGCGAGTTCTTGTTTTGTTTTAGTTGTTCATCTGATTCGACGCAATTTGTAGCTAATTGTTTGCTTAAATTTTTGTGTAGGCTGGATGCAAGTTTTTGTATTAGAAAGAAGATTACATTGATATATTGATAGTGAAATTTTTTACACTCTTTGCTAAAGTAGATACTAGAGATGGGACTAGATGCGATGCAATGTCGAATTCGTTGGAGCCAAATAAGAAAGAAGTGTGCACGCTCGAGAAGGCAATCGAGGGAATAAACAAAGAAGACATAGAGAAAATATTAATCCAACTAATGGGAGTAGTTATGAAAGTAGGATATCTATTAAAGTGTCTAATTATGGTTCTTGTATTCTTTGGTTTTGTTCTTGTAGCGAAGAATTAGTGGATTATGTACTCGATGTATCAAATGCTATTCAATGAAATAAATAAGAAATGAAATTTGTTTTGGAGGCCGAAAATGAAATGCAAATAACAGAAAAAATTACTCCGTTGTATTTCGGGGATCAGCTAGGTCCGCCCAAAATTTTGTGTAGTAAATATAACACTGAAGAAAATAGCACGCTATAACCTCGCTAATAGCACGCTATAGCATATTGAGAATTGTCTCGCTAAATATATCAGTGTACAACGTCTCGCTAATATGCGCTATAGCATATTGAGAATTGTCTTGCTAAATATATCAAGATACAACGTCTACGCTAATAGTACGCTATAGCGCGATATAGCATATTTTGAGGTCGGCGCTATTTTGTTGTACCATGCTATTTTTTTCATTGAAATATACTCCACTAAGTTTACTAGGCTGTTTTACTCTATTTTTTGCGGATTGACTAGAGTTGGCCTAAGTACGTTAAAGAAAAAAAAAACGACTATCGGAAACAAACGGCCATGACCAGTCTTTTTTCTACAGTACGTTTATGGTAGTCCAAGATGCGAACGTACAAATTAGTTAGGCGTCTATTTGGAATAAAAAGCACGTACCCAACCCATCATCCACACATCCATTATGAGTTTGACTCACATATAGATTAGAAAGAAAACTAGGCAAAAGATTATCAAGATTAAAAGAAATTATGCTTACAAGTTCTTTTTTCTATGGAACATGCTTACAAGAAATTATCTGATCCATTAAATTCCGTCAAGCATAGAAATTAACCGTTAAAATTTAAAAGTGGATGGTTGTAAACACATACCAGCTCGGGCAAACACCCCTGTAAGTTAACATGATTATGCACCATTGTTATCGGCTAAGGGCATCTCCAATGCTGACTCGGAAAACAGACATTGCATCCGTGCACGGACCGGGGAACTAGTCTGTCGACACGACTGCGGGAACCGGCCATTCAATGCTATCAAATTCAAATAATTCCGAACCATAATATGGGCTGGATCACACCAACGCCGGGTCACATCATTGGCAGATTACAACCAAAAAAAGGTAAGTATGCCTGAGAACGGCCATCCTGCACGCAGCGGCAGATGCACGCAGCGCATCAACGGCCGTGCTGCACGAGGAGATCCGTGCAAAAGAAAACGTCAAAATCAGTAAAGCGAACATACCGGCTCGATACAAGCAAATACAGCGCTCAAGTCGCCCGTGGTGGGCTCGGCCCGGGTACAGGTCTGACGCCCAAAAGTGGACAGACCATGCAGTGTGGGGCATTGTCTTCTTGGCGCGCGGGCCCGGCGATTTGACCAGGAGTACAGCTCGGGCGCATGTCATGTGGGGGGCACAGCTCGGGCGCATGTCTTGCGGAACCGCAAGAACAGCAGCCGGTGCTTCCGCTGCGACGTGCAGTCTTCACGTCACGGCGGCACATCTGTTGTATGGGCGTACAAAATCAGACTAAATCCTGATTCGGGCACTTGTAGAAACGGACGCCGGGGTTCCGGTCTGTCCCAGAGACGAACCATGAGGTGGGCCGCACCATGCACGCATGCAGGGGACGCGTCCTGATGTGTACGACGTATACGTTGCCCGTGAGCTCGCTCTGGGCATGGACAAAATGTGCAGCGTGGGCGTTTGTGGCCTAGCAAAAATGCTGTAAAAAACACTATGTCATGCTAGTTTGGTTATGTTGTACATATAGTGTTGGAGATCGCTTGTGAGTTTTTTTATTATATAATAAGTTGATAATGTATTAAGCGTTTCGCTTGGAATAAAACTAGTGATATTTTTGGTGTTCATGAATGAACCATGTGATTACCGCGACTAATAAAAAACATCAAAATGTTTGCTTTCCTAGCTAAGGCTGCTGCGTTGCTGTACAACATGCATTAACTGTAAACACTCCTGCCAATGGAGCGTAACTGGGTTGTGCGGGTACATGCTGTTGCGTCCCCTCGTCCTCTCGTCTGCGCGCGTGCCCTGTTTCTGCTTGTGTCAGATTGTGGTGTCAAGTTTGGTCCTTTGAATACACATATACGTTTCAGTTTGCTTTCCAACGTTCGGCTATACTCTAAGGACATCTCCAGCCGCGCCCCCAACAGGCCCCCCCAGACCACTTTTTCAGCGCCGGCGCCGAGAAAACGGCCCAGTAGCGCCCCCAGGACGCCGAAAATCGTCGGTTCGAACCTTTTTTCCGCCCAGCGGTCACAGGCCGAACCCGGCGCGCTAGGGAGCCGTTGGGGGCTCCGGCGCTAGGGAAAAGCACGCCTGGCCCACACCGACAGGGGAAAAGTCAAGGTTTTCTTCCCCGACTACCTCGCACCCTCGCGCCCTCGGCCACCACTAGCTATATCCGGCGGCGGCCGCCGCCTACTCCGCTAGATAGCCATTCCCGCCGGAAAATAGCGGTAACCGCGCGCAACCCCTCCCGCAGCATTGGCGTTTCGGCCGCCGTTTCCGGCCGCGGAGGCGCGGTTTAACGGCGGTACACGCCACCGAGCGCAAGGTGTTGGCGTTTTGACTGTCTCGACGATGGACTCGGATGAGGAGGAAGAGCTCGCCCGCTTCTTTGGAGGAGGAAGCCGCGGCCGGCGTCCGGGAAGAAGAGCATCGATGGTGCTCGCCGCCCTCGCCAATTGTTGGCGAGCAATGAAAAGCCGCTTCGAGGTGGCTCGGCGCGGGGCGGGTGAAAGCAAAGAACCGGCATCGTCGCAAGGCTCTGCATGCTCTACTCCGACTACTTCGCCGATGCTCCACTTCATGGCGAGAGAACATTTCGGCGCCGTTATCGGATGAGCAAAGCTCTTCCTCGGATTATGAATTCCATCCGGAGTTCGACAACTACTTCAAGTGCAAGATGGATTGCACTGGCGCTCTTGGATTCACCTCCATCCGTAAGTGCACGACAGCGATGAGGATGCTTGCATATGGAGCTCCCAAGGATTCACTCGGCGACTATGAGCGCATGGCGAGTCCACCAGCATAGAGTGTTTCTACAAGTTCATCCGGGCGTGGTGGCGGTGTTTGGGCCACAATACTTGAGAACACCCAATGCGGAAGACACCGGTCGGATCCTAGCCAGAATGCAGCAAGAGGATTTCTGGGATGCTTGGAAGCATCGATCGCATGCATTGAAATGGAAGAACTGCCCATTTGGTTGGCGGGGATGTACAAAGGCGCCAAAGGCAGTTGCGATGTGGTGCTTGAGGCGGTAGCCACACAGGACCTCTGGATTTGGCACTCCTTCTTTGGTATGCCAGAACTCACAATGACATCAACGTGCTGCAGTGCTCTCCTGTTTTTGCCAAGCTCGTTGAGGGCCATTCTCCTCCGTGAACTTCGTGATCAATGGGCACCAATACAACAAGGGGTACTATCTAGTGACGGCATCTATCCAAGATGGTCGACATTTGTGAAGACGATCTCAAACCACATGGCGGGAGGCAAGAACGCCTGGTTTGCGAAGCTTTAGGAGGCTTGCGGGAAGGATGTCGGCGGGCATTTGGTGTGCTCCAATCTCGATTCGCTGTTGTTCGGTACCCCGCTCAGACCTGGGTCGAAAGATCAAATGTGGGAGATCATGACTTGCTGTGTCATCTTGCACAACTTGATCATCGAGAGCGAGCAAGAAGACCCACTGTTTGACACTGAACCATACTACAGGCAGGGTCCTCTAGCCGAAGTTGATCACCAGCTACCGCAACTTGGACTGCCTATCTCAAGATATCGTCGGAGATCCGAGACCCACAGGTGCATCATCAACTGCAGAAAGATCTGATTGAGCACCTATGGAGGCTCAAGGGATGCTGCGTGATGAAATCTGAGTTTTATTTGTTGAACTATATAATTTGTATTGAACTATTTGTTGTTGTAGTATTTTGTTGAAGTATTTAATTTTTCTGTGATGAAATATGTGATAAGGAATAATTGTGTTGATAATTGAACGCCGAGACACGGCGAAACCACGCCGAATATGGGCCTATTCTACGCCCATATGGGCGTTTATTCGCCAAATTGGGCTGCAAAGTGGGCCAATTTAGCGCTTTGTAAGCGATATTTGGGCGCAAAACCGCCCCCAGCGCCGAGTGTATCGCCGGCTCGCCCCCAGGAGGCGATTTGTATGCGTCCTGGGGGGCCAACGGCTGGAGATGCCCTAACTAGCACACTTAGCTGACCCGAATCGCGACGGCACGCATGCCGTCGATGCCCTGCGTGCAGCTGCCGCTGCGTTCAGAGATGCACTTCTCAAGTATGCCTAGTTTATACATGTCTGATCACAAAAAATATTAGTCCGCTAGTTCGTACAAAAAATTGGATTTTATGCCCTGCCAGACCAGCAATCCTAGCCTTCACACTCAATCTTCGCCACCGTGTAGACCACCCTCCGTCTTTGACTCCTTATCCACTGACTCCATCTCCTCCTTGTCTGCCCTCTCCAATCCATCCTTCTACCACTGCAACATCTTAAAACAGACGGCTTGCCCAATCATTTTGATTCATCATCTAAATCCGCCAATTTTAAGGTCAACATCTTCATGTCCTCTTGCATGTTGAAGCTTTTTTCCCTTCCCGTCTTTTCTGTATCGGCAGCATAATCATCTGGTTTAACAATTAAGATAAAAAGTTGAAAAGGTCTTGTAAATTATAAAGTATGTACATTTTCCACTGTTTTTTGCATGGTAATATGTGTCTTATTTATATATCATAATGATGATAATACAAGTCACGTAAATGCCGACCTGACAAGACTGAAAAACAGTAAAACGCTAACCTTTGCACAAAGGTGTTGGAGAACGTAGTAATTTCAAAAAAAATCCTACGCACACGCAAGATCATGGTGATGGCATAGCAACGAGAGGGAGAGTGTATGTCCACGCACCCTCGTGAGACCGTGGCGAGGCGTTATAACAACACGGTTGATGTAGTCGTACGTCTTCACGATCCGACCGATCCAAGTACCGAACGCACGGGACCTCCGAGTTCAGCACACGTTCAGCTCGATGACGATCCCCGGGCTCCGATCCAGCAAAGCGTCGGGGATGAGTTCCGTCAGCATGACGGCGTGGTGACGATGATGATGCTCCACCGGCGCAGGGCTTCGCCTAAGCTCCGCGACGATATGACTCTACCGGCGCAGGGCTTCGCCTAAGCTCCGCGACGATATGACCGAAGTGGAATATGGTGGAGGGGCACCGCTGCGGCTAAGGCGATCCGTAGATCAACTTGTGTGTCATGGGGTGCCCCCCTGCCCCCGTATATAAAGGAGCAAGGGGTGCGGCCAGCCCTAGGAGGAGGCGCGCCGGAGGAGTCCTACTCCCACCGGGAGTAGGACTCCCCCCTTTCCTAGTTGGATTAGGACTTGAGGGAAGGGGAGAGAGGAAGGGGGGCGCCGCCGCCCCTCTCCTTGTCCTATTCGGACTAGGGGGGGAGGGGGCGCGCCTGCCCTGGCCGGCCCTCCTCTTCTCCCTTATGGCCCATTAAGGCCCAACATCCCCCGGGAGGGTTCCGGTAACCCCGGTTTTCCGGTAAAATCCCGATTTCACCCGAACTATTCAAGTCAAACATAGGCTTCAATATATCAATCTTTATGTCTCGACCATTTCGAGACTCCTCGTCATGTCCGTGATCACATCCGGGACTCCGAACAAACTTCGGTACATCAAAACTTATAAACTCATAATAAACTGTCATCGTAACGTTAAGCGTGCGGACCCTACGGGTTAGAGAACTATGTAGACATGACCTAGAACTATTCTCGGTCAATAACCAATAGCGGAACCTGGATGCCCATATTGGTTCCTACATATTCTTCGAAGATATTTATCGGTCAAACCACATAACGACATACGTTGTTCCCTTTGTCATCGGTATGTTACTTACCCGAGATTCGATCGTCGGTATCCAATACCTAGTTCAATCTCGTTACCGGCAAGTCTCTTTACTCGTTCTGTAATACATCATCTCATAACTAACTTATTAGTTGCAATGCTTGCAAGGCTTATGTGATGTGTATTACCGAGAAGGCCTAGAGATACCTCTTCGACAATCGGAGTGACAAAACCTAATCTCGAAATACGCCAACCCGACATGTACCTTTGGAGACACCTGTAGTACTCCTTTATAATCACCCGATTACGTTGTGACGTTTGGTAGCACCAAAGTGTTCCTCCGTAAACGGAGTTGCATAATCTCATAGTTACAGGAACATGTATAGGTCATGAAGAAAGCAATAGCAATACACTAAACGATCAAGTGCTAAGCTAACGGAATGGGTCATGTCAATCACATCATTCTCCTAATGATGTGATCCCATTAATCAAATAACAACACATGTCTATGGTCAGGAAACATAACCATCTTTGATTAATGAGCTAGTCAAGTAGAGGCATACTAGTGACTGTATGTTTGTCTATGTATTCACACATGTATTATGTTTCCGGTTAATACAATTCTAGCATGAATAATAAACATTAATCATGATATGAGGAAATAAATAATAACTTTATTATTGCCTCTAGGGCATATTTCCTTCAGTCTCCCACTTGCACTAGAGTCAATAATCTAGATTACACAGTAATGATTCTAACACCCATGGAGTCTTGGTGCTGATCATGTTTTGCTCGTGGAAGAGGCTTAGTCAATGGGTCTGCAACATTCAGATCCGTATGTATCTTGCAAATCTCTATGTCTCCCACTTGGACTTGGTCCCGAATGGAATTGAAGCGTCTCTTGATATGCTTGGTTCTCTTGTGAAATCTGGATTCCTTTGCCAAGGCAATTGCACCAGTATTGTCACAGAAGATCTTCATTGGTCCCGATGCACTAGGTATGACACCTAGATCGGAAATGAACTCTTTCATCCAGACTCCTTCATTTGCTGCTTCCAAAGCAGCTATGTACTCCGCTTCACATGTAGATCCCGCCACGACGCTTTGTTTAGAACTGCACCAACTGACAGCTCCACCGTTTAATAAAAACACGTATCCGGTTTGCGATTTAGAATCGTCCGGATCAGTGTCAAAGCTTGCATCGACGTAACCATTTACGACTAGCTCTTTGTCACCTCCATATACGAGAAACATATGAAGGAAATATGCCCTAGAGGCAATAATAAAGTTATTATTTATTTCCTTATATCATGATAAATGTTTATTATTCATGCTAGAATTGTATTAACCGGAAACATAATACATGTGTGAATATATAGACAAACAGAGTGTCACTAGTATGCCTCTACTTGACTAGCTTGTTAATCAAAGATGGTTATGTTTCCTAACCATGGACAAAGAGTTGTTATTTGATTAACGGGATCACATCATTGGTTGAATGATCTGATTGACATGACCCATTCCGTTAGCTTAGCACCCGATCGTTTAGTATGTTGCTATTGCTTTCTTCATGACTTATACATGTTCCTATGACTATGAGATTATGCAACTCCCGTTTACCGGAGGAACACTTTGTGTGCTACCAAACGCGTCACAACGAATCGGGTGATTATAAAGGTGCTCTACAGGTGTCTCCAAAGGTACTTGTTGGGTTGGCGTATTTCGAGATTAGGATTTGTCACTCCGAATGTCGGAGAGGTATCTCTGGGCCCTCTCGGTAATGCACATCACTTAAGCCTTGCAAGCATTGCAACTAATGAGTTAGTTGCGAGATGATGTATTACGGACGAGTAAAGAGACTTGTCGGTAATGAGATTGAACTAGGTATTGGATACCGACGATCGAATCTCGGGCAAGTAACATACCGATGACAAAGGGAACAAAGTATGTTGTTATGCGGTTTGACCGATAAAGATCTTCGAGAATATGTAGGAGCCAATATGGGCATCCAGGTTCCGCTATTGGTTATTGACCAAGAATAGTTCTAGGTCATGTCTACATAGTTCTCGAACCCGTAGGGTCCGCACGCTTAAGGTTTCGATGATGCTTATATTATGAGTTTATGAGTTTTGATGTACCGAGGAGTTCGAGTCCCGGATGAGATCGGGGACATGACGAGGAGTCTCAAATGGTCGAGAAGTAAAGATCGATATATTGGACGACTATATTCGAGTTCGGAAAGGTTCGAATGATTCGGTATTTTTCGAGTACCGAGAGTTACGGAATTCGCCGGGAGAAGTATTGGGCCTTATTGGGCCCTGCGGGAAAGAGAGAGGGCTGCCTAGGGCAGGCCGCGCGCCCATGGCCTAGTCCGGGTTGGACTAGGGGAGGGCCGCACCCCTCCTTCCTTCCTTCTCTTTTCCCTTCCTAGTCTCCTACTCCTACTACTTGGAAGGACTCCTAGTTGGACTAGAAAAGGGAATCCTACTCCCGTGGGAGTAGGACACCCCTAGGGCGCCTCTCTCCTTGGCCGCCCCTCCTCCTTGTTCCTTTATATACGGGGCAGGGGGCACCCCAGACACACAAGTTGATCTTCGTGATCGTTCCTTAGCCGTGTCGGTGCCCCCTCCACCATATTCCACCTCGGTCATATTGTAGCGGTGCTTAGGTGAAGCCCTGCGACGGTAGAACATCAAGATCGTCCCACGCCGTCGTCTTGACGGAACTCCTCCCGATGCTTTGCTGGATCGGAGCCCGGGATCGCCATCGAGCTGAACGTGTGCCAAGAACTCGGAGGTGCCGGAGTAACGGTGCTTGGATCGGTCGGATCGTGAAGACGTCGACTACATCAACAGCGTTGATATAACGCTTCGCTTCGGTCTCGAGGGTGCGTGAGCGGATACTCTCCCTCTCGTTGCTATGCCATCACCATGGTCTTGCGTGTGCGTAGAATTTTTTTTGAAATTACTACGTTCCCCAACAGTGGCATCCGAGCCAGGTTTTATGCGTTGATGTCATATGCACGAGTAGAACACAAGCGAGTTGTGGGCGATACAAGTCATACTTCCTACCAGCATGTCATACTTTGGTTCAGCGGTATTGTGAGATGAAGCGGCCCGGACCGACATTACGCGTACGCTTACGCGAGACTGGTTTCACCGTTACGAGCACTCGTGCTTAAAGGTGGCTGACGGGTGTCTGTCTCTCTCACTTTAGTTGAACCGAGTGTGGCTACGCCCGGTCCTTGAGAAGGTTAAAACGGAGTCTATTTGACGAAGTATCGTTGTGGTCTTGATGCGTAGGTGAGATTGGTTCTTGCTTAAGCCCGTAGCAGCCACGTAAAACTTGCAACAACAAAGTAGAGGACGTCTAACTTGTTTTTGCAGGGCATGTTGTGATGTGATATGGTCAAGACGTGATGCTATATTTTATTGTATGAGATGATCATGTTTTGTAACCGAGTTATCGGCAACTGGCAGGAGCCATATGGTTGTCGCTTTATTGTATGAAATGCAAACGCCATGTAATTGCTTTACTTTATCACTAAGCGGTAGCGATAGTCGTAGAAGCAATAGTTGGCGAGACGACAACGATGCTACGATGGAGATCAAGGTGTCGCGCCGGTGGCGATGGTGATCACGACGGTGCTTGCGGAGATGGAGATCACAAGCACAAGATGATGATGGCCATATCATATCACTTATATTGATTGCATGTGATGTTTATCTTTTATGCATCTTATCTTGCTTTGATTGACGGTAGCATTATAAGATGATCTCTCACTAAAATTATCAAGAAGTGTTCTCCTGAGTATGCACCGTTGCCAAAGTTCGTCGTGCGAGACACCACGTGATGATCGGGTGTGATAAGCTCTCGTCCATCTACAACGGGTGCAAGCCAGTTTTGCACGCGCAGAATACTCAGGTTATACTTGACGAGCCTAGCATATGCAGATATGGCCTCGGAACACGGAGACCGAAAGGTCGAGCGTGAATCATATAGTAGATATGATCAACATAAGATGTTCACCATTGAAAACTACTCCATCTCACGTGATGATCGGTTATGGTTTAGTTGATTTGGATCACGTGATCACTTAGATGACTAGAGAGATGTCTGTCTAAGTGGGAGTTCTTAAGTAATATGATTAATTGAACTTAAATTTATCATGAACTTAGTCCTGGTAGTATTTTGCAAAATTATGTTGTAGATCAATAGCTCGCGTTGTTGCTTTCATATGTTTGTTTTGATATGTTCCTAGAGAAAAATTGTATTGAAAAATGTTAGTAGCAATGATGCGGATTGGATCCGTGATCTGAGGTTTATCCTCATTGCTGCACAGAAGAATTATGTCCTTAATGCACCGCTAGTTGACAGACCTATTGCAGGAGCAAATGCAGACGTTATGAACGTTTGGCTAGCTCAATATGATGACTACTTGATAGTTTAGTGCACCATACTTAACGGCTTAGAATCGGGACTTCAAAGGCGTTTTGAGCGTCATGGACCATATGAGATGTTCCAGGAGTTGAAGTTAATATTTCAAGCAAATACCGAGTTGAGAGATATGAAGTCTCCAACAAGTTCTATAGCTAAAAGATGGAGGAGAATCGCTCAACTAGTGAGCATGTGCTCAGATTGTGCGTACTACAATCGCTTGAATCAAGTGGGAGTTAATCTTCCAGATAAGATAGTGATTGACAGAATTCTCTAGTCACCATCACCAAGTTAGTAGAACTTCGTGATGAACTATAGTATGCAAGGGATGACGAAAATGATTCCCGAGCTCTTCGTGATGTTGAAATCGACGAAGGTAGAAATCAAGAAAGAGCATCAAGTGTTGATGGTTGACAAGATCACTAGTTTCAAGAAAAGGGCAAAGAGAAAGAAAGGGGAACTTCAAGTAGATTGACAAGCAAGTTGTCAATCCCACGAAGAGGCCCAAAGCTGAACCCAAGCCTGAAACTGAGTGCTTACACTGCAAAGGGACTGGTTACTGGAAGCAGAACTACCCCAAGTATTTGGCGGATAAGAAGGATGGCAAAGTAAACAAAGATATATTTGATATACATGTTATTGATGTGTACTTTACTAGTGTTTATAGCAACCCCTCGGTATTTGGTACTGGTTCAGTTGCTAAGAGTAGTAACTCAAAACGGGAGTTGCAGAATAAACAGAAACTAGTTAAGGGTGAAGTGACGATGTGTGTTGAAAGTAGTTTCAAGATTGATATGATCATCATCGCACACTCCCTATACTTTCGGGATTAGTGTTGAACCTAAATAAATGTTATTTGGTGTTTGCGTTGAGCATGAATATGATTTGATCGTATTTATTGCAATACGGTTATTCATTTAAGTAAGAGAATAAACTATTGTTCTGTTTACATGAATAAAACCTTATATGGTCACACACCCAATGAAAATGGTTCAATGAATCTCGATCGTAGTGATACACATATTCATAATATTGAAACCAAAAATGCAAAGTTAATAATGATAGTGCAACTTATTTGTGGCACTGCCGTTTAGGTCATATTGGTGTAAAGCGCATGAAGAAACTCCATGCTGATGGGATTTTGGAATCACTTGATTATGAATCACTTGATGCTTGCGAACCATGCCTCATGGGCAAGATGACTAAGACTCCGTTCTCCGGAACAGTGGAGCGAGCAACTGACTTATTGGAAATAATACATACTGATGTATGCGATCCAATGAGTGTTAAGGCTCGCGGCGGGTATCGTTATTTTCTGACCTTCACAGATGATTTGAGCAGATATGGGTGTATCTTCTTGATGAAACATAAGTCTGAAATAGTTGAAAGGTTCAAAGAATTTCAGAGTGAAGTGGAAAAATCATAGTGACAAGAAAATAAGGTTTCTACGATCTGATCGCGGAGACAAATATTTGAGTTACGAGTTTGGTCTTCAATTAAAACAATGTGGAATAGTTTCACAAATTCATGCCACCTGGAACACCACATCATAATGGTGTGTCCGAACATCATAACCGTACTTTATTGGATATAGTACAATCTATGATGTTTCTTACCAATTTACCAATATCATTTTGGGATCATGCATTAGAGACAGCTGCATTCACGTTAAAACGGGGCACCATCTAAGTCCGTTGAGATGACACAATATGAACTATGGTTTGGCAAGAAACCAAAGTTGTCATTTCTTAAAGTTTGGGGCTGCGATGCTTATATGAAAAAGTTTCATCCTGATAAGCTCGAACCCAAATCGGAGAAGTGCGTCTTCATAGAATACCCAAAGGAAATTGTTGGGTACACCTTCTATCACAGATTCGAAGGCAAGACATTCGTTGCTAAGAATGGATCTTTTCTAGAGAAGGAGTTTCTCTTGAAAGAAGTGAGTGGGAGGAAAGTAGAACTTGATGAGGTAATTGTACCTTCTCCCTTATTGGAAAGTAGTTCATCACAGAAATTTGTTCCTGTGACTACTACACCAATTAGTGAGGAAGCTAATGATGATGATCATGTAACTTCAGATCAAGTTACTACCGAATCTCGTAGGTAAACCAGAGTGAGATCCGCACCAGAGTGGTACGGTAATCATGTTCTGGAAGTCATGTAACTAGACCATGATGAACCTACAAACTATGAGGAAGAGATGATGAGCCCAGATTCCGCGAAATGGCTTGAAGCCATGAAATCTGAGATGAGATCCATGTATGAGAACAAAGTGTGGACTTTGGTGGAGTTGCCCAATGATCGGCAAGCCATAGAAAATAAATGGATCTTCAAGAGGAAGACGGACGCTGATAGTAGTGTTACTATCTACAAAGCTAGACTTGTCGAAAAGGGTTTTTGACAAAGTTCAAGATGTTGAATACAATGAGATTTTCTCACCCGTATCGATGCTTAAAAGTCTGTCCGAATCATGTTAGCAATTGCCGCATTTTATGAAATATGGCAAATGGATAAACAAAACTGCATTCCTTAATGGAGTTATTAAAGAAGAGTTGTATGTGATGCAACCAAGAGGTTTTGTCGATCCTAAAGGTGTTAACAAAAATGTGCATCTATGGACTGGTGCAAGCATCTCGGAGTTGGAATATACGCTTTGATAAGTTGATCAAAGCATATAGTTTATACAGACTTGCAGTGAAGCCTGTATTTACTAGAAAGTGAGTGGGAGCACTACAGCATTTCTGATAAGTATATGTGAATGACATATTGTAGATCGGAAATAATGTAGAATTATTCTGCAAAGCATAAAGGAGTGTTTAAAAGGAGTTTTTCAAAGAAAGACCTCGGTGAAGCTGCTTACATATTGAGCATTAAGATCTATAGAGATAGATCAAGACGCTTGATAAGTTTTTTCAATGAGTACATACCTTGACAAGATTTTGAAGTAGTTCAAAATGGAACAGTCAAAGAAAGAGTTCTTGCCTGTGTTACAAGGTATGAAATTGAGTAAGACTCAAAACCCGACCACGGCAGAAGATAGAAAGAGAATGAAAGTCATTCCCTATGCCTTGGCCATAGGTTCTATAAAGTATGCCATGCTGTGTACCAGATCTATTGTATACCCTGCACTGAGTTTGGCAAGGGAGTACAATAGTGATCTAGGAGTAGATCACTGGACAGCGGTCAAAATTATCCTTAGTGGAATAAGGATATGTTTCTCGATTATGGAAGTGAAAAAAGGTTAAATAAGTAAAGGGTTACGTCGATGCAAGTTTTGACACCGATCTGGATGACTCTAAGTCTCGATCTAGATACATATTGAAAGTGGGAGCAATTAGCTAGGGTAGCTCCGTGCAGAGCATTGTAGACATAGAAAATTGCAAAATACATAACGGATCTGAATGTGAAAGACCTGTTGACTAAGATTATCTCACAAGCAAAACATGATCACACCTTAGTACTCTTTGGGTGTTAATCACATAGCGATGTGAACTAGATTACTGAATCTAGTAAACCTTTTGGATGTTGGTCACATGGCGATGTGAACTATGGGTGTTAATCACATGATTATGTGAACTATCGATGTGAATCACATGGTGATGTGATCTAGATTATTGACTCTAGTGCAAGTGGGAGACTGAAGGAAATATGCCCTAGAGGCAATAATAAAGTTATTATTTATTTCCTTATATCATGATAAATGTTTATTATTCATGCTAGAATTGTATTAACCGGAAACATAATACATGTGTGAATATATAGACAAACAGAGTGTCACTAGTATGCCTCTACTTGACTAGCTTGTTAATCAAAGATGGTTATGTTTCCTAACCATGGACAAAGAGTTGTTATTTGATTAACGGGATCACATCATTGGTTGAATGATCTGATTGACATGACCCATTCCGTTAGCTTAGCACCCGATCGTTTAGTATGTTGCTATTGCTTTCTTCATGACTTATACATGTTCCTATGACTATGAGATTATGCAACTCCCGTTTACCGGAGGAACACTTTGTGTGCTACCAAACGTCACAACGTAACTGGGTGATTATAAAGGTGCTCTACAGGTGTCTCCAAAGGTACTTGTTGGGTTGGCGTATTTCGAGATTAGGATTTGTCACTCCGAATGTCGGAGAGGTATCTCTGGACCCTCTCGGTAATCCACATCACTTAAGCCTTGCAAGCATTGCAACTAATGAGTTAGTTGCGAGATGATGTATTACGGAACGAGTAAAGAGACTTGTCGGTAATGAGATTGAACTAGGTATTGGATACCGACGATCGAATCTCGGGCAAGTAACATACCGATGACAAAGGGAACAAAGTATGTTGTTATGCGGTTTGACCGATAAAGATCTTCGTAGAATATGTAGGAGCCAATATGGGCATCCAGGTTCCGCTATTGGTTATTGACCAAGAATAGTTCTAGGTCATGTCTACATAGTTCTCGAACCCGTAGGGTCCGCACGCTTAAGGTTTCGATGACAGTTATATTATGAGTTTATGAGTTTTGATGTACCGAAGGAGTTCGGAGTCCCGGATGAGATCGGGGACATGACGAGGAGTCTCGAAATGGTCGAGACGTAAAGATCGATATATTGGACGACTATATTCGAGTTCGGAAAGGTTCGAATGATTCGGTATTTTTCGAGTACCGAGAGTTACGGGAATTCGCCGGGAGAAGTATTGGGCCTTATTGGGCCCTGCGGAAAGAGAGAGGGCTGCCTAGGGCAGGCCGCGCGCCCCCCCATGGCCTAGTCCGAATTGGACTAGGGGGAGGGGCCGCACCCCCTCCTTCCTTCCCTTCTCTTTTCCCCTTCCTAGTCTCCTACTCCTACTACTTGGAAGGACTCCTAGTTGGACTAGAAAAAAGGGGAATCCTACTCCCGGTGGGAGTAGGACACCCCTAGGGCGCGCCTCCCTCCTTGGCCGGCCCCCTCCTCCTTGTTCCTTTATATACGGGGGCAGGGGGGCACCCCAGAACACACAAGTTGATCTTCGTGATCGTTCCTTAGCCGTGTGCGGTGCCCCCCTCCACCATATTCCACCTCGGTCATATTGTAGCGGTGCTTAGGCGAAGCCCTGCGACGGTAGAACATCAAGATCGTCACCACGCCGTCGTGCTGACGGAACTCCTCCCCGATGCTTTGCTGGATCGGAGCCCGGGGATCGTCATCGAGCTGAACGTGTGCCAAGAACTCGGAGGTGCCGGAGTAACGGTGCTTGGATCGGTCGGATCGTGAAGACGTACGACTACATCAACCGCGTTGATATAACGCTTCCGCTTTCGGTCTATGAGGGTACGTAGACGGATACTCTCCCCTCTCGTTGCTATGCCATCACCATGGTCTTGCGTGTGCGTAGGAAATTTTTTGAAATTACTACGTTCCCCAACAACATATCCTTAGTCCTTTTCAGGTATTTCAGGATGTTCTTGACCGCTGTCCAGTGATCCACTCCTGGATTACTTTGGTACCTTCCTGCCAAGCTTATTGCTAAGCATACGTCAGGTCTGGTACACAACATTGCATACATGATAGAGCCTATGGCTGAAGCATAGGGAACATCTTTCATTTTCTCTCTATCTTCTGCTGTGGTCGGGCATTGAGTCTGACTCAATTTCACACCTTGTAATACAGGTAAAAATCCTTTCTTTGCCTGATCCATTTTGAACTTTTTCAAAACTTTATCAAGGTATGTGCTTTGTGAAAGTCCAATTAAGCGTCTTGATCTATCTCTATAGATCTTGATGCCCAATATGTAAGCAGCTTCACCGAGGTCTTTCATTGAAAAACTTTTATTCAAGTATCCTTTTATGCTTTCCAGAAATCCTATATCATTTCCAATCAATAATATGTCATCCACATATAATATCAGAAATGCTACAGAGCTCCCACTCACTTTCTTGTAAATACAGGCTTCTCCAAAAGTCTGTATAAAACCATATGCTTTGATCACACTATCAAAGCGTTTATTCCAACTCCGAGAGGCTTGCACCAGACCATAAATTGATCGCTGGAGCTTGCACACTTTGTTAGCACCCTTTGGATCAACAAAACCTTCTGGTTGCATCATATACAACTCTTCTTCTAGAAATCCATTCAAGAATGCAGTTTTTACATCCATTTGCCAGATTTCATAATTATAAAATGCAGCAATTGCTAACATGATTCGGACAGACTTAAGCATCGCTACGGGTGAGAAAGTCTCATCGTAGTCAACCCCTTGAACTTGTCGAAAACCTTTCGCAACAAGTCGAGCTTTATAGACAGTTATATTACCATCAGCGTCAGTCTTCTTCTTAAAAATCCATTTATTCTCAATGGCTTGCCGATCATCGGGCAAGTCAACCAAAGTCCATACTTTGTTCTCATACATGGATCCCATCTCAGATTTCATGGCTTCCAGCCATTTTGCGGAATCTGGGCTCATCATCGCTTCCTCATAGTTCGTAGGTTCGCCATTGTCAAGTAACATGACTTCCAGAATAGGATTACCGTACCACTCTGGTGCGGATCTTACTCTGGTTGACCTACGAAGTTCAGTAGAAACTTGATCTGAAGTTCCATGATCAATATCATTAGTTTCCTCACTAATTGGTGTAGTTGTCACAGGAACCGGTTCTTGGGATGAACTACTTTCCAATAAGGGAGCAGATACAGTTATCTCATCAAGTTCTACTTTCCTCCCACTCACTTCTTTCGAGAGAAACCCTTTTTCTAGAAAGGATCCGAATTTAGCAACGAAAATCTTGCCTTCAGATCTGTGATAGAAGGTGTACCCAACAGTCTCTTTTGGGTATCCTATGAAGGCACATTTCTCCGATTTGGGTTCGAGCTTATCTGGTTGAAGTTTCTTCACATAAGCATCGCAGCCCCAAACTTTAAGAAACGACAACTTTGGTTTCTTGCCAAACCATAGTTCATGAGGTGTCGTCTCAACGGATTTTGATGGTGCCCTATTTAACGTGAATGCGGCCGTCTCTAAAGCATAACCCCAAAACGATAGCGGTAAATCAGTAAGAGACATCATAGATCGCACCATATCTAGTAAAGTACGATTACGACGTTCGGACACACCATTTCGTTGTGGTGTTCCGGGTGGCGTGAGTTGCGAAACTATTCCGCATTGTTTCAAATGTAAACCAAACTCGTAACTCAAATATTCTCCTCCACGATCAGATCGTAGAAACTTTATTTTCTTGTTACGATGATTTTCCACTTCACTCTGAAATTCTTTGAACTTTTCAAATGTTTCAGATTTGTGTTTCATTAAGTAGATATACCCATATCTGCTCAAATCATCTGTGAAGGTGAGAAAATAACGATACCCGCCGCGTGCCTCAACATTCATTGGACCACAAACATCAGTATGTATGATTTCCAACAAATCAGTTGCTCGCTCCATAGTTCCGGAGAACGGCGTTTTAGTCATCTTGCCCATGAGGCACGGTTCGCAAGTACCAAGTGATTCATAATCAAGTGATTCCAAAAGCCCATCAGTATGGAGTTTCTTCATGCGTTTTACTCCGATATGACCCAAACGGCAGTGCCACAAATAAGTTGCATTATCATTATCAACTCTGCATC
Source organism: Aegilops longissima (assembly GCA_021605205.1). Classification (NCBI taxonomy): domain Eukaryota; kingdom Viridiplantae; phylum Streptophyta; class Magnoliopsida; order Poales; family Poaceae; genus Aegilops; species Aegilops longissima. The sequence continues at coordinate 19,928,310 of CM038682.1, forward strand.
TTTTGGTTTCAACATTATGAATATGTGTATTACTACTATCGAGATTCAATAAAAATAGACCACTCTTCAAGGGTGCATGACCATAAAAGATATTATTCATATAAATAGAACAACCATTATTCTCTGACTTAAATGAATAACCGTCTCGCATCAAACAAGATCCAGATATAATGTTCATGCTTAACGCTGGCACCACATAACAATTATTTAGGTCTAAAACTAATCCCGATGGTAGATGTAGAGGTAGCGTGCCGACCGCGATCACATCGACTTTGGAACCATTTCCCACGCCGCATCGTCACCTCGTCCTTAGCCAATCTTCGCAATCCGTAGTTCCTGTTTGAGTTGCAAATATTAGCAACAAACCAGTATCAAATACCCAGGTACTACTGCGAGCATTAGTAAGGTACACATCAATAACATGTATATCACATATATCTTTGTTTACTTTGCCATCCTTCTTATCCGCCAAATACTTGGGGCAGTTCCGCTTCCAGTGACCAGTTTGCTTGCAGTAGAAACACTCAGTCTCAGGCTTAGGTCCAGACTTGGGTTTCTTCTCTTGAGCAGCAACTTTCTTGCTGTTCTTTTTGAAGTTCCCCTTCTTGTTCCCTTTGCCCTTTTTCTTGAAACTAGTGGTCTTGTTGACCATCAACACTTGATGTTCTTTCTTGATTTCTACCTCCCCAGCTTTTAACATTGCGAAGAGCTCGGGAATTGTCTTGGTCATCCCTTGCATATTATAGTTCATCACGAAGCTCTTGTAGCTTGGTGGCAGTGATTGGAGAATTCTGTCAATGACACTATCATCCGGAAGATTAACTCCCAGTTGAATCAAGTGATTATTATACCTAGACATTTTGAGTATATGTTCACTGACAGAACTATTCTCCTCCATCTTGCAGCTATAGAACTTATTGGAGACTTCATATCTCTCAATCCGGCATTTGCTTGAAATATTAACTTCAACTCTTGGAACATCTCATATGCTCCATGACGTTCAAAACGTCGTTGAAGACCCGGTTCTAAGCCGTAAAGCATGGCACACTGAACTATAGAGTAGTCATCAGCTTTGCTCTGCCAGACGTTCACAACTTCTGGCGTTGCTCCTGCAGCAGGCCTGGCACCCAGCGGTGCTTCCAGGACGTAATTCTTCTGTGCAGCAATGAGGATAATCCTCAAGTTACGGACCCAGTCCGTGTAATTGCTACCATCATCTTTCAACTTTGCTTTCTCAAGGAACGCATTAAAATTCAACGGAACAACAGTACGAGCCATCTATCTACAGTAAACATAGACAAGCAAAATACTATCAGGTACTAAGTTCATGATAAATTTAAGTTCAATTAATCATATTACTAAAGAACTCCCACTTAGATAGACATCTCTCCAGTTATCTAAGTGATTACGTGATCCAAATCAACTAAACCATGTCCGATCATCACGTGAGATGGAGTAGTTTCAATGGTGAACATCACTATGTTGATCATATCTACTATATGATTCACGTTCGACCTTTCGGTCTCCGTGTTCCGAGGCCATATCTGTTATATGCTAGGCTCGTCAAGTTTAACCTGAGTATTCCGCGTGCGCAACTGTTTTGCACCCGTTGTATTTGAACGTAGAGCCTATCACACCCGATCATCACGTGGTGTCTCAGCATGAAGAACTTTCGCAACGGTGCATACTCAGGGAGAACACTTCTTGATAATTTTAGTGAGAGATCATCTTATAATTCTACCGTCAATCAAAGCAAGATAAGATGCATAAAGGATAAACATCACATGCAATCAATATAAGTGATATGATATGGCCATCATCATCTTGTGCTTGTGATCTCCATCTCCGAAGCACCGTCATGATCACCATTGTCACCGGCGCGACACCCAGATCTCCATCGTAGCATCGTTGTCGTCTCGCCAACTATTGCTTCTACGACTATCGCTACTGCTTAGTGATAAAGTAAAGCAATTACATGGCTTTTGCATTTCATACAATAAAGCGACAACCATATGGCTCCTGCCAGTTGGCGATAACTTCGGTTACAAAACATGATCATCTCATACAATAAATATAGCATCACGTCTTGACCATATCACATCTCAACATGCCCTGCAAAAACAAGTTAGACGTCCTCTACTTTGTTGTTGCAAGTTTTACGTGGCTGCTACGGGCTGAGCAAGAACCGTTCTTACCTACGCATCAAAACCACAACGATAGTTTGTCAAGTTGGTGCTGTTTTAACCTTCGCAAGGACCGGGCGTAGCCACACTCGGTTCAACTAAAGTGAGAGAAACAGACACCCGCCGGTCACCTTTAAGCAACGAGTGCTCGAAGCGGTGAAACCAGTCTCGCGTAAGCGTACGCGTAATGTCGGTCTGGGCCGCTTCATCTCACAATACCGCTGAACCAAAGTATGACATGCTGGTAAGCAGTATGACTTATATCGCCCACAACTCAGTTGTGTTCTACTCGTGCATATGACATCAACGCATAAAACCAGGCTCGGATGCCACTGTTGGAGAACGTAGTAATTTCAAAAAATTCCTACGCACACGCAAGATCATGGTGATGGCATAGCAACGAGAGGGGAGAGTGTATGTCCACGTACCCTCGTAGACCGTAAGCGGAAGCGTTATAACAACGCGGTTGATGTAGTCGTACGTCTTCACGATCCGACCGATCCAAGTACCGAACGCACGGCACCTCCGAGTTCAGCACACGTTCAGCTCGATGACGATCCCCGGGCTCCGATCCAGCAAAGCGTCGGGGATGAGTTCCGTCAGCACGACGGCGTGGTGACGATGATGATGCTCCACCGGCGCAGGGCTTCGCCTAAGCTCCGCGACGATATGACTCTACCGGCGCAGGGCTTCGCCTAAGCTCCGCGACGATATGACCGAAGTGGAATATGGTGGAGGGGGGCACCGCACACGGCTAAGGAACGATCCGTAGATCAACTTGTGTGTCATGGGGTGCCCCCTGCCCCCGTATATAAAGGAGCAAGGGGGGGTGCGGCCAGCCCTAGGAGGAGGCGCGCCGGAGGAGTCCTACTCCCACCGGGAGTAGGACTCCCCCCTTTCCTAGTTGGATTAGGACTTGAGGGAGGGAGAGAGGGGGGCGCCCCCTCTCCTGTCCTATTCGGACTAGGGGAGGCGCGCGCCTGCCCTGGCCGGCCCTCCTCTTCTCCCTTATGGCCCATTAAGGCCCAACATCCCCGGGAGGTTCCGTAACCCCGGTTTCCGGTAAAATCGATTTCACCCGGAACTATTCAGAAGTCCAAACATAGGCTTCCAATATATCAATCTTTATGTCTCGACCATTTCGAGACTCCTCGTCATGTCCGTGATCACATCCGGGACTCCGAACAAACTTCGGTACATCAAAACTTATAAACTCATAATAAACTGTCATCGTAACGTTAAGCGTGCGGACCCTACGGGTTGGAGAACTATGTAGACATGACCTAGAACTATTCTCGGTCAATAACCAATAGCGGAACCTGGATGCCCATATTGGTTCCTACATATTCTTCGAAGATCTTTATCGGTCAAACCGCATAACGACATACGTTGTTCCCTTTGTCATCGGTATGTTACTTACCCGAGATTCGATCGTCGGTATCCAATACCTAGTTCAATCTCGTTACCGGCAAGTCTCTTTACTCGTTCCGTAATACATCATCTCACAACTAACTTATTAGTTGCAATGCTTGCAAGGCTTATGTGATGTGTATTACCGAGAAGGCCTAGAGATACCTCTCCGACAATCGGAGTGACAAAACCTAATCTCGAAATACGCCAACCCAACATGTACCTTTGGAGACACCTATAGTACTCCTTTATAATCACCCAGTTACGTTGTGACGTTTGGTAGCACCAAAGTGTTCCTCCGTAAACAGAGTTGCATAATCTCATAGTTACAGGAACATGTATAGGTCATGAAGAAAGCAATAGCAATATACTAAACGATCAAGTGCTAAGCTAACGGAATGGGTCATGTCAATCACATCATTCTCCTAATGATGTGATCCCATTAATCAAATAACAACACATGTCTATGGTCAGGAAACATAACCATCTTTGATTAATGAGCTAGTCAAGTAGAGGCATACTAGTGACTGTATGTTTGTCTATGTATTCACACATGTATTATGTTTCCGGTTAATACAATTCTAGCATGAATAATAAACATTTATCATGATATGAGGAAATAAATAATAACTTATTATTGCCTCTAGGGCATATTTCCTTCAAAAGGAACACCAGCCATGAAAGAAAAATAGAACCAGGACTGAAGAAATCCTTAAGCTTGACACCATCGTCCATCACCTTTATCCCGCACCACCGCAGCAGCTACCAAAGAAAAATATGACGGATTACCTCGTCACCCGAGCTCGGCACGGCTGCGGATCTCTAAGGTGGCTCACCTAAAATTAAGCCATTGCCGTTGAACGAATCACACTGGGGCAACACCCCGAACACGTCATTAAACTCCAGATTTGCATCCTCACATGACTAAGACGTCGGAGGACAAAACCATCTCTGCCAGACACGAACCATGAACTCAACACATGATCCATCATCTTCGAGATATCGTCGATGCATACCACAATCTGCATCCGCTCCTTGAATACCTCCCAACCTCCGCTCCAATGCTGGAGCGAACGTCGTCTCAACGGCGGAGTTTGAAGTCACAAATTCACCACGAGGATGCTGTCGCCCCCACATCTTCCTTGGTTGAACAGATTGGTGTCACCCTTCCCTGGCACCTCGTCGTCGACGGGAACGTCTCCTCCCACTGAATGCGCATCGCCGGAAATCCTGAAATAAATCCGAGTACCAGGATTTGAACCCTGGTGGGCTGGGGATACCACAATCCCTCGAACCATCCAACCACAGGTTGGTTCGCTACACGTTCCATTGTTGACGTGACTATTAGGAGTCTTTTCTTTCTAAGTACGTCAAAGAAAACCCGACTATTGGAAATAAACGTCTACGGCCAGTCTTTTTTCTAGAGTACCTTTATGGGTAGTTGAAGATGCGTACGTACAAATTAGATTTTTTGGGGGTAAGTACAAAATTAGTTAGGCGTATATTTAATTGTCAAAGAAATTAGTTAAGTGTCTATCTCAACTCCTAAAGGAGGAGTCGGTAATCCCGCCTCACTCCCACCAACCCCTCGACAAACTTTATATTACGCCCAGGAGCATCTTACAGATGACATTTTGCTCAAACGCAATCAATTTTAGCGGGCCCATTTGACGCATCCATTAACTTCATGCATTAGCTCATACAAATCTAATCATAATTTTTTTTAACTAACTCAAAAATTTCCGTACCTTCCACTATTCATACCCAATCAAATCAAATATTAACAAAACATCAACTACAATCAAAGTTGGCTGACCAATTTGATGCATGCGAGCGTTTTATTTTTCATTGTTTTCTATGTTTCGTCTTTTGGTTTCCTTTTTTTTCCTATGACCAGTAGGTTGGTTTATATTCGGCATACTACTAGAAAAGGCAAAGACCTATATGCCATGGTGAATTGGTAGCATTGCCTCCGTTCCGGTTAAACATCCCCCACTGATATTTTCTATCACACCAATTTATTTAAACTGTTTTTTAGCCGACCGTTCTATTTAATTCAGTTTTCATCTGCCAAATTTAGTAATGTTTTTAGGGAAAGGAATCAATCACGGTGGGGTTCCATGAAAGGCCCTCATGGGGTGGGGTCTCTGTGCCAGCAAGCTATGGAACACAATTGATCTAAGAGGCGACGTGTTCAAGAAGGAGGGAACCGAGCACCGGAAGGATCGGCAGGCGGCGTATGCGATTTACTTGGTGATGCCGATGGATTTCCTCCAACACCTGATCGCCAAAGGAACGGCGAAGGAGGCCTGGGATACTTTGAAGATCATGTTTGAAGGGAACACCCCCATCAAGCAAGCCAGTCTTCAAACTCTCCTAAGGAGGTATGAGACTTTGGTCATGGGCGACGATGAGTCTATGAACGCGTCCGCTTCACAGGTAGAAACTCTCGTCAATCGGATATGCGCAGTTGGAGAAAACCTCATGGAGGCCTCGGTTGTCCGTCGGTTCTTACATGGGGCCCCTCCCCGGTACCTATAAATAGTCATGGCGATCGAGTAGTGCGTCGATCTCGCGAATCGCTCCATTGACGATCTCGCTGGATGCTACAAGGCTCACAACGAGTGCATGTGGTACAGTCTCGCGAACGGGAGCAACGTCGAGCATGTCGTGCTCACGAAGGCTCAGTGGCAGGCACTGAACACAAGGAGAGAAGGCGAGGGCTCTAGCAGTAACACTCGTCAAGATCATGCGGCACAAGAACAAAGCAAGAGGAACGCCAGCGACGGCTAAGAGGAACGCCAGCGACGGCTATCCGAAGAAGAAGAAGTTCGATAAGCGCAAGATCAAGAGTCACAACTGTGTCATCGTGGTCAGTTCAAGGCTGACTGCGTGAAAGCACCGAAGTAAGGGAGCACTTGGCCGAGGAAGGTGATGATGGAGACATGATGTTGATGTGCAAGCTAGTGGACGAGGAGGACCCAGTTCTTCAAGCGTTGACTAAAGAAATTGTCACGTTTGCGAAAGAAAAAAGTTTGCCATCATGATGGTTCTGAAACTCGCGTCGATTCTATGGAAGTGATACCGAAGCTTACGTTAATGGATGGACGTAAGTGCTATCTTTACCGGAGTGGATGCAGCGTTGCATGAGATTGACCATGGAGAAACAACCTTTGTATAGCGTGTCCGAGAGATGCCAGCTGCGGCCGAAAAACCGGTGTAATCACATCAAGAAACCAAGACATGAGGCGAGCTGAGTCGGTTGAGCAAACTTAGTGAAGCGTGCACATTTCACCGGGCAATGCGACAAGGAACACGAAGATCGCCAGTAGTGGCGCACCTGAGGCGGCACGTCCAGGGTGCCGCGCGCATTGCACCCAGCGGACATGTCCAGTAGCTCACACGAGCCCCCGACCGAGGCGTTTGTTGACTCGGACACAAGACTGGTGGAGTCAGGTGGAGGAGCGCATGTTGCGTTAGGTTCTCCACCAGGCAGCTATTGTTGAAATATATTGCCTGTTTTTCTCCATCAGTTCGTACTTTTGAATAAGTTGGCGGAAGCATGAATTTAATATAGTATTCGAGCCAATAGGTCTTGAGTTTAAGACCTTGCCAACGCAGTATTAAATAAAATGATTCCGTGAAATTTTGCTAGCTTCTTATATTTACTAATTGGAGGCACCTTTCAAGACTTCTCATTAGCCCACATCATCAAAATTAATTAAACCGTTGGATTGTAGAATTTACGTCTAAGATAAAAGGAAAACTTACGTAACATAGATGGTCTCATACACGAACAAAATACATCTGACATGTTCAACATTGGTGAAAGAAAACAAAGAAATCAGCCACCGTTCCATAAAAGATAGCCTCCTTCCATAGTTGGGCGCTGAAAAAAAAATAGATCATATCTGGCACGTACTTTGGTGAAACAAAACTAGGAAAGACTCCATGGTTCATTCAAAAAAGGATAATCTCCTTCCGTATAAACTCCAGTAATAAAAAGAAAAACAGATCCGTTCGATTACCCAATCAGCCGGGTCTAAAAAAAGGTAGCATCCTTCCATAAAATTTGGGTGTTAAAAAAGAAACAAAAAATATACTGATCTGACACGCTATAGTTTGGTGAAACAAAATTGGGAAGAGTCCACGGTTGCCTCAAAAAAGGATAATCTCCTTCTATAAAGCCTCCAGCGATGAAAAAAAATCAGATCGGTTTGATTACCTTGAAAGTCCATCAGTAAAATCTTTCTTTTCCCGATTGAAAAGGAAAAAAATTGTCACATAGAAAAGGAAAATGTTTCTCCCACGACTCCTCTCGGCTGAAACTTATACAGAAAATAAAAGCACGTACACGTAACTTTTTGTTGTTAGAATCACCTACAGGTAACTTTTTTTTCTGGAGAATTACCTTGAAACAAATCCATTTGATGTCCATTGAAAGGAAAAGAACAATAACGTAAGAAAGGAACGATGTATCTTCCTCAAAAAAAAGTAATAAGTAAAAAACTGCCCCTCGAACTCCTTTATATGGCCACTTACTCCTGTATAAAAAAGATTACCATGATTCTTTGGAGGTGCAGATTGCTAATACATGTGGTCATATATAGTACGTATATGGAGGTATTTTTTTATCTTAATAAAAAGAGAAAAATAATAGTCATAAAAAGATTATTATATACATATAAATTGCTGAGTTAATAAAAAAAGAATTTGATTGTCTCATGCCCCACAAAGATCTTATATAAACAGTTGAGTTTTCTACAACCACTACTTTCCCTCTCAGATAAACATGTTTGTCTATGCGATATAGATTTGTACAGTATGGGTAGAAAATATTTTGCCATGCAGGTTAATCGTAAATGCAATTGTTTAAAAATTTGTTGGTACAGGGCAAGATCTTACAATCGGAATAATTTATGGTGCTTATATTATGATGAGAACATACAACCGTCTTTTTTAAAATATGTTTATAATTCTCTATGCTATGACATATGGTGATAGAAAGTCGTTCATGCATGTGTCCATTATTCTATATAGACACATAGGCTTTCTAATTTTACCGTGCTTCCGTGGCAAAAAAAGGAAGATGTATGTTATAAGATATATGCTACAATAGGGCACTTCATCTTTATACCTTTTAGAAACTTTTAGATCACGAGCACATGATATACGTGCAACAACTTCTGCGTTTGTAACCATATTTTCTTACCAACAAACACATATACCCTTATGTAACCTTGATAAAGTAGGACATCTATATTCCCACACAACGGCCATAAATTTGACAAGGTCGGCCATCACATAGCGATATTATGTATACCAAGTGACACAATTGGATGCAAACAATCTAATCACAAAATAGTCAAAGCAATGTAACTTTATTGGACCCTGTGTGCATGTGATAACAATAACCTATATCAACATATGCAAAATATTGTTTGACATTTCCAGTTTCTCAATACTTTGTCATATTCAATATTAAAATTACTAGCCCGTGCAGGTGCACGGGTTGAAGACTAGTTAAGGCTAATTAGCTAGCTATATATCTCGTATGTGAGTCTCCAGTCAAGGCAAGGCTAATTACCTAGCACCTATGAACTTTACTAAATTACCCAGAACTAGGATTTTTGTACCTGTAAATATTTATTTGTAGGTGCGCGTACCGACGGAAGAACTCTTCAGCTGATCGTGCAAGTGGAGTTATTTGTAGGTGCGCGTACCGACGGAAGAACTCTTCAGCTGATCGTGCAAGTGGAGGCTTGGCCAACAGAATCGGGGTTGCTAGGTGTGGTGGAGGAGCTATAAAAAGATGCTTGCTGCCGGTAGCTAGCCTCATCACCCCATTCAGCAAAATGGCTGGTAGCGAAACGGCTGGTCTCCAGGTCCTCGTGGCGTTCAAGGACGCCGACGACGGCACCATCCCAGTTCGCCCACCTACCGAGTATGCCGCCGCCGTGGCGTCCCTGCCGTTGAACCCTGCCAGCAAGCTCAAGTTGCGCTGCTATCAGGGCGTGTGGGTGCTGGAGGACTGGGTACCAGGCATCATGGCCATGCAGCGCAGCTTCTCAACGCGCCCCGGCGACGTGGTTCTTGCGAGCTTTCCCAAGTGCGGCACCACTTGGCTCAAGGCTCTGATATTCGCCACCATGGCCCGCACCGCATACCCGCCGACAAGCCCCGCCCACCCGCTCCGCCGCCTCAACCCGCACGACTGTGTGATTCTCTTGGACAGGCTCTTCGCCATCGGCCGTGAGGCAGTGCTGGACAGGCTGCCCTCACCGAGGCTCATGTGCACGCACATGCCTCTCTCAGTGCTGCCGGCGTCTATCTCTCGTGGACCCGACTGCAAAATTGTCTACATATGCAGGTAATGTTGTTGATGTTACAATAGTACAGTTTTACATGATCCGTTCAACAAGCCCTGACCCAAGGAGGTCACATCTAACAACAAGAACAGCGGCAGTCATGTCTTTCCGTCATCCGCTATTTCTTGTTATTTCTCTCATGTATGTTAGCATATGACTTTACAAGAAGTGAGGATATGACTCGAATCTCCATCTAAAAGCTGGGAGAGGATTAAGTAAAATTTTGCAAAGTGGATCTCTATTTGAAAGGACGTTTGTAAAAAATATGTAATCCACATGATCTCTTTTTTTTTCAATAAAGGGTGAGTTTTATTGGCTCAAATGGAGCATTGAGGAGATACAATATGAGCACACACCCGGCCTTTGCATAATTAGAATGCACACAGCCAACTCAACACACACACACACACACACAAAACACCAATAACTAGCAAGGTCACAAGACCAAAAGCTATGCATATGCGTGGAGTAGAGAAAATAAAAAGGGAAAAAAAACTCCAAAGCGATCAGATCAGCAATGGACAAACTACAACTAAGACCATATCCACATGATCTCTTTTATACTCATTCTTCCGTTCTACTCAGATAGATGGCTTCTTAATTAGATATTAGCATAATCTTCAACAATTTTTTCTTCTGTTATTTAAAATGGCAAAATATATATTATGTGGATATATTTTTTGTTACAAATAGTATAATATTCTTATTTCATCTTTTTGACTAGGCGCCATGTATGTATGTCCCTTTTGTATGATTAATATTATTTCTGGTGCTCTATGTACTACCATGATAGGTGATGAACAGAGCACAAAGTTTTTCTGGAAAAAATGCATATTTCCTCCCTAGAAGATTTGTTTGCTTCTCCCTGTATAACTATTTATAGACATTTTTTGCTTGCACTTAAAATGCAAAAAAAACTTCTTATATTTTGAATTTTTGATACAGAGGTTACGGTTGCATAAGATACATTGAGTTTTATACTAGTAGTAAAACTTTCAGTTAACATATCTTGAAGAGAAATCTATTTTGTTAAACGTCCCATGTGTTTGAGATCTGTGGATTTTCAATCAGTCGCTGATTGGCAGGGATCAGAAGGACATGGTTGTCTCGATGTGGCACTTTGCCAACCGTGCTCGACCTGACATATCACTCCAAGAGGTGTTCGAGACGGTCTGTGACGGCACATGTTTTGCCGGGCCTGTCTGGGATCACATCCTTGGGTACTGGAGGGTAAGCAATGCAGAGCCAAACAGGGTGCTTTTCTTAACCTATGAGCAGATGTGTCAGGATCCGGTTGACAAAGTCAGGAAGCTAGCTCAATTCCTCGGGAGGCCATTCTCCGACACAGAGGAGGAGGCCGGTGCTGTTGCAGAGATAGTTGAGCTTTGTAGCTTGGAGCATCTAAAAAATCTAGAGGCCAACAAGAAAGGCTCCCAGGGGGTGTTCTTGAAGTTCCCATATGACTCCTATTTCAGGAAGGGGGTGGTGGGAGATTGGGTGAACCATTTGACACCTGAGATGGCTAAATGCCTAGATGCGATATTCGAGGAGAAGTTCCAAGGATCAGGCTTCACTCTGCCGTGATGCTTTTTCTCCGTCAAATGGTGAATTTTACTGATTTAAAATAAAGCATCGAGAGGATATGCTAGCTGCCTCTTGTCTTCCGCAATGGCGATGTTCCTACTGTTATGCTTTCTATGTTGATTACTCTATGAATAATTTGTTCTTTGCACTATTGTAGTCTCTTACATCGTCCAGATGCTCAAAACTATCCACATATTAATCATTACGTATGCATTGCAGTGTGATTTTGGTTAGTTATATGTTCTACATTACTGTTTACTTCCAACATCATTTACTTTAGAAATCTACACATCATTTTCGAAAATACAATTGTGTCTCGACTTTCGGTGGACCAGGAAGTCCGCGGTAGGCATCTCATTTGCCCATAGGGTTTCCCTTGTATGTCGACAATGTGGTTTCAACCGGTGTGCTCTTAGAGCATCTTCAACAGATGATGTATAATACATAACCAAAAGGTAGTTAGAATAAAATTTACATCACCAAATGTAATTTTTTACATTACAAAAAACATTCAGCTTAAACAGATGATGCAAAATAAAACAATAGTGCTGCAGTAGATGATATGAAATACGGCAGCTGCTCCATAATCTAACTGGACATGCCTTGATGGACTAGTACAGAAATCGACTGGTACCTAAATCAATTAGTACTCAAATCCACTAGTACCAAGATCGACTAGTACCTAAATCAACAGAAAACTGAAGATTGAAGGAGTATTACCAAAGAAATCCATAGAACATTGAAGATTGATGGACTAGTACCTAAATAAATCAACACTCAAATCCACTAGTACATAAATCGACTAGTACCTAAATCACAGATCACTGAAGGAATAGTACCGAATAAATCCGTAGATTTGTCAAGATTGATGGACCAGTACTGAAGAAATCTAATGTTGTGGCGATGGCCACCATCCACTACTAGGAAAAAGCCTAGTAGGGGCGTTGGAAAAGCAACATCTCTGGCACAAAATGCCGACGCCGGTAGTATAACGCCTATGATAATGCATTATCACCAGTAAAACTGTAAGGTACTACCGGAGTCCAATCTTATGAACATTGCTACTTAATAATGTATGAAGGTAATGTACGATGTTTCTTTTCCTGTCAGTGCCACTGATAAGTATTTGTGAATTAAAAAATATTTATAATTCTCATTTATTTCATTTATATAAAGCCAAATACATATGTACAGTATATATGAAACTTCAGAAACCTCCTTTGGTGCAGCAGTCACTTTGGTTTGTTCAATACTTCTGGACTTATAAGAAGTAGCCGGTGTAGAACTAAACTCACCATCGGTGGGAGAAGAATCATGTCTCCCACTGTTGTAGTTGGACGAGTCTCTGAAGCTTGCTTCTCTAATATTCAACTTTAAGCACAATTCGCTTGAAGAAGTAACTCATGAATATAATTATATTGCATTAAATCAACACAGTTGCGAATCTCTTCTCCCACCCTATCAAAGAAATGAAGTGGTTCGTCCGCAGACTCATGTACAGCTGTGTGGATCAAAACTTACATATCTTTGTAGTACTCATCGACTGATTTTGTACCTTGCACTATATGACGCAATCTACTATGAAGCTCGGGAGCGTAGTAAGTAGACACAAAAGGTTCCGTCATGATTCACCTCATGTCACCCTCTGACGCTAGTCACTCCTGAGTGGAGTTTTAATATTCCAACATACAAGAGCATAGTCTATGAATTTCATTGATGCAACACGATCCTCCCTCTCTTCGGAGAAGTTGTGACCATCAAAATTTTGATTTACACGCATCTCCCACTCCAAATATTTCTCTAGGTCATAACAGCGTCCCAAGAATTCAGGTATGGTTATCTTGATTCGGCCCAAACCATCATCCTCCTGAGCATCATTGCCGCCATGATCGTGTCACCCCCAGCATAACAGTCAGCCTCATCCCCGTGCCGTGGTCGGTGAGGTAAACCTCCACGAGCATCGAAGTACTCAGAAAAATCACCATCAACGTCGGTGTACGTGGTGATCACAAAGGCGTCGTGGTGGGTGGGACTGTCAAGTGCCATGACTCCCTCCAGAAGTCGATGAACTGCTGCGGTGTGCCGATTAAGGCGTTCGCTCATCACTGTAGACTATCAGTATGTTGTCGGTCACTGGCAGTCAAATGCTCTTAAAACTCGTCCTCAACGCCTGCAATATTGGTAGACAACTCAAGAACCTTTGTTTGAAGCTTCTTGTCGGTTTCCTTGATTGACATATGATGAATAAGCAAATAATATACCGGAACTTCGCCCCCCCTTGTCATGATCAGATTTCTCATGCTACAAGTTGACTATCTTCCAAACAATTGCATCAAATAGAAGACAAAAAATTGTACCGTTATCAACGTTGCTTTGAATACCACTTAATGCGACGCCCGACTGAGAATCGATTTCGACAATAAATTTTCTAATAGTACATGGTAGTATTTATGCGATTATCCAGAAAACACTAGCAATGCCGTGGCGCTCGCAATCAACTGATACAATCACCATGAAAACAACACACACACCTTGATGAAGAAGCAAGTGGACGACCCTCCAAGAATAAACAACAAGCTATAGACGACATCTTTAATCTCTCACCAAAAAACACATGAAATTAATGAGAACTCCTTGACAGAAAGACATGCTACGAGGAGATACCTCGACTTGCTATCCCTCTGTTCGAGAACCAAAATAGTGTAAACTTCCTCCCTGACCCTATGGATACAAAAGGCATTAATAGTTTGTCTAAATAAAAGGCATTAATAGTACGATGGCTTGTTAAGAGCATCTCCAACAGACGCGCGATTTTAGCGCTGCGCTGGAAAAATCGCCATTTTTGTGCTCGTGCAACCATTCTGGGCGCTCCAGTTGATGCGCAAAAAACGCGCGCGCTGTGGAAAAATCGCCAATTTTTGCGCACGTGCAGCCATTCCGGGCGCTCCAGCGGATGCGCAAAAAATGTCGCGCTATAGTTGGTTCAATGCACGGAGCAAAAGAGCATCGCGTGCCGCTTATTTCATGCGCCCACTCCCCTGTGCTGGACAACGACGACTCGCACGCGCAACAAAACTAGTGATTTGTGTGTTTGATATTGTATTGATGAACTATTTGTTGTATTGAAAAATAAACTATTTGTTTGAGTTGTAATAAAATTGAACTAGTTATTGCTGATTTCTTTTTTACGTGTTTGATTTTCTAGGTTTTGTTTAAATGTCAAATGCTGTTTGGGCTGGGGCGCGCCGTTTTTTGCAGCGGGCGCTGAAGCCCGCGCTTTGCTGCGTGCAAAAAGTTGTTATTTCGATATTATAAATGTTATTTTAGCGTGCCGCGTGTTGCGCGCCTGTTGGAGATGCTGTAAAAGTCGCATCGGAGTACCAGACTAGTACTTCGGAGTCCTACTCTTATTTATACTCCCTCTGTCTCAAAATAAGTGTGTCGAGTTTAGTACAACTTTATACTAAAACTACTCCCTCCGTCTAGGTGAATAAGTCATCTTAGGTGCACCGTGACCAAGAAGGAGGGGAAAACGAGAGAACTTAATGTTTATTTGCTAATTAATATCATTGCGTGCAATGAAATAATCACTGCATGTCGTGTTTGGTAGTCTCAAGTCATTAAAAGCATGCACACCCACATCTCTTATTGGTTGTTATGTCAAGAAACAACAAACGAGGTAGAAGTTAATGCATCGCACCTAAGTGTTTTGGAATTATTTGGTTTCGTAAGATGACTTACACACCTAGACAAATGGAGTAGTATAAATTTGAGACACTTAGAGGGTGCTCGGATACGTTTTAGTCCCATGACTAAAGGTAGTGGGACTAAAACTTGCTAGCCTCATCCATGCTTGGATCCAAATACTAAAAAGACTAAAATCAAATTAATGAGCATTTATTATCCTCCAAACCCTTCAATCTAGAACTGGCCTATGTTAAAAGGAGATGAGTTAAAGGAAAAAGTCCATTTTAAACCCTGAATTCGTATGGGTTCGGCGAAACGAACCCTCAAGTCGAAATCCCGGTCGATTGCACCCTGAACTATGCAATCCTGGTCTAAATCTAACCTTCGGGTCATTTGGATGGCCGGGATTGGAACATTTCGCAGAGGGTGCACACCAGCTCCCTGCTGGCCGGCCCGCTTTAATTTTTTCTCGTTAAGAAACAAAAATTCACCAAGGGCGCTACACCCTGCTCCCTGCCGAGCTGTCCCGTATATTTTTTTTTTTTTTGTTAAAAAACAAAAAAGTTAGCGCCCAGCCTGCTGGTGCTGTTTGATCGAAAAAACCAGTGGCCATCTTAGTAGGAAATGACAAACGAAAAAAAAAAACTTGTGAACTAGAATTTCAAAAATAAAAACCGGTATAACGCACAATTGTTGAATACTTATTCGGAAAGTGTTCAGCATATACTACAAAAATGTTCATCTATTCATATTTTTTTTCAAAAATGATATCATATATTTGCCCCGAGTTCGAATTATTTTCCACGCACCTCTTTCATTTTTTCATTAATTTGTGAAGTTGCATATTTGCAGAAAATAAGTGCACAAAGAAGAACCGTGAACCCGATTTTCAAAATAATATAAAGTTGTTCATGAACCAGATTAAAATATTGTTCAGAATGTTTCTGTCCCATATTATTGACAAATTTTTAAAGAAATGTTTGTGATTTTAAAAATTGGTTCCGTTTCAAAAATTCTTCACAAATTTAAAAAATGTTTGTGTGTTCTAATTTTGTTCTGCAGTTTCACAAAATATTCCTATATTTCATAAAATTCTATAAATGTTTGTGTTTTCAATAAAAAATCAGGAGTTTGAAAAATGTTTCCGTTTCAAAATTGTTTGTGAATTTTAAAAAACTTTCATGTGCACACATGTGTGGTTGTTCTGTGCACAGTTTGGCCCCACTTTCCTCCTCTTTTTGCATTTAAACATCACTCTTTGGAACGCACGTCAGCTGATTTCGTATGATTGCCTTCCTCTGTTTCGAAGGGCAGCTCTGCATGCACGTACATCAATTTTCTTTCTGATGTTTTGTACCTCCTTCCCTTTCTCGTTCCTACACTTTCCTTTCCCTTGAACCGAGCAGGCCCTTATTGTTTTGTGTTGCCAGATGAACGCATTCGGTCGCTCGCTCAGCTGGTTGTACCAGCGCATTTGTTGTTGCAAATACCGAGTTAACGTTTTACGCCTGTGCGTGCGACAGAAAAATAAAGACACTTTTTTTAGCAAATAAAAAAACAAATGGGCTGGCCCAGCGCGAAGGACCGGCGCACACATAGTGGTCAACATGCCGCTCCTTTGTCCAATAGCTAGACAAATCCCGGCTGACCTTTGCTAGGGTTTGATTTAGACCAGGATTGCATAGTTCAGGGTGTAATTGACCGGGATTTCGACTTGAGGGTTCGTTTCGCCGAATCCTTACGAATTCAAGGTTCAAAATGAACTTTTTCCTGAGTTAAATGAGGAGAGAGAGGACTAATCCATATTTTAGTAGGGGTACCCGATTAAAAAAAATTAGTCTCAAGACTAGTTTTAGCCCCTCTTTAGTTAGAGGTGCTTGGAACTTTAGCCTCTTAAATAAACTATTTTTAGTCAAACTAAAATAAGTCTCTTGGATCCAAGCACCCTCTTATTTTTTGACGCGGGGAGTATAATTAATTAACAACAGGCCATTAGGCACGACAAATTAGGCGCGCAGGCCTATAATTTTGTACGAAAGACGTGCACGTATAGAACTCCATACTTGTGTTTGCATGTGCACAAGTCCTCTCCTGATTTTGATTAGCACTAGTACGTTTCTGGACATAGCATGTACGCGCACAGAGCCCTGATAATTCCAGCTTCTCGTGTGTCCTGCATACTTATCACGTAACACAAGCATGTTGTAGCTTCTCATGTGTCCTGCAGGCACCTCATACCTCTCCTTACCTCCTGAGTTGACCTTATTAACAAGATTTGTAGAGGCGGCACATAGGAATGCATGACCGAGGGATTATAGAATTACACTAAAATGCAACTCATAATCAGATGGAATTCTTGAGACAGATTATCAGTGTTCACGTATAAATGTATTGCCTAGTCTTTTTCATTAAATCAGTTTTTTAGTTGCATTGGTTAGAACATGCACTTCTATTTGGCATCGAGCCAAAAGGTCTGAGTCCAAAACCAGCTGACGCAATTAAATATATATAAATGTAGTTCCAGTATTTATAATCGGTCGAGGTTTGGGGCAAACAAATAGAGGACAGACAGCAGATCCCTCGTCCAACACAACACTGCCGTAACACGAGATTTCAAAGCATTCTAATATGTTTTTACTAAATCATTGATGGCGCGCGTTGCTACACCAGTCCATTTTTCTGAATAGGATGAGATGTATTGATGTAAATATACTGATACATATTTATTTGTTAATTTCAATGTATTAGAGTAGATGATTCATTGCCAACCTATGGAGGTTAATTATCAGTGAAATGAAATATTATGAGATATAGCTGCTATAGGCTTCATAGTATTTGATTTTGTAAAGAGTTTGTAAGAGTGTTTCGGTACCTACCGCAAGCTATGGTATAAATGGATGAAAGAACCAATTATCTTTGTACAACAACATGAGTGAAGAGTCCAACGAAAAGCAATTTTACTAAATAAATGGTCAAACACAATTTTCTCTACAGTTGAATATAATCAACATATATGAGTGTAGAGTCCAACAAAAAACAATTTTACTAAATAGATGGTCAACACAATTTGTTTTACAGTTTAATATAATCAAGAAAGCTACTCCACGATCACATTTTTAAAAGAAAAACATCTTTGCAAGCATAAAAGTACATCACACCACTTGATGATATTTGGCTACCGTGATTATGTGTATCAATAATTTGTGTCAAACAACATGGAAACTCAATGCACATCACATTCAGTAATAAGAATTTCCTCCGGCATTCTGCACTTCATTTGATTTTCTCTCTACGAACATCAACAGATGTGGTAATTTATCTCAGTTCTAGTATTCATTACATTGTCTGTTTTACACATGAGAAGATCATCAGTAGAAAATATTATCATTATGAAAATGTGCTCCTTTCTCAGCAACTGAATAGATTGCACCATGACCGAGGTCCGGTGACCCGATGGTACATGGATCTTGTCACCTGAAACAACTATTTTCTAGATACCGGTTTGGCCGCATCAAAGGTCACGTACATAAGCACAAGCGTAGATTGATACGAAGAACAAAATGTAGCATGTAAACCATAATATAAAAGATTCACTACCGAAGAGAACAACCCATGGGTTGCAATAGCATGTGAATAATTGATGACACGCTTGATATGAGGAACTATATGTAGCCCGAAAAAAGTAGATAAACAGAGGAACAAAATCAATACATCACATTAATCCCAAAGCGCTTTGTAAACTGTAGAGTGGAAACAAGATGGGAATTGTCAAAAGAATAATGGTTATCAGGTTGCAGATCAATTATTCATGGAAAGTAAAAAAATAGCACAAAAACTTGTAGGACATTACCTTCTCTGACAGGTCAACAAATGAAGACGACCACATAAATTGAAGAGAGACAATGATTTCAAACCTTGCAAAAAACATTTCGGAAGACACACACATTTAGGTTTGTCTATGCCTATCAATTGAAATCAGTGTGACTACCTTTTCTGCAAATGTAAGCAAGGATTAATGTTAAACTATGTGAAAACAAATAATACAAATGCTTCATCCACATTAGGAAAATATGAACAACCTGCATGGTATTTCATTTAGCTATCTGTTGAACATACCTAGAGATGAAAGGAGAAGCTATATTACAATTGTGTTGAACATCCTATCAGTATAGTATACGTCCTCAAGTGATGGAAGAAACCTCTGCAACTCTGCATTCTTCTTTGCCTATACAAACACGCTACAATATAAGTTATATGATCCAGAATCTGCTAACATGAGAATTTAGTGTAGATGGCAACACACCATAATGAACAACTACCAGAAGGTCGGATTTTGCCATCCGAAGTTAATGAATCTGCCATAACAAAAAATAAATGTAAAATGTCATGCCATTAGTTGAGAAATTCTAAATACATTATGCCCATTCGCTGAAGGTTAATTAATATTGCCATGGTCAACGTAGCTATGCGAGAAAGGCTGTGGTTGATGCCGAGTCGGGGTGGCCGGTGTCGAGGTAGTCGTCATGGAGCCGTAGACACAAGGATGCGTCGTGTTAATTAGGGGCAGTGGTGTGCCGGGAAGAGGACAGGGCGGACGAGGGTTTTCCAAGTCCGGGGACACGTTTGTGGAAGAAGGCATGGGTCGGCATTGCCAGCACCAGGCATGTGTATACAGGAAGAAGTCGGTGTTGATGAGGTGCCGCACCAGGCTCGCCAGGTCCGGGGAAACGTCGTAGATGAAGGCATGCATCAGTGTGTTGCCAGCATCATGCATGCGTAGATGGGGACCAGTATGGTTGGACGCCATGTCAGATGGGCCAGCAAAGGAGGACTCGACGACAGTTGTGGCGCCAATCAGCATGGGGTAAAGGTGCCGATGTCGCCCGTCGTTGCTGGAGTCGATGATGTTTTTTCGTGAAAACGCAAGAAAACACAAAATACCTTTGCCTTTCATTTTATTGAAATGAAGGGTTTGGGTTTACAATCCTCCTAGCAGGAAAACATACAGTGCAAAAGCGTGAAATCGGTGAACGTCCTAGGTAAGGGGGTGAGAGCTCTAACTCCTAGCACGCCGGCTCCGGCCCAAAGGGCCGCCTCATCCTTGATCTTGGCCATCAGGGCAACTACTGATGTGCGGGCTCTGTCGAAGACACATTCGTTACGGTGCTCCCAAAGCATCTAGGGTATGAGCAGGGTCACGGAGGCGAGGCCCTTTTTCATGGGCTTGGACATGAGCTGCCTTGCGGAGATCCATCTGGATTTTATCGAGTGCTCGTTATTGGGCAGGTTGCAGGGTACCCTGAGCAAGAACAATAACAAAGCCCGCTGCCGGCTGCAAACGAATCCATGTCACCAAAAATCTACGTGAAACAAATAGCAGTACAACAAGCTGGCTACTAGGTTGGCTTTACCTAATATTTAAATAGTTTTTACTTGTACCGTGGAGTTTACATGCAAGACACAAAAACTTTGCAATTAATGCATGCAGCCCAGCTCTAGCCATTCCCACTAGCTGCATGTGGGCTGTAAAGTTTTGGTTCCTGTGCTGAAGCGCCGGCTCTCTTCTCTCTCCTCATTTCTCTTCCCTCCACATAGGATTCAGATGACGTGGACATGTTTATAGCCAGCTGAGTAGGATCTATTGTACTTGCTCCTCGTACCGTACCATACCTGCCAAGGGAAGGGGCAGGCGAGGAGGAGATGGTGTATTGTCAACAGTGCCTGGTCACACAGTGGGTGGTGCGTGGGGTTCTACAGGCCACGGTTGGCGAGGCGGCTAGCGGCCCAACATCGATCGAGATGGGCGAGCTAATGGAAGAACTTGACACGTGACAGTTCCTAGCACTTCCATGTGAGGTTCCAGGCATCATGGGTGGTTGAGCCGTGGAAAGTGGCAAGGTAGGTGGACTACGCGATATAGGTTCTCTTAGAAATCCACTTCTAGAGGAGGAAATCTGGCATGGTGGAGAGCGTTGTATGCTCGATCATGTGCCATAGCCGTAGGTATTGACCTATTTCGTGGATGCAATGGTGCATTGGATTTCGCACACTCAGTGGTTAGCCGAGGGCCGTCCACCACCGCCGCAGTTTACGACATTGTTTTGGGATGCAGAAGTATAGAAGTGGCGTGATCTCATCGACCGAACAGCCTCCAATCCAGTGGTCCTCCCAGAACATGGACTGCTGGCCGTTACTGATATGCATGGTGCTATCGTTGCGGCTCAGCTATAGCCAATGCATGCAGAGCACGTGGCCGGTGCGCTCAAGGTCATGGACGCCGAGTCCTCCGAGCGAGATTGGCAGTTGCTAGCATTGGCTTCTGCGCGTCCAGCCTGGAGAAATCCTCTTTGAATGTTTTCAAGCGCCTTGATGATCCTCTTTGGAGATGCCAGCACCAGTAGCTGATGGATAGGGATTGCGCTTAGCAAGGCCTTGACGAGCATGAGACGGCCAACCTTGTTCATGAGTCGCGCCTTCCACCCAGGGAGTATGCCAACGGTTTTGTCAACCACGTGCTGAAGCTGAGTTGTGGAGGGCTCTTGATCGTCGACGGAATGCCCAGGTAGGTAATAGGCAAGTCCACAATGGGGCAGCCAAGTAAGTCCATGAAGAGAACATCTTCGTCAGCCTCGTAGCGAATAAGGGTGGCTGAGCTTTTTACAAAGTTCACTTGGAGGCCGGTGGCACGACCAAAGAGCTGCAGGATGCCCTTCACTGCCAAGATGTCGCCGTGCGAGGGGTGTCAGAATAGGATCACATTGTCCGCATCTAGCGAGATGGTGGGGATCGGTTGTTGGGGGTGAAGCTGCTTCAGGATGCCCAGCTTGGTGGCACGACGCAGAAGGCGGCCAAGCCTGTCGACCGCGACAACGTAGAGCTGGAGCTAGAGGGGATTACCCTTTCTAAGCCCGCATCGGTGCCAAATGGCCATGTCGGGCTTGCCGTTCAGTCCAGGAATCGGTTGCCAAATCCATAATGTGGCAATACCTTGAAGTGGAACGGCCAACTGATCAAGTCAAAGGTGTGTGCCAAATCAAGCTTTATCAACGTGCGATTGGCTCCAAGTTGGTGGAGTAGGTGCGCAGACCGCCGCGCTAGGACGGAGTTCGCACCGACAAGGGCGTTGAGCTTGGGCGCGAGTCATGACAACAAAACCTTCGCAAAGATCTTGACAACGAGGTGGATGAAGCATGTAATCACTAAGGCTATGAGTAGGAGTAGATGAAGTGGTCAGCAAAATGACGGAGACGCTACCGATGAGCTGGTGCTAGGTGAAGGCGAACAGGTGGCGACGATGTGATTGGCGGAAGTAGAGGTAGCGTGTGGGGGCCACGTTGATCGCCGGTAGGAGTGCAACACGGTGCTTGAACTAGGTGAGGAAGAACCCAAGAGCGTGACGAAGACCGTGAGCGGATGATGGAGTTCCCGCACCAAGGAAGGCAGTGTGGCACATACCACGTAGAAGTCGACACGTGGAGACGGCAGAGGGGACATCGTGCAGTGGCGCTGCAGCCTGAAGGGGTGACACAGCAACAACGTGCGGGTCAGGATAACGGCGAGGAAGACCTCAAGGTGGCGGCATGGACCGCATGTCGCAGCGCTATGGCCTAAAGGGGTGATGCAGCGATAGCGCGCGAGTCCGTGCGACCGCGGGGAGAACCACATGACAGGGGCACTGTGGCCCGACAGGGCGACGTAGCTGAAGCCCATTGCTCGATTGATGGAGGGGCACATTGCATTCAGTTATGATATGTATGGGACCTATGGAGGCACACGCAAACGACTTATCAGCTCGATCGCACGGCGCATATGCGGCGGATCACAGCAGACGGGTAATCAACCCGGTCGCTTGTGAGGTTGGGGACATTGCTCGGTGATGAGGACAAAGTCACGGATGGTGGAGGCAGCAGCGACGAACCAGGTGAGCAGGTGCGCGATCTGATCGGTCCAGGTGACGATAGCCGGGGAAGAACAACGGACTTAGCACAACGTTGGGCTATGCGCATCGCAATGCGTATATGATGTGAGATAGTTGTGGGTCACGTGGTGCCCAACAACAGGAGAGCGCAAGCGGCCTCCATACCAAGCGGCGTGAATTCTGCACCATCTGATGTAGCCGATCCGGGGCAGGCCGAGGTTGATCGAGAGTCCCGATCCAATCAGGGTGATTACGTCCGGCGCAGAGCAACAGGCGCGCAGACGCATGGACGGCGGCTGTTTCGGGCCTCCATGTCGGAGAAGAGGCTGGGTGGTCGCGCTGCTGTCAGACTAGAGGCGCACTAGGGTGAACGGGCGGTTGTGGGCGGCCCAAATTAATCTTTGATCGGAAGACCAAAAAAGAAATGATGATCAAGACAACCGGCGCGAGAGAAAACCGAATCAAAGAATTGGGGAAAAGACTAGGGTTGATTATCATTTTGCCCTCAGTGGTGTCCATGTGCTCAGTTTTGCCCTTAGATGCGAATTGCGCTCAGTTTTGCCCCTAGTCCATGCACAACTACTATGACGAGGCCAAATGGCCATATCTGTGTCCATTCCGTCCGCCGGCGTTAGTAGTTGTGGGTCCGGAGCTTACACGTGGGACCGCGTGGACGTGGGTCCGGAGCTGACATGTAGGCCCGTGCAACTAAATCCCCAAATCATTCATAGGATTCTAACTCACTCTGCCCATCCGCCGGCCGGCTGTCCTGCGCCGCGGCCAGCACCTGCCCTGTGCACATTAGAAGGATCGGTACATGTTCGATGCAAAGGATAAGAAGAAATACCAAGGAGGTTTCGATTATCGATTGCCAATGGCTAGTAATTGGAGTTTCAGACAATTTGGTGAGGTAATTTGTAGCCAATATCCTTGGGGTTTGCTTGATGAAGTGGTATACAAATACTATGATGTGAAAAGAAATGGGTGACAGTTAGTAATGATGAAGAGCTAGCTACCATGTTTGTTAGGCATAAAGAGAAAGATAATTTTTATGTGAGGCTGCAAGTTGATGTGCTTGAGAAGGCATTTGGACCTAGGATGACGGGTGCAACATCTCGGGGAGAACCAAATCGTCGTAATGGCATCTCTAGCCAGAACCGTTCAGTTGGTGCACGGCGACGTGGTGGCTCGACAAGTGTGGGCAACAGCAGTAGGGTCCCCCTTGAAGTGGAGCCTGATGACTACAATTGTGGGGTTGATGAAGAGAAGCTATATTCTGATGTTATTCGGAATTTACGACGGGCACCTCGGGCTGAAAACCAAGATGAGGCTCACAATGCAGTCTGTGTGGATGATGACGCGGTGGGTGAGGACGAAGACCTTGCAGCTGTTGAACGGGACCCTTTGAACCCTCATATGAAAGAAGGTACAGTTTTTGCATCCATGAATGAGTGTAGAAATGCACTTGTGACATACTGCATCAAGGTAGAACGTACTTTCAAAGTAGACAAGAGCGATCAAGTACGTTACAGAGTGCACTGTCCGACTGAGGGTTGTCCATGGAGGCTGCTCGCATCTAAAATATGAAATAGCACTAATGTTCAGGTCAAAGTGAACCCTTTTAAGCACACATGCCAGGAATCAACCCTTAGGAAGGATACAATCAGTAGAGCCAAGTCAAGATGGGTGGCAGAAGAAGTAAAGAAGTGGGTGAAAGAAAACCAGGAAGTGGGTCCAAAGGAATTGCAGAAGAACATCAAAGATAAGTTCAAGATAGATTTACCATACATGAGGTTGTTCAATGGTAAACAACATGCTATGGATTCTATTTATGGTAACTGGCAGGAAAGTTTTCAATTGTTGTATTCATTAAAAGGTGAAGTGGAGAGGACAAGCCCAGGTAGTATTGTAGATATTGATCACCACACCATGGAGTACACATTCAGGGGAGTGACAAAGACCAAGGAATGCTTTAGGAGGGTTTTTGTCTGCTTTTAGGCTTGTCGCCGGGGTTTTTTGGCAGGCTGCAGGCCTTATTTTGCTATTGATGCCACTTTTCTCACAGGGAGTTTTAAAGGACAGTTAGTAGCAGCTTGTGCAGTTGATGCACACAGTTTTGTATTTTCAGTTGCCTACGGTGTGCTGGAGACAGAGTCTGACGACAGCTGGACTTGATTTTTGCATAATTTGCGCCGGGCTATTGCACATCCCAATGGGTTGGTCATTCATACAGATGCCTGCAAAGGTTTAGAAGTGGCCGTGGACAATGTGTTCCCTGGAGTAGAGCATAGGGAATGCATGCGTCACCTTGCTGCAAATTTCATGAAGAAATTCAAAGGAAAGGTGTATACCGACAATTTATGGCCAGCATCTTAGACTTGCAGTGTGAAGAAGCACAACTACCACTTAAGGCTGTTATATATGAATCCCAAAGTGAAAGAATACTTGGAAACACACCACTCCAAGTTATGGGCCAGAAGCCAATTCAGTGAACTGAGCAAAGTTGACTATGTGCACAACAATCTAGCAGAGTATTTCAACTCAACGATCCGGAAACTAAAGGGTCATTATGTGGTGGATTTTCTTGACAGGATAAGGATAGAATACATGCAGAAATTTCATTATCGTGCAGGAATAGCCGAGGCAAAATTCATGGGCCACATTATCATCCCTGCCGTGATGAATGAACTGAAGCAAAAAAACAACAGGCTTGGAAATGAACATGACTCTTTTCTCGGGTACCACAGTAGAGATATCATATTTGGATAAAGAGAAGAGGGAATGGAGATATCCAGTGGATTTAGAAGCTAGAACTTGCAGTTGTAGGCAATGGCAAATAACTGGGTTGCCATGCATTCATGCCTTGTTTTTCATCACTTCTCTCTCAGGTCCAGCAGGGAACATACAACAGTATGTGCATGATTACTACTTTGTTGCAAGGTTCAAAGCCACATATGCTTATGCCTTGCCTGCTATGGAGGGAAAACAACAATGGGATATGGTGGGCCATGGATTCAAGCGCTCCAGTTCTGAAGAGAGCAGCAGGTAGACCAAGGAAGAGTCGAATCAGACCTCACAGCAAAGGAGCTGGACTTGGAGCGAGGAAGCATAAGTGCACAAGGTGTGGTGGGTCTGGTCATTTTGGTAAGTATTGTGATAACACAGTAGATCCAGCGTTCGGAGAGAGTTTCGATGAAGGCTTCGATGAAAATGTTGGTCAGCAGCCGGTTGCCTCAACAGATGATGAAAATGATGGTCAATAGCCGGTTGCATCACATGAGGATTTTGACGAGGTTCCAAATAATGATGGTCAACAGCCGCATGATTTTGACGATGATCTAAAATATCCTCCAAATAATGATTCAAGTGAGGCTCCAAAATATCCTCCAAAGGTACGAAGCAAAATTAAGTTCTCAGTTTCATTCCCAGACAATCACTAGCCAATACAAGATTTTTATATATGGTCATTAATCTGGTTAAATTATAACAGATATAGAATTATCCTTGGCCTGGGATCTGCACTACGCTACCTCCACACGGAGTGTGATCAGTGTGTGTTGCATGGCGACATCAAACCCAGCAACATCCTCCTCGACTCATCGCGCAGCACCAAGTTAGGGGATTTCGGGTTGGCAAGGCTCGTGGAGCATGGAGCCGGGCCGCGGACCACACAGATCGTCATGGGCACTGCAGGGTACATAGACCCGGAGTTCATCCGCACACGCCGGCCGACCACCCAATCCGACATCTACAGCTTCGGCATGGTTCTGCTGGAGATTGTGTCGGGCCGGCGGCCGGACATGGACATGGACACAGAGCAACCAGCCGCAGCAGCTGACAAAGTGTCCATCCCGCTGCTCCAGTGGGTTTGGGACCTGTACGAGAAGGGCGCCATCGTCGAGGCAATGGATGAAAGGCTAAACGGAGACGAGCAGCTCGACGACGGCCATGATGGTAAGTGGCAGGTGCACCGCGTGCTGGTCGTCGGGCTCTGGTGTACGCACCCCGACCATGGTTTTCAATTTCAGTTTCAGAAAAATTTCAGCACCAGCCGAAATCACTGAAATTCAGTGATTTCAGTTTCCATTTCAGCCAAATGACCGAAATATTCACTTGAATTCAATCAAAATTTTGAAAAATTTAAAATATTTTGAAAAATATTGGAATTGGTGTGCTATACTGAAATTGCTGAAATATTTTGGCCGAAACGTAATATTTCAGTGTCTGCTGAAATTACTGAAATTCAGTAAATTTCACCGAAATCTCACTGAAAGTGAAAACCATGACCCCGACCCGAGCGCGCGGCCGTCCGTCGTGCGGTTTATGAACGTCTTGCAGTCAGATGGAAGTCACACTGCCGACCCTGTCACGGCCGGGGCCGTCGTCCTATATTTTCCGTGGATCACATGGCTACAATGCGTCGTCGTCGTGAGCCAATGTTTGCAGCGATGTGTCTTGGGCCAGCAGTGGCAGATGAACAATCTTACTTTACTGGGCCTGTTACGTGACAAAAGTCTCAACAGTTTACCAGCTGATTGAAGACCCCGGCCATATATATTGTTGTTTAGTTCTCTCTATGTAAAACTGTTTGTAATTGATTTTTGAATTCAAATTCTTTCAAAATAGATACAGATAGCACTTGAACTTATATTTGTCATAAAAGAGGTACTAGCTCAGTGGCGACTGCTGGGTTGTCTATTTTTCACGTTTTGTACTTGTGTATTCTGAAATCCATGGTAACCGTGGTAAATCTTGTAATTTCGATCGGTAACCAAAACCCTCATAAGGAAGATCGATTATCCAAAATCCAGACCTTTCTACTTTCCTGATTAATTTAAGTGGACACGCGAGGAAGCTTCGAGCATCTATTCAAAAGACAATGACTGAACTGAAACGAAGCTGGCTAAGAACTAGCACATGTCAGTTTCAGAGTTGATTGATTCTTGCAACTTGCAAACGCATCTACGTACGTTTTACTAATCTTGCCAAACAAGTAGTCAGGGAGATATCTTCTTCTCATGGAAGTCAAAGTTTGAGACGATTCAACGAGGTTCTATCCCCGTTGTCTCTTACCGGTGACTCCGACGGCATACAGGATGTGTGTGACGGCGTAGTCGGGCGACGAGAGCTGCAGGACCGGCGTGTCGCGGCGGCATTCAAGGTGGAGGCGGGGTGGCCTGTTACTGGCGTGGAAGCCTGAGGTGCATCGTGCGTTCCTGTCCATGTTGGAGGTGCCTGGGTGGGGCTCTGCCCAGTTTGGGATCGATGGATCCATGGCGGGTAGCAGGGTGGTGCGGGCATGTGCGAGAGGGCGCCGCCGGTGGCTGTGCTACCGTAGGCGGCGTTTGGTGGTGGCGGCGATCCTCCCTCTCCTCGGTTTGACCTAGGGCTCGTGCTTGGGTGGACCAAATCTGGCCTGAGGCATGCAGTGTTGTTGCTTCGGGTAGGAGCAGTAGGGCTCGATCCGAGAGGTGTGCTTGCGGTGGGCGAGATGTCTCTCTCCGTGGGTATGATGGTCCGTGGCGGCGTTACCCGGGGCCCTCCGAGTGGAAATGGGCGACGTACGTTGTAGCAGCGGTTGGGTGGCGGTGAGATCTGGGTCATCGGCGTCTTCGGTGGGAGGTGCAAATCTAATATATATGTGGTGATGGACGGCGTCCGGTGATGCGTAGGTAGGGGGCCTAAATCAGGAATTTTGAAAAGTTCTTAGAGAACCCCTGTTTTTGGTAAAAAATAATAATATGTTGATTGGATCTCATAGGAACCTTCTATATGAAGAGATAAACACACAAGAGGCAACCTCATATTGTTACGAGAAGAAGACAACTAACCGCATTAGCGTACTCGCTCGTACCCGATGCGTTACCACCCGGCGGTGCCTTCTCTCGTCCTGATAGCATATTTCGTTATCATAACATCTTATATTATATGGCGGAGGGAGTAATTTTTAGCTCCTGCAATTGGATCCGGCCGGTGAATGGCAAATAGAGAGGCTCCACCCTACGAATCAGTAGCAAAATCCTCACCTCATCATTATTCGCGGTGAAGGGATCCGGTTGGGTAATCAATCGAAGGACAACCGAGATCCACCACCATCATCATTATTCGCGGCATCATCATCAATTCTCCCATCTGGTTTTCTTTTTGTATTTGGTTTTTGATTTTTATTCTTTCTTCCTCCTATTTTATTTTTTCTTAATTTTCACCAACATTTTAAAATTGCGTGGACATTTTATTTTTTGAGGGGTGCATGAACACTTACAAAGGGTTTGATAACATTTCAAACATTACATGAACATTTATTTAATCAAATGGCTTTACATAACACCTTCTGTAAAACACATGACTTTATTGGAAAGTTACAAATGTTTTCTTATTTTTCATACTATGTACAGATATTAAATATTTGTAACACAGTATTTAATTTACATTTTTATTATCAAATATAATATGTTTGATTCATTATTATTGTAAAAAGCCAGAGAAAAAGAAGAGAAAAATGTACATGGGCTGCAGCCGAGGTGGCCCATTTAATAATCCTGTGGGCGTTTTGCCCTGCACGTTCTATTTTTATTGGGATTTGTTTTCTTTTTTGAAAAGATGTTGGGAATTGTATCAAACACTAGTCTACGTCGGTATCGAACCCGGGCCATCGGTGCCGTGAGATGAGAAATAAAGTAAGACAAGGCCATACATATAAACCGTTTCCCAGCGTGTCGTGTACGTGAGCAGACGGGCGCAAGGAACAGACGCCCAGATCAATCAACCTCATCTCGATTCCTTCCAAGCCTTGATTCTACTTGGTGCGTGTTGCTCATCTCGACGGAAAGAAGTAGCTAAGTAAGCAACCTCGATGGGCAGGGCCATGGCAGACGGGTGCAAGGTTTCTGCTACCATGGTAGCTCAATCTGAGAAAAAGTCATGCGTGTTCAAGGTAGATGGACACTCAAGAGCCAAGGGGCTGTTGAACAAGGGCGAGTACATGGCTTCTCCCCCTTTCAGTGTTGGAGGCCACAACTGGGTTGTGAGATACTACCCCAACAGTGACTCGGAAAAACCTGCGGGATTCATAGTCGTTCGCCTGGTTCTTGATTCAGCTGATGCCACCAACGTGAAGGCGGAAACCATATTTAGCATTATTGACAAGGATGGGCTACCAATGCGGCCGCGCACCCGTGATCATATCTTCCCACTCAAAGGTTCATCTATTCGCTACACATTCCAGGAAGCTGCTTTAGAGGGATCCACGCATCTACTGGATGACTGCTTCAGCATCCGGTTTGATCTAACCGTCCTCATCAACAACACCCAAAGTGAAGAAAAAGACCAGTTTGTTGCGGTTCCACCAAGCGACTTGCATCGGCACTTCGGCAACCTGCTAGAGACCATGGATGGAGCGGACGTCACCTTTCTTGTGGGCGGGGACAAGTTCTCGGCACATAGGCTCGTGCTCGCTGCTAGGTCACACGTGTTCAGGGCAGAGCTCCTTGGGCCCCTGAAAGAGAAACACGACAGTCTCATTGAAATCCATGAGATGGAAGCTCACGTCTTCAAGTGCTTGCTCTATTTCATATACACCGACACGCTACCCGCGCCTGACATGGAAAGTCTAGATGTGATGATGGCAAGCCATCTGCTCGTGGCGGCGGACAGATACGACATTGAGAGGCTAAAACTGATATGCGAGCACAAGCTATGCAACCACATCGATGCCGGTATGGTGGCGACCATCTTGGTTTTGGCTGAGCAGCATAGTTGTCATGGGCTAAAGAAAGCATGTCTGCAGTTCCTTGCCTCACCCTCCAATTTGCAGACGATGATGACAAGTGATGGTTACGAGCATCTCAAAAGAAGCTGCCCGTCTGTCCTTAGAGAGCTCATTGCTAGGCCCTCGCCTATTCCGCTCGTAGCAGCAAAGGATATCATCATGGCAATTTTCGTAGTATGGCTCATGATCGTCGCTCATAAATTAGTTTAATGTTTAGGCATGTTTCGACTTGGTTCTCTTAAGTATGGTTGAATGTGTGCCTGCCAAAGCACTATCTATGTTGGTTGCCCTTTTGTTCGGAAACAAAAATCTTCTATCTGTATATGCAAAGAATGGAGGGTACCAGGGTTGGCGGTCATGTGCACCGTAGGGCCGGAGTCGAGGTACCAGTCCGAGCTGCTCCCAGCAGACGGAGCCGAGGTGGACGCGGCCTGAAGGGCCGTGTGCAGCGGCCCCATGTCTCAAGGCTGGGGCTACGCCGGCGGTGGCGCGGTACTGGAGCTGGCGTCGGGGGAGCCATAGCCGTAGCCGGGAGGGGCGCCGTAGGCACCGTAGCCGGGCGGGACCGATGGCGTGGCCGGGCAGGCGAAGTAGGCTTGCTGCGGAGAGGTGCGGGGGCGGGGACCAAGAACACCGGCACCGGGCACGCGCCAAGGCATGGGCCAGGCGGGCGGGGTGGCGGTGGTGTGGTAGAGGAAGACGCCCCGGGACTGCCACGGCCACGACGCTTGCCGCGGCCGCGCCCACGGCCGGCGCTGGAGTCAGCCGGCAGGGCAACGTTGGGTGCGGACGGGGGCGGGGACGGCGTGATGCGCCCGGCCACCATGGCGTGGGCGTGCTGAATGCGCGCCATCTGCTCGGCACGGTGCTCCTCCAGCAGCAAGAACAAGCGGGCCTGCAGAAAGCTGGGCAGGGGCACGCGCAAGGTAAGCTGAGGGATGGCGCCGTGGTACTGACGCCCAAGCTCGCGGATCATGTTGAAGAACTGTTGGGTCTCAGAGACGGGCTGGCCGAGATTGGAAGTTGATCGGCGAACGTCTTCAGACGCGTGCAATACTGCAAGATGCAGAGATCGACCTGCACGAGGGCGTGGTGCTCGGCGTCGACGTACACGGCGTGAGAGAGCTGGTTGTCGTGGAAGATCGCCTCGATCGCAGCCCAAAGCACGGCCGCCGTATCCTCGGACTGCATGACGGCGTCGAGCAGCTCTGGCGAGATCGTGGCGTAGAGCCAGTGGTCGATCATGACCCACTCGGGGTCGCGCCGGCCCGGCGCAGCGTCGGCGATGATGTGGTCGCGGATGCCGAACATGCCGACGATTCTGTGGAAGAAGCGGCGCCACTGCCGCGTAGTTGCCGGCGTGGAGATCGAGAGTGAGAGGGACATGGTGGCGAATGTCGATGGTCTGAAAAACGGACGCCGGAAAAACGCACGGAGGTGGGAGGAGGTCATTCTGGAGGATGCCAGCGGCAGCGTGGTTGCCATCGTCGGAGGTGGTGGGAGAGGGGACGGTGTTGTTGTCCGTTGTTGAACATATTTGTGCATGTATCTGTTAGGATAATCTCCTACCGGCCCGCCTCTAGTTTCCTTGTATAGATGAGGCTGAGGGCTGCCCTTGTACCCATATATACGTGCACCGTGCACCCGATCAATACATCGAGAGTTGCATTGCCTTCACATGGTATCAGTTTTTTTTCCGATCCAACCCTAGCTTCCGCTCCTAGCCGCCGCTATCCACCCGCGCCGCCGCCGCTATCCACCCGCGCCGCCGCCGCACCTTCTCCTGTCGCCGCGCGTTCCTCCCTCCACTCCCTCCCTCCCGATCCACCACCCCTCCCTCCCGAGCCGCCTCCTTCTCCCTGCGCCGCCTCCCTCCCGAGCCGCCACACCCGTCTCCATCCCGATCCGCCACACTCGCGCCGCCACCCCTCCCTCGGTTGCCGCGCACCCATGGCCTCTCCCCACTCCGCCGCATCCCTCCCCTCCAACCCCTTCGAGGGTCCGGCCCCTCCTCCCGTCGAGGTCGTCCGCGATCTGGACATCTTCGCCCGCGTCCCCGTCGTGCTCGACTACGCCACCTCCACATATTACGCATGGAAAGCCTACTTCTGCCTCGTCTTTCGCGAGTACCACCTCATCGATCACGTTGATGGCTCTGTTGACTCCCGTCTCATGTACGCGGACGACGACTGGCTGACCATTGACGCCACCATCACTCGCTGGCTGTACCAAACCATCTCCAAGGACATCTTCCACACCATTGTTTGCGACACTGACGACGCGCATATGGTGTGGGCGAAGCTGAACGGGCTCTTCCTCGACAACGCCCTCCAGCGCCGTGTCTTTCTTCAGCAGGAATTTTTTGGGTGCCATCCGCTTGACTCGTCCATTGACGACTATTGCATGCGCCTCAAGAAACTCGCTGACGAACTCCGCGACCTCGGGGAGCGGGTCTCCGACGACCTCCTGCTCAGCACGCTCACTGCTGGCCTGAACGAGGAGTTCGGCAACGCGGCCTCCAACCTCACGTTCCTCCCGGACCCGACCTTTCCTAGGGTTGTGGCTTATCTTCGGTTGGGGGAGAGGAGGATGAAGATGGTGAAGTCCCGGGCCACGCACACGTCTCTCGCGGCGGGCACCTCCCGCGCCGCTCCCCCCCACAGCACCGCCGCCGCCGCAGCCTCAGTCGCCGCCACCGGCGTCCTACTTCCAGCGTCCCGGCGCCCGTCTACCAGCCGCCGCCCCTGCCCTGATCGCCGCCCGCGGGCGCCGCGGCAAGCAGCAGCAGCCGCCTGACGGCGCGGAGGGGCGCCCGCCAGAATAAAGAGCAGCAGCTGCCCGCAGCCCCTGGGCCGCCGCGACCAACCCTTGGACGGGGGTGGTCCACCGTACACAATGCCCATGCCGTGGGCCCCTGTCCCGGCAGGGATCCTCGGTCCCCGTCCCGGTGCGCATCAGGCGCTCCTCGCCGCCGCGGGCGGTTACCCCACCGCGGCTCCTCCGTACGCCGCGCCTGGCGGCTATGCCGCTCCGGGTGGCTACGCCGCTCCTCCGGCCGCGGTCGCTGCCCTCCCGCTGGCCCCACGGGACCCGGCCCTCCCTGCGGCGCTCCACTCCGCCCCTACACCCAACACGTACACCGGAGGCGGCGACTGGTATATGGACTCTGGGGCTACTACCCACATGACTTCCAACCCCAGTAATCTCAACTCCGCATTTCCAGTTTCCACCGCATGCCGTATTACTGTTGGGGACGGGTCTTCCCTTCCCATTACTCATGTCGGTCATGCCTCTTTTCCGTCTAACTCTACACCTATTCATATGTCTAATGTCTTAGTTTCACCTGAGTTAGTCACTAATGTTAGTTCCGTTCGTTCTCTTACACGTGAAAATCCTATAACTGTTGAATTTGACGAAGTGGGTTTTTCTGTTAAGGACGCCCGTACCCGGATGGTGCTCCACCGATGTGACAGCCCGGATGGTCTCTACCCAGTGAACTCCACCGCCACTTCCACATCCGCTCCGGTTGCTCTCTCCGCCACTGTGGACCTCTGGCATGCTCGGCTGGGACATCCGAACCCAGCCACCCTTCGTCATATTCTTAGGACTTCTTCATTCACGTGTAATAAAATCGATGATCATACTTGTCATGCTAGTCGTCTTGGCAAGCACGTCTGTCTTCCGTTTAGCACTTCACCATCGGTGGCGTCGTATCCATTTGAGTTGATTCATAGTGATTTGTGGACATCTCCTGTTGCCAGTAATACGGGTTTTTTATACTATCTTGTCATACTTGATGATTTTTCGCACTATGTGTGGACCTTCCCGTTGCGGAGAAAATCCGATGCACTCTCCGTCCTTACCACTTTTTACTCCTATGTCACTATGCAGTTTGGGCGTCCCATCCATGCCTTGCAGACTGACAACGGGAAGGAGTTCGACAACGTCGGGGTTCGCACCCTCCTCGCCACACATGGCACGATTCTTCGTCTCACCTGCCCGTATACCTCGCAACAAAATGGTCGCGCCGAACGGATCCTTCGCACACTCAATGACTGTGTGCGCACCCTTCTTTTCCACGCCAATGTCCCGCCCCGGTTTTGGCCGGATGCTCTCTCCACCGCCTCTCTTCTCCTTAACGTCCGACCGACTCGTGCTCGTGGAAAATATGCACCACATCATCTCCTCTTCGGTAGCCCACCCTCATATGATGATCTTCGGGTTTTGGGTGTCTTTGTTATCCTAGCATCGCCTCCACCACTCCTCACAAACTTGCACCTCGCTCTGTGGCATGCTTTTTTCTCGGATACCCACCAAACACCAAAGGCTATCGCTGCTATGATCCGGTTTCCCACCGAGTCTTCACTTCACGGCACGTTTACTTTGACGAGAGGTCTTTTCCTTTACACCAGGTACCGCCGCCGGCTGACTCGTCCTCATCACCTGCGCCTCCTGGTGCCTCTCGAGGAGGCCGCTCCCTCACGCTTGGGTCCCCTCCCGGCTTCGGGCCCCCTGCAGCGCGCGGGCCACCTTCCGGCTTTGGCGCCCCGGCTGCGCCTGGGCCCCGCTCTGGGTCCATGGCGTCGGACCCAGGCCTCTCGCCGGCGGCCACGGCGCCCCCGACTCCCGTTGAGTCCGCAGCCCGGTCAGCGAGCGCATCTCATGCGCCTGACCCGGGCTCCTCGACGGCTTCCTCCGGCCCAGCTGCTTCCTCGCCGGCGGCCACGACACCACCGACTCCCGTTGAGTCCGTAGCCCGGGCAGCGAGCGCCTCTCTAGCGCCCGGCCCCGACTCCTCGACTGCCTCTTCGCCGGCTTCGTCCCCGGCCCCGCCGACCCCACCGTCCCCACCGGCCCCGCCGGCCGACCCGGAGACCCGCATGGTCACGCGTGCTCGCGCCGGTATTCACCGGCCCAGCAACCGTTATCCTGCGGACGAGTACCTTCTCGCTGCCTCGACGTCTGCGCCGTCACCTCTCCTGTCGTCCGCTCGAGCCGCCCTTCACGACCCACATTGGCTCGCGGCGATGCAGGAAGAGTTCGACGCGCTCGTGCGCAACCGCACTTGGCAGCTGGTTCCGCAGCCACCCCATGCCAACGTCATCTCTGGCAAGTGGGTATTCCGGCATAAGACTCGTCCTGGTGGGTCTCTCGAGCGCTATAAGGCTCGGTGGGTGGTCCGTGGATTTCGGCAACGCGCCGGAGTCGACTTCACCGACACGTTCGCCCCGGTTGTCAAACCGGGCATGATTCGCGCGGTTCTCCAGCTCGCGGTCTCTCGCGCCTGGCCGGTGCATCAGATGGATGTGTCGAATGCATTCTTGCATGGCCATCGTTCGGAGCAGGTGTTCTGTTAGTAGCCAACCGGCTTCGTCGACGCAGCTCAGCCAGATCATGTGTGCCTGCTTTCCCACTCTTTGTACGGGTTGAAGCAGGCCCCTCGCGCCTGGTACCAGCGGATCGTCGGCTTCCTGCAGCAGCATGGGTTTCGAGCTACTCGCTCCGACGCCTCGCTGTTTGTCTTCCACCAGGCTTCGGCGACCGCTTACCTGCTCCTCTACGTCGACGACATCATCCTGACGGCTTCCTCGCCCGAGCTACTTCGCCAGCATACTGCTCGCCTCAGCGCTGAGTTCACCATTAAGGATCTCGGCCCGTTGCACTACTTCCTCGGCATAGAGGTGGTACGACGCGCCGATGGGTTATTTCTTCATCAGCAGCAGTACGCACAGGACCTTCTTGAGCGGGCGGGCATGCTTAACTGCAAGCCTGTCCCCAAGCCTATCGACACGAAGGCCAAGGTCTCTCCGCTCGACGGCTCCCCCGCGCCAGATGCAGCGTTCTACCGCTCCATCGTCGGCGCCCTCCAGTACTTGACACTCACTCGGCCTGACCTGCAGTACGCCGTTCAGCAGGTGTGTCTCCATATGCACGCCCCTCGCGACACTCACTGGAACCTGGTGAAGTGGATTCTTCGGTACATCCGCGGCACCACGACTCTGGGTCTTACGTTGACGGCCTCGTCCTCAACTTACCTGGTCGCCTACAGTGACGCCGATTGGGCTGGCTGCCCGGACACGCGACGCTCGACTTCAGGCTACTGCGTCTACCTGGGGCCCTCGCTCATATCGTGGTCGTCTAAACGACAAACTACGGTATCCCGCTCCAGTGTCGAGGCTGAGTATCGTGCTGTGGCCAATGCCGTCGCCGAGTGCTCGTGGCTTCGCCAGCTTCTTCAGGAGTTGCTCCTTGACGTCCAGAAGGCCACCATTGTCTACTGTGACAATGTCTCTGTGGTCTACCTCTCTGCCAACCCCGTTCATCATCGTCGTATGAAGCATATTGAGCTCGACATTTGTTGGGGAACGTAGTAATTTCAAAAAATTTCCTACGCACACGCAAGATCATGGTGATGCGTAGCAACGAGAGGGGAGAGTGTGTCCACGTACCCTCGTAGACCGAAAGCGGAAGCGTTATGACAATGCGGTTGATGTAGTCGTATGTCTTCACGATCCGACCGATCCAAGCACCGAACATACGACACCTCCGTGTTCTGCACACGTTCAGCTCGATGACGATCCCCGGACTCCGATCCAGCAGGGTGTCGGGGATGAGTTCCGTCAGCACGACGGCATGGTGACGATGATGATGTTCTACCGACGCAGGGCTTCGCCTAAACTCCGCGACGATATGATCGAGGTGGAATATGGTGGAGGGGGGCACTGCACACGGCTAAGGAACGATCACGAAGATCAACTTGTGTGTTCTAGGGTGCCTTCCTGCCCCTGTATATAAAGGAGCAAGGGGGGAGGCCGGCCGGCCCTTGTGGGCACGCCAAGGAGGAGGAGTCCTCCTCCTAGTAGGAGTAGGACTCCCTCTTTCCTACTCCTACTAGGAGGGGAAAGGAAGGGGGAGAGGGAGAGGGAAGAGAGGGGGGCGCCGCCTCCTAGTCCAATTCGGACCAGCGGGGGAGGGGGCGCGCGGCCCATCCTGGCTGCCCCTCTCTCTCTCCACTAAAGCCCATAAGGCCCAATACTCCTCCCGGGGTGGTTCCGGTAACCCTCCGGCACTCCGGTTTTCTCTGAAATCACCCGGAACACTTTCGGTGTCCGAATATAGTCGTCCAATATATCGATCTTTATGTCTCGATCATTTCGAGACTCCTCGTCATGTCCGTGATCACATCCGGGACTCCGAACAACCTTCGGTACATCAAAACATATAAACTCATAATAAAACTGTCATCGTAACCTTAAGCGTGCGGACCCTACGGGTTCGAGAACTATGTAGACATGACCTAGAACTGTTTCCGGTCAATAACCAATAGTGGAACCTGGATGTTCATATTAGCTCCTACATATTGTACGAAGATCTTTATCGGTCAAACCGCATAACAACATACGTTGTTCCCTTTGTCATCGGTATGTTACTTGCCCGAGATTCGATCGTCGGTATCCAATACCTAGTTCAATCTCGTTACCGGCAAGTCTCTTTACTCGTTACGTAATGCATCATTCCGTAACTAACTCATTAGCTACATTGCTTGCAAGGCTTATAATGATGTGCATTACCGAGAGGGCCCAGAGATACCTCTCGGACAATCAGAGTGACAAAACCTAATCTCGAAATACGCCAACCCAACATGTACCTTTGGAGACACCTGTAGAGCTCCTTTATAATCACCCAGTTACGTTGTGACGTTTGGTAGCACACAAAGTGTTCCTCTGGTAAACGGGAGTTGCATAATCTCATAGTCATAGGAACATGTATAAGTCATTAAGAAAGCAATAGCAGAATACTAAACGATCGTGTGCTATGCTAACGGAATGGGTCATGTCTAATCAAATGACAACTCATGTCTATGGCTAGGAAACTTAACCATCTTTGATCAACAAGCTAGTCAAGTAGAGGCATACTAGTGACACTCTATTTGTCTATGTATTCACACATGTATTATGTTTCCGGTTAATACAATTCTAGCATGAATAATAAACATTTATCTTGATATAAGGAAATAAATAATAACTTTATTATTGCCTCTAGGGCATATTTCCTTCAACATTCACTTCGTGCGAGAGCAGGTGGCTCTTGGGCGCGTCCGCGTTCTTCATGTTCCCACTGCTCAGCAGTTTGCCGATGTCATGACAAAGGGGTTACCGACGCCTACATTTGCGGAGTTCCGGTCCAGTCTATGTGTCACTAGTGACGCATCGACTGCTGCGGGGTGTTGAACATATTTATGCATGTATCTGTTAGGATAATCTCCTACCGGCCCCGCTTCTAGTT
This sequence comes from Aegilops longissima, assembly GCA_021605205.1. NCBI lineage: Eukaryota > Viridiplantae > Streptophyta > Magnoliopsida > Poales > Poaceae > Aegilops > Aegilops longissima. The sequence continues at coordinate 19,967,514 of CM038682.1, forward strand.
TACTTGTATAGATGAGGCTGAGGGCTGTCGTTGTACCCATATATACGTGCAGCGTGCACCCGATCAATACATCAAGAGTTGTATTGCCTTTCACATCCGTGGCAGCGGGAGAGGAAGGTGGGGCAGTCGCAAAGGGTTGGAGTCCTGAGCGTCTGATAAGATGTTTCAGGAAAGGAGATTGAACGCACTTGATTCATTGATCTCTTGGGTCAGCGATCCCCAGCACCGAGTTGTATATGAGTTGACCTGGTCGCACACACTGTCCGCGGTGGTCTGCTACTGCTAGGACCAGCACGATCAGTCAACCCTCTGTCCCCACCCAAATCGAACCTTCCCTGAGACCTTGTTGAGACGGGAATGGCGGCGCCGGCGAGCCCTGGCGAGCACATGGACGTGGAGGTGGAGGCCTTCCTGGCGTCCTGCGCAGCGTCCGCGTATGGCGCCGCCGAGGCCCTGCTCCAGCGCCTCCAAGGCCCCGCCTCCCGCGCAGCGGCACGGCGACTCCTCGGCGCCGTGCGCCGCCGTTTCGCGGATCCAGCCGCCGGGCAGGACTGCCTCCGCGCCTTCAACTTCCGCATCATCCCCGACGACCCGCACCTACAACAACAAGGTCCTCTCCTCTCCTCCCTTGGCCACTTGTCGATTTACTTACCCGTGGTCAATTTGGTGAAATTTACAAAGAGAATTATCCGGGTTCTTTTTTTCTTTTGAGGCGAGGGATGATTTATCCACCACAAGTTTATACTAACTAGTAGTACTATACTGTCTGCTGAGAAACTTCTTCTGATTTCTTTGTATTGGCGGAATCAATCCTGCCTAACCTATGGTCGTAATTAAAAATGATGAACAGCATTAAAATGTTGTATCTGGATCTTTGTGTCTACTGCGACAAGCCGACAAGTGCAATTTGCAAGACTCGTACTTACATTTTCTCCTGACTGAGTTTGCTATGTGTGTTATATATATATATAAAAAAATTTATTGCTTCATGTGTTATCTTTGGTTGACACAATGGTAAGCACTTCCATTGTTGTTTGATAACAAATTTGCTTCCCATAGCTTGACGGATTAATCAACTGCTTCTAGGATTTCGGCAAATAACAACGATCGAGATGCCTGGCATTTTTGTTCCTTGCTCCGCCGCGTTCTACAGGGGCCTCGGACAGCAACCGGATTCCATTTTCAGGGACAAGACAGTAGCAGAGCTGGGATGTGGGAATGGATGGATGTCCATTGCACTTGCACGAAGGTGGTCTCCTTTCAAGGTTGGTATCTCTTCTTCTGTCGCTCGATATACTTTATCGTGTTCCTAGTGTTAGACAAGTGGGGGCTGCAGCAGCAGTTAAACATATTTCCTCATGTTTCATGACTTTGAAAAGAAGAGGATGACAAGTTATATTTTTGGGATTTTGTCAGAACCAAGCTGAGCATTCTTTGTTTCTTCCAAGGTCTACGGTCTCGATATAAACCCAAGAGCTATCAAGATTGCAAGGATAAACCTTTACCTGAACGCACTAGACGATGATGGTCTACCAATCTACGACGGGGAGGGGAAAACTTTGCTTGACAGAATTGAGTTCCATGAGTCGGATCTTCTTTCTTGCTGCAGAGACAGCAAGATAGAGCTTGATTGCATTGTTGGATGCATACCACAGGTATGGTCAGCTGTTAACATCTTTGGTGAAAGGAAAGTTGTTGCAGACCAGATTTGAGGACAAATACTTTATCTGTTTTTCAGGTTCTTGACCCCAATCCAGAGGTGATGCCAAATATTAAAATTAATAATTCAAGTGAGGAGTTCTTCTACTCTCGGTGCTACTACTGTGCCTTTCAGGTCAGTTGAGAGACATCTTTTATGTTTGTAGAAAATGTGTTGACATGTGATTAGTTCTCCACGCTCATCTAACGAATGGCTGCTGGACTATGAAATTACTAGTATCTGTAATATTCACTTATGATCTGTTAGATACAGAAGTTTTGATGCTCTTGTGAATGACACATAGTTCCACTCAAGTTAATATGTCTTATGATTGCTGTGTGCTGTTCCAATTTCCTTTTTTGGGGGGTTTGTTGTGCTTTTAAACTTACTGCATATTTTACTGCATACAGGGTGTTGTTGAGGACCAATTTGGCCTTGGGTTGATTGCTCGTGCAGTTGAAGAAGGGATAGCTCTCATAAAGCCTATGGGTATCATGATATTCAGCATGGGAGGCCGACCGGGTCAAGTTATATGTGAACGCTTATTTTTACGCCGTGGATTTCGCATCAATAATCTCTGGCAATCAAAACTTATGCTGGTGAGGGTTCTATGACAGACCAGGTGTTGATTAACCAGCAAATCTTCTGTATGCCAGCATGTCCTTATTTGGTCAACGATATGCACTTCGAGTTGCATTATACTAGCTTTTAATATTTACAGTAGTAGATTACAATGGCATTTTTATGTGGAATCATTACCAAGTAGGTGGGCTCTTTGCAGGCTGCCGACACAGATCTTTCAGATTTAGTTGAAATCGAGGAAAATAGCCCACATCGATTTGAATTCTTTGTGGATCTTGGTGGGGATCAACCTATCTCCGCACGCACAGCCTGTGCATACATGAAATCTGGTGGCTGCGTTTCGCATGCTTTGTCTATGTATAGTTGTCATCTTCGCCAGCCGGAGCAGGTTCGTGTGTGTTCTTTTTACATTTATCAAATTATAAAATATAAGGGAGGGGAGATTATTAATGTGGAGAATTTTCAGGTGAAGAAAATATTTGACTTTCTTAAAGATGGATTCCCTGAAGTCAGCAGCTCCCTGGATTTGTCCTTTGATGACAATTCTGTTGCTGATGAAAAAATTTCCTTCCTAGCATACCTAGCTAGCTTTTTGAAAGAGAACAAGTCCAATCCTTGTGAGCCTCCAGCTGGATGTTTAAACTTCCGGAATCTTGTTACTGGATTTATGAAGGCTTACCACCACATCCCATTAACTCCTGATGTAATACTTGGTGTCTTCTTTCCTTCACAGTTATGCCTGTTTATACTAGAAATTCGTATGACTGACTTGCTTGTTGCATCTATCTTATGCTATGATACTCATTTTTCTTTTCTGGTGCACCAGAATGTTGTTGTATTCCCTTCTCGTGCTGTAGCGATAGAAAATGCTCTTCAGTTGTTCTCGCCGGCGCTTGCAATTGTTGATGAACATCTGACCAGACACTTGCCCAAACAATGGTTAACATCTTCAACAATTGCGGTACTTTGCTCTGCAGCTAGCTTGTGCATTTGAGACAACGCTTCTCTGGCGACACATGTCTTCTCCATGAAGAAAAATAATGGTGACAAGAATGCTGAAGGTACTGCTTTGTTTTTTTTTTCAGGCAAGAGCAGATTGTACCGAAGCTGAAAACATAGTGACTGTAATTGAATCACCACGCAAATGGGACTTGCTCATTGAGTTTATCAGGAAACTGAAGCCTCAAGTTGTTGTTACTGGCATGGCTCAGTTCGACGCTATCAGCACTGCTGCTTTTGTGTACTTGCTAAACGTAACGAAAGATGTTGGTTCATGGTTATTCCTGGATATTTCAGAGCATCTGGAGTTGTCTCGTGTGCCAAGCTCTAATAGTGTGTTGCGATATCTTGCTGGAAACACCCTACCTTTGCATGCAACTGTACTGTGTGGTTTAGTAAAGAATCAGGTGACATTCAGTGAACCTACAATACCATGTTATATTGATTAGCCTGTAATTTTAATTCAACCTTTTTGTATTCTTACATCTTACTTTGGAAACTTGCTCTAAATGTTTCCGTTTGCTTTATCTTGCAGGTTTATTCTGATCTGGAAGTTGCTTTCACCATTTCTGAACAGGCGGCTTTCAGCGAGGCATTGTCACAAACTGTTGAGCTATTGGAAGGGCACACTTCTGTGATCAGCCAGCAGTATTATGGCTGTCTTTTCCATCAGCTGTTAGCATTTCAAAATTGTGAGCCACATGCACAGCAAGAGGTAACCGAACTTCTCTGCAATTACCCACGTCACTCATCCGCACGACGAAATCTGATGTCTAAAAGCATTAGTCAACTCAGCTACTTTTCTTTTTAAAATTTGGAGTAGATCCTCCTTAGTTGGATAAAACCTACTGACATGAACAGCTAAATGTATTACTAGGACGTTTTAATGTGTTTTCATCTTATTATTCTGGGTAAAAATGATAATATGGCCAGGAATCTATGGAGTATTGCTCTTCGAAAAAGTGTGGCCTCTGTAATATTTTGTGGCCCTATTGTTTGCTTTGGTTCATTGTCTTCTATTTTTTCCTTGCTCTTTTTCAGAGACAACCTGCATCAGTGCTGCCTCAGAGGATGATAGGATTTTCTAATTCTGCCATATCTGCCATAAAAGAAGCTGAATTTTTCCTTCCCGATTCCAAGGAATCTTGTGTCATTCATATGGATTTAGATCGCAGCTTCTTGCCAATACCTTCTTCAGTGAAGGCCTCCATTTTTGAAAGCTTTGTTAGGCAGAACATCATGGATTCTGAAATTGATGTTCGATCCGGCATTGAGAGGCTGTTGAAACGTAACTATAATTACCCGGCGGAATCTGATTCTGAAATTATATATGGTAATACCAGTCTGGCACTCTTCAACAAGCTTGTTCGTCGCTGTGTGCAAGAACGAGGCACCTTCGTTTTCCCCTTGGGCACCAATGGTCATTATGTCTCTGCAGCAAAGTTTCTGAACGCAAACACCTTGACTATTCCAACAAAATCAAGTTCAGGCTTTAAGATTGAACCGAGTGTTCTACAAGACACACTTAATAACGAGGAATTGTTTTCGTTTTCGACGGCTTGGGTGTATATTTCTGGCCCCACAATCAACCCTTCTGGTTTCCTGTACAGTGCCAAGGAGATATATGAGCTGCTTACTATCTGTGCTAGGAATGCAGCTAGGGTAGTGATAGATACCTCCTTCTCTGGTCTGGAGTTCCAAAACGATGACTGGCCCTTCCCTGGTGTCCAGTTCCCATTCAATCGCTGGCCTTGTTGGGATTTAGAAAGATGTCTTGACGCTATGGCTGGCCATGTTGCCCCTGTTTATCTGCTCGGAGAGCTGTCACTTGAGCTTACCATGGCTGGGCTCAAATTTGGGTTTCTCATCTCGAAAGACCGGTCCTTGGAATATAGTTTCCCAATCTTGAGTCAGCCACATAGCACATTGAAGTACACTTTCAGAAAACTGTTGGGTCTCAAGTACGACTGGGATAAGCATTTCTCTAATCTCATTGCGGAGCAAAAGGAGACACTGAAGGATCGTGCCAACCACTTGATGAAGGTTAGCCTTTTAAAATTCTCTACTCTCCTCTCAGTTTTACTTTTATTTCATCGATGAGGCGTGTTCCCTTCCAAAACCCAGTTCATGGAGAAATCTAAGTAACTTGAGTTTGTGTTGCCAATCAATGCATCCGAAATTTCCGTGCTACTATTTCGCAAAGAAAAGTGATATAACTGCAACCAGAGTGACATGCTTTTGAGCAGGATGCAAACTTTGAGTCAACATATCTGAATACTTTACCCCTTTTGTTTTCTTTTCTGCTATGAACAGACACTCGAGAGCTGTGGCTGGGATGTTGTGGGCTGTCATGGTGGTATCTCGATGCTGGCCAAACCAACCGCCTACATTGGCAAATTATTCAGGGTCAACGGTTTCGAAGGCACGCTCAATGGTTGCAACATCAGGGAGGCGCTTCTTAGATCCACTGGATTGTGTATAAGTAGCAGCACATGGACCGGAATAACAGACTACTGCCGGTTCAGCTTTGCCCTCGAGAGTGGTGAATTCAAGCGGGCAATGGATTGCATAACTCGGTTCAAGGAGTTGGTTCTGGGAGGCTCAGATGAATTGTAACAAGTGCTTTCATCGTCGTGGAAAGTAACAAGGCTAAAACCTACAAATGTGATGGCAGCTCCAATTTGGCGCCACAATCCATAATAAATGAGCCTTTTATGAGAGAAATCTTCTCTATTTCTTTTGTGACTACCTTGTCTTCTGCGAGATTAGGAACCAAAATCTTTAACGACATTAATGTGTGGCTTGATTAACCCTTCATTCGGTTCAACTTTCTTGTTTTTCATTGTTAGATTCACTTTTCACCACTTGCTGCAATTTCTATTGTGGATATGGTAATGGTAGAATTACCCCCCTAAACTATGAAATCGGTTAAACTACACCCTCACACTATTAACACCGGTTAAATTACCCCCCTCGGACGATGGCAACGTGGTTTTTTGTGATGTTGCAACTCAGTTGACTAGTCAATATTGATGGTCCCACATGCCATAGTAAACATATATTTTTCCTCGTCCGCTCTTTTTAGGAGTAGAAGCTCGATGGACTACCCGCATTTCCTCCCGTCCACGTCGTGCTTGCGGGTTGACCAACCTCTGCCTTATCCTTTCACCGAACACCCTGCAGCGCCGTGGAGAAGCTCGGGCTTGAGGTTGTGGCCATCCGATTTGGAGAAGACTGCAACACCATGGTGCACGGGTGGTTGTGTCGTTGTGGTGACGGTCCTTGGCGCGGTGGGGCACCATGTCACTTTGGCCCCTACATGAGAGCCTGCGCTTGCTCCGACCAAGAATGTGCCCACGATAGACAAGAGCATCGGGCATAACCCTTTTTCATTACCTGAATGACGAAAATACGAAACAGTTAGTCCAACAAGAGTTTAAGGAGACCGGAAAGGAGAAAGCAAGTTCAAAGCATTGATGGAAACCCCATCACAAGTGCTCGTCATTGAAACAGCTGATATGGGGCGAAAACCCATCGACACCTAGCTAACTCGACTAGACATAAGAATATCAAACGGCCCACACACGATCTCATGGGCTTCAACAGGCTCACACGGGAGCAACATAAAACAAACCAAAGGTGATTAGCTCGCCCAGAATCACCAGCAAGCGCAGGAGGGTGAGCTGACTAATCATCGCAACACCGTCGACCGCAGCGCAGATCCTCATGCCTCATCATGTTGGTCGCATTCTCCTTGAGCATCATCCCACCACGCTCCATAGCTTCACGGTCACCACCTTTCAGCAAACCTGCCCAATATTTGTAAAAACACAAGAGAACAAATCAATTTCAAAAGGAGAACCTGGCAAGTTTGAACTCCAAGGTAGCACCGTTACGGCAGTTTTATATTACCCAACCATATAGCATCGAGGCAAACCTGTTTACGGAGAAGATCAGAACTGGGGAGAACTCACACCACGCTTATCATTCATCTGGTAGGGGGTATATATACAGCTTAGTGCTACCTGCCTACCTAGTGGAGATGATGGGGTGGAGAAACTACCCGACGTGCGCCACGATCTGGCAGCACGAGCCAGAGCACGTCGTGTACGCGGTGACTATACAGAGGGCGTACACGATGGCATACTACTGCCTGGAAAGACTGGAACGGAAGTCGCACAAGGCATCCGGGGGCAGCCCCTTGGTCATGATGTCGGCGAGCTGCTGGCGCGTGGGGATGTGAAGAACGCGGAACTCGCCGAGGGCCACGCGCTCGCGCACAAAGTGGATGTCAAGCTCCACATGCTTCGTGTGGCGATGGTGGACGGGGTTGACGTAGAGGTACACCGCGGACACATTGTCGCAATAGACAATGGTCGCCTTGTCGACTGGCAGGAAGAGCTCGCCGAGGAGTTGACGCAGCCACACACACTCCGCCACAGCGTTGGCGACGCCGCGGTACTCGGCCTCCGCGCTGGATCGAGACGCCGTTGCCTGGCGCTTGGAAGACCAGGAAACGAGGGTGTCGCCGAGGTAGATGCAGAAGCCGGAGGTGGAGCGCCGGGTGTCGGGGCAGCCGACCCAGTCGGCATTGGCGAAGGCGTGAAGATCCAGTGATGCAGCCCAAGATGTGTCGTGCCACGTACATACCGAAGAACGTGCTTGACCAAGGCGAGTTGGCACTCGCGCGGGTCATGCATATGCAGGCAGACCTGCTGCACAGCATAGGTGATCTCAGGCCTGGTGATGGTGAGGTACTACAGCGTGCCTGTGGTGCTGCGGTAGGCGGAGGCGTCATCCACACGGGGCCCGTCGACAGCGGGAAGCTTGCCCTTGGTGTCGACGTGCGTGGGAGAGGGCCGACAGGTGTCCATGCCGGCGCAATCAAGCACGTCCTCCTTATACTGTTGTTGAGAGAGGAAGAACCCCACGGGAGTGCGCGTGACCTTGATGTCGAGGAAGAAGTGCAGTGGCCTGAGGTCCTTCGTGGCGAACTCGCCGGTGAGCCCGGCGATGATGCGTTGGAGCATAGACGGCATAGACGCGGTGAGCACAATGTCATCAACGTAGAGAAGAAGGTACGCCGTGTCCGAGCCGCGGCGAAGCGTGAACAGGGAGGAGTCCGAGCGCGTGGCAGAGAAGCCAAGAGTCTTGACGAAGCCCGCGAAGCGAAGGAACCAGGCGCGAGGCACCTGCTTCAAGCCCTAGAGCGACTTGGAGAGACGGCAGGCATGTTGAGGACGAGCTGGGTCGACAAAGCCGGTGGGTTGAAGACAGAAGACCTCCTCGTCCAGAGTGCCGTGCAGGAAGGCATTCGAGACGTCGAGCTGGTGCACGGGCCAGTCCCGCAACGCGGCAAGCGTGAGGACCGTGCGGATGGTGGCAGGCTTGACGACCGGCGAGAAGGTCTTGCCGTAGTCGACGCCAGCACGCTGGCGAAAACCGCGCACGACCCAGCGAGCTTTGTAGCGGGCGAGGGAGCCGTCGGAGTTGGTCTTGTGCTTGAAAACCCATTTGCCGGTGATGAGGTTGGCGCCAGCGGGACACGGAACCAGTTTCCACGTGCGGTTGCGGACCAGCGCGTCGTACTCGTCGCACATGGCGGCGAGCCACCGAGGATCGCGGATGGCAGCGCGAACGGATGTGGGAACTGGCGAGATGTCCAGTGAGGCGACGGCGGTGGCGCCGTCGTAGTACTTAGGGTTGGGCCAGAAGATGCCGCGCTGTGCGCGCGTCATCGGCCTGGAGGGTGCCGCCGGCGGGAGTGGTGACGAAGCAGCGACCGGTGAGGACGAGGCAGACGAGCTGGAAGAGCTCACGTGGGAGCCAGCGCCCGCATTTGAATGCGGTGGAGGCGCACAGCTAGGGATGTCGTCCATGTTAAATTGTGATCCAAATTATATCGTATTGGACTAGACGTAGTAAATACGGTGTGGGCCTTTGCGTTGGTACCGACGTGTACGAGTACAACTCGTTTACTTGTCCTACAAGGACTCATGTATTGCCCTCATATATAACTCATGTAGTCGCACCTCAGACGGTCTGTCGTCTCGTGCTTGTTATACTCCATCATAGTGATTGCGCCTTCATGCGCTCGTGGTTTTCTCCCGCAAGGATTTCCATGTAAAAATCTATGTCTCTCTATCTAGTTTATTTCTCGTTATTATCTAACAAATGGTATAAAAGCTGAGATGCAGATACGAGATTAGATAAGAGAATTAGGATTACAGCGTCCTGTGCGCCGCCGCTGATGCGACCTGGCGATCCAAAGCCAGATCGATTAATCCGCCGAGACCGACAGGAAAACAATATGCGCTGCTGCGTCGCCCTACCTATCGACCGAGCCGCCAGTCCGATACGCCGAGCCGCGCGTCGCTGCACGTGCAAGCCCCAAGTCCCGAGGCAACATCGATCTGCAACGCTGCTGCTATTTCTTTCGCATCCACTGATCCAAATTGTTCTCACGAAGACAAGTACAGGAGCACTACTTGGATTTGTTACTACTACATCTCACGTGCAGATTAGTACAGTTGAGTATTAGTAATCAGTTTTTTCTCCTCAATTGCTATATCCACGCGAAGGCTACCAGGTGCTATCTATTTCTAGTTCTTTGCTCTGCATATTAATTCTGTCAAGAATTTTTCTACGGGCTTGTACTACTTTGTGTACACAGATTTAATCTACTCATGGCATCCATAAAGTTCGATTTAACCTACGATTATGCAGTAATAAACACATTGAACACTCTTTTGTCATTACAAGAAATTGTGGACAAGTCCTAAAATTTTGGAGTAAACACCCTAAAGTTTATGTTCTCTTACAAACAAGGCCAAAAAAGTATAACGCGTCGGGTGAGGAAGGATCGCGTGGCTAATTTGGAAAAGAAAAACAGCGCATGTCTTCTGTATTGTACTTCACATGGATGGGAAATTACCCACCGCATGTCTTCCCAGCTGATTATGTAGAGAAAGTAAGTATCATAGTGACGACTTCAAGATGGTACTTCATCCAAATAAATGGCTAACTTGGAAATGGAAAAGGCAACTTTTTTCTGAAAACACCAAACTATTTAATTAAAAATTGCTTAAATTCTTATATGGAAATCACACATAGGTTATTCTTTCATTACAAATTAAATAGTTGACAAATAAATCACACACAGGTAATTGCTCAAATTTTATTATAATTGTTTTTGTAACAGGAAATAAGGTTATACAACATAAGGCATAGGCACCCTTTAATTGCAAATTAAGGCATCCGTCTTTGTGACCATATACTGCACCAGAAGTACACATATGTTTTACAGAAAATTAGGACAGTCACTCAAAAATAAAATAAATTATGATAGTACTGCTGATGGATGAGCCAAAACCCACCAAAATGTTGAATGTATTGATGAATCAAGGAAGAATGCCGTGTGCTACCATGTGTTAAAAACATCATATCCGTGCTAGTCAAAAAACACATACTTAGGACGCCTATCATGTTATTGGCAATCACATTAGCACGTAAAAACCATATCAGGTACGAACATCGAATAGCAAGTAGAAGGAACCAACAAGAAGTTTACGTTTTTCTACAAGACAAGAAGTTTTAGCGGCAACCCCATGTTCTTTCTTCGGTTATAAATAGGTGCCGTTTTCTTCAGTTTCAACGGCTAGAAAACTGTACACCAAAAGTTGGTATACACATGTTTTTGCAGAGATATTGTCTCCTATGATGTATGCTTGATATAAGTGACTATATGTGTTGCTAGACAATAAACCCAACAACATGGCCCAACGGATGATTTTTGCGACCAGGAATGTTGCCGTTGCGGTGACAAGCCCATGGCACTGTATAATATACATGCTAGAACATAAATCATATCTCGTCCAACCATCACTACAAGATATTTTTCTTATTGTTTCTATCCGGTGTCCCTTCCGGTGAATAGACAAAAGAAATACACTACTTGTTTGAAAGTTAACCGATGAGTGTTTAGGATTCCGGCAAAATCAGTCAACTTAATCATCTCCACATGGCAGCAACATCTCAGCGCCTACATGCACACACTATACTCTGAAGAGAATTCTAACCAAATCTGTAGTCGTTGATCACCAAAAACACATAAATTATGTTTCCCGGTCTATCTTTCTCAAGGTAGCCAGGATGGACGTTCTCACCGCTAATGCATAAGTATATAAGGATGGAAAAATTCCACTAACCTTTGTCTGGTCCTTGTCATCTGAGTCTTCAGAAACGAACACCCGGCCCGTCTCATGGCACATGATCGTCGACGGCATCCGGGTTATTTGCTGTCCACCAACGATTTCTTGCCTGCATCGCCATCGCCACATCGACATCTACTAGATTCATGTGCATCACTACATCACAAGATTAACAAAAAAAACTTGTCGGTTTAAGTGGCACACTATGCCAAGATTTTTCTTGGAAAAAGATTAGATCTAGAAAAGGGCATATGATGGTACAGAGAGGAGAACTAACAAGCCAGGACGAGTTCTAGGAAGCAGTTGGCCTGTGCGCAAAGACGGTCAGATGAAGAAACCATGGTCGGACTAATTTAATATCCACCGCAAACAGCCGCCGGGCAGACTAGCTAGTCCTTCTGGCAGGCCGTCAGCAGCTTGACCACGCGTAGATGTACTCGGTTGTGGAGGAAGCAGCATGTTGGGTTGAGGAGAAAGGAGAAGGTGGAGGCGCGGCAGATTAGAAACGCGAGCAAAGCGGCAGCTGTTATTTATAGAGAAGAGGGCGTGCAGCATGGCTAGCGCGGAGGAGTCGGATGGGATCGCGATCCGCGTGAGGCGCGAGAGAGCCAATAGATGGAAGCGGCTTGGATCGGGGCATGGCACACAAACGGGGAGGGATGGAGCGCTTGTTTTCGGGGCGGAGCATTAGCCGTTATTAATGCGGCGCTGGTTTTGTGGGGGATTGGTTTCGAGGAGGAAGACGATCGAGATAATTAAGGAGGAAGACGAACGAGATTGACTAGTATTAGATAGACTCCGTCCGATCAGGCCCAAAAGGAGGGAGTGTTCAGTATTGTTATTTTGGGCGAAACCAAACAGGCTGGGCCAGACTGTCTCAATTTTTTAACGTGTTTTTTTTTAATATTATCCTTTACAACACAAGCAATTTTGGATGGTTTTACTTTGGAAAAAGTCCAAAATAAACCTTGAATTCGTAGAGGAAAGATAAATCGAACCCTGAACTTTGAATCCCGGAAATTGACACTCTAAACTTATCGATCCCAGTCTATTCTAAACCCTGCGCCTGTTTTCCATGCCAGAAAAAAAAACTCAAATTGCTACTCTCACTGACAGCACTGGCCCACTTGTCATATCAATCTTCAACCTTCTTTCCCCTTCCAATTTTTCTCTCCGGACCATCTTGCGCTGAATGCGAACACACTTCCGCGTCTCTTCTGAAATCAGAGCCTGCAACAGTTGTATCGCTGGAATGCGCGGATGGAGGGCTCCCGGTTCTGGCATTATTTTTGGTTCGCATGCCCCGCGCAGGGGCATTCATGGAGGTCCGCTCCACATAGAGGACGACGTGGCCCGCGAGCTGCGAATCGGTAGCCCGTGATGGCGTGCTGGTCGCCGGCGCGCGCCAACGCGGTGGAATACCGTCTGCAGGTCGGGTATGTGGGAGACCAGAGCGGCGCGAGCCGCTGGGTCGACGAGCTCTGTTATGGCGATGGCCGGCTGGAGGTGCACGACGCGGCGCGCCCGTACAATGGCTACACGGGCCTGGTCGGCTTCGTGCTAAAGTCACTCGGCAATCACATTGTTAGCCAATAGCCACTATGTGGTGCGGCGGGCCACGGCAATATGTACAAGTGCGTGCTCGAACTGCTCCTTGAGAGCAATGGAAGCTTGGAGCTAGTCAAGCAGGTGGATTGATTTTTCAGGAGCTAGCTTGGACGCCATTAGCTTGATCGATCTGTGCGGCGGCACGACACACGCTGGGACCTAAACTAGCACACCTATCCGGCTTGGACGGGGGGCTCCACGAGCGCCAGTTCGCCGGTTGCTGGAACACGGTGGTGAATTTGAGAGATCTAAGAAGGGGTTGAAATGACACGTGGACCCGAATCGTCAGTGACAGTAGCACGTTATCCCGGCTGGGATTGTAGTATTCCTAGTGAGCCAAACAAATAAAGGGTCTGAAATAGACCGGGATCAACAAGTTTAGAGTGTCAATTTCCGGGATTCAAAGTTCAGGGTTCGATTTATCTTTCATCTATAAGTTCAAGGTTTATTTTAGACTTTTTCCTTTTACTTTTGTGTGTGCCCCTGACGTTATGTACCAATCTCTTTAGCAGTGATAATATGTTGCAGAAACAAAGAGCAACAAGTTATGTGGTTAGCATCCAGGATGCAATCAGGCCTCGGGCAGAGTTTTCTTGTCTCTTCACGAAGCTGATTTGGTAGGATAGGATGCAAAGAAGCCCTCCCAGCATGCGCTTGATTAATGTCGCTGAATCCGGAGCCAGGTATGATCCATGGACAAAATTGAGCAATATATTGTGAAACCAGCATTACCACAGCAACTCAGTCTCCAAATTTATTTTTAAGAGACTCGTCTGAGCATCTCCACGGCAAGAAGAGTTGGAGAGGAGAAAGCTTAAGTAGTGTGGCTCGGGCATTTCATCGAACACCTCATGTGCCTAGGAGGTGAGCTAGAGCATCACAAAGCCCCCCTCGCCGGCCAGAGAAAAACAGAGCACCGGAGTGCTCTGCTTTCATGAGGGTATATATAAACAGCACTATTGGTCCCGGTTCGTGGCATGAACCAGGACTAAAGGGAAGCCATTGGTCCCGTTCATGCCACCAACCGGGACCAATGATGGTGGGCGAGAGCCAGGCCCATTGGTCCCGTTCGTCCCACCAACCGGACCAAAGGTCCGATTTAACCGGGACCAATGGCCCATGTGGCCCGGCCGGCCCCCCGGGCTCACGAACCGGGTCCAATACCCCCATCGGTCCCGGTTCTAGACTGAACCGGGACTAATGGGCTGACCCGGCCTGGACCGTTGCCCCCTTTTCTACTAGTGTCCTTTGGCCGGACTGTTGGACTATGAAGATACAAGATTGAAGACTTCGTCCCGTGTCTGGATGGGACTCTCCTTGGCGTGGAAGGCAAGCTTGGCGATACGGATATGTAGATCTCCTCCCATTGTAACCGACTCTGTGTAACCCTAGCCCCCTTCGGTGTCTATATAAACCGGAGGGTTTAGTCCGTAGGACGGACAACAATCATACCATAGGCTAGCTTCTAGGGTTTAGCCTCTACGATCTCGTGGTAGATCAACTCTTGTACTACTCATATTATCAAGATCAATCAAGCAGGAAGTAGGGTATTACCTCCATCGAGAGGGCCCGAACCTGGGTAAACATCATGTCCCCTGCCTCCTGTTACCATCCGCCTTAGACGCACAGTTCGGGACCCCCTACCCGAGATCCGCCGGTTTTGACACCGACAGCCACCCATAAACCAACAGAGACCAATCAATAGATGAAAAATTCTCAAGTGCAAAAACAGAATCATGACGAAAGATCATGCCACAACCTGCACAAAATCTGCAGTTACCAGCAAAGTCCTGATATAGCATAATCTCCTAGTTTTACACATGAGGATTCGACACTACTGTATAAGTGTAGCATGATAAACTAACTGCAGTCCACTGGAAACAGTTAGGTTGACATCTGGTACAGAGCAATCCGGCTTTGATAAACAACTATGCAAAGGTCTTCTTCCTTGTCTCGTCACTCTGCTCTACTGGCCAACAGGGCCAACAAGAACACCCTGAGCAGAGGCTTCATTCATGCTGCCTTCCTCGGCACCGCTGTCGCCCCCTTTTCGGATCCTGATCTTGTACTTGAGCTCAAACTCGTTCATCCCTTTCTTCTTCGTCTCCAGAGCCTCCTTCATGCGAGCCACCACCTCTTCAAGGCCCTCCTTGTTCCGGTACACGGCCGGCAACACTTCCTTGATGGTCCTCTCAACCAAGACCCCACCAATCATTCTGTAGCAACGCCTTGTTGGGTCCAGGGGCTCCATGGCGCCAACCACAAGAGAGTGCTCGCTGACTTCCATCTCCAGCTCCGTGATCTTGGTGTAGAGCTGGTTCATTTCCGTGCGCATGTTCGCATAAGTGTTAGCAACCACCTGCTCGTTTATGGTTTCGCCACCTGCTCTGCTTGCCATTTTCCTTGTGATGAACTAACATCACCTGAAGAGAGAAAATGAACATTTGTTTAGAATCAGAACTAGGTAAAAATTATATTGCAGCGTCAAAGTAGCCGAGTGATAATGTCTTAGAAGATAATTGTTCGGGTAGCAAAGAAAAAACAAATAATAGTCCTAACACACAGAGATGGCAATAATCTCCAAGACTTAACACTCAAAAGACAAATATACTGTTGTAGCAAGAAAATTACCAGGAGCATCAAAGGAAACCATATTGCTGAAGCATACCAACAGCGAGCAATCTTGTAACAAGTGTATTGAAGCAAACAACCAATGGAGTGTTTTCAGAAATATCATGAGAGAAAGTTGATATCTGCAGAGGAAAAGTATCCAATTATAAACTTTCTATAGGTTTCGTACACCATGCTGCCCTGACTAAGGTTGATAGGTTGCTACAGAAACTACCAGCCTGAATGAATTACAAAGGCAAACACCTAGCTATTTTGGGCTATTTCGTCCACTGGAATTAGAATTACTTATATTGTTCTGCCATTCTGCTTGGTGCAATAAATTATGAGAAAACCTGTAACTGCAGCATAGCAGCCCTACCCAGCAACCAGAGACATTGAACCCCTTGTGGTTCAAGACTCACCGAAGATAAAAAATAATATCTAGAACATCAATGATCAATGTTGATAAATGCATACTAGTAATTGTAACATCACCATATGCCCCAGAGAGCGGTCATCCAAGCTATGCTGGTAAATGTAACATGATGAAAGCTTTAAGTTGGCCTACACAAACAAGTATTGCTCTGGCATATAACTGCTACCAGAACCCATGCAAAAGATAATTCACTGCTATTTCGAGTTTATGGGCCTCACGTGTCCTGTTTGAGCTATACAAGTCCACCACTAATCAGCCAACCAACATAGCAAAAATGTTTGAGTTAAGCAAGTTCGGAACTCGCTGTTTATCTTTATCTAGAACAAAAGCAAAACACCCAGCCATACATGACTATTATGACATAAGCATCGTTAGGCAATGTCTCTTGCTTCACAGGCAATTTACACAAGACGTGTGGTCATCCCGAGTTATGGCACAAGCTTGGTACTAAAGAGAGATAACATGCAAACAAGGGCAGCAACATATCTGGAATGGTAAAACCTCTGGCAAACATGGATTCAAAGAAGAAGCTGGAACTGCTGCTGATTTGCTATGGCAAAGAAAGCTCAGGACATCCCTCCTGCGACCCAGGGCATGCAACAAAGTAACTCCTCTCACTTATAAATCACTTAAATCTGAATTGTAGATCATGATTTTAAGTGGTCCATTACCAATTTTGAGCATCACAAGCATGAACATGCGTTCTACAAAATGAGCATGAATATCTGCTCAATACTAACTTGGCAGCATCCAATGCTAGTTTTCATCATCACATGGTAGCACACAACAGATCACAGTACATGCACAAAAGGAGGGGGGAGGGAGGAAGGATGAGGGAGCCTGTACCTTGCAGCGAACGGGGTCTATGTACAAAGTTTCATTTCACGTATTGTACAACAGATCATGCCACATACCATATTTTTTAATTTGTTGGTCTATGTACTAGTCTTATTCTATAAATGAATTATCAAAACTATGCGAATGTATAGCTTATGGCCCCCTTGTCATCCCATGCATGCACCTAGATGTAGGGTCGATGATAGGTATCGGTTGAATAAATGTGTTTGGACACATCTCTATCAAACAAAGTTTGTTTGGACATATGGCCTGAAAGTGGACTTGACCATAGATGGCATGTGCTAGAGTACTACCATACATCAGTGTGCTGTCATGTACTCCGTAGTCCTACCAGAGAACATCTGGGTACATTATGTAGTTACAAATTTTATTGGCATGATTATCATGCCAAGCTATATATATTACAACAGTAAGGAGAAAAGCCTTTTACCGATAATGTGGTGGATACATGGACATCACTTTTTTTGGGAGATGTCATCAAAGAGCTAGCATGTGTTTCTGAGAGAGAGAGAGAGAGAGAGAGATGGACACACACACACACACACACACACACACAGAGAGAGAGCGGAAAGTTTAGCATGGTGTTGATATACGTTTACAATCAAACAAATTGTTGCTTGAAATTTGTGTTAGACATATGGTGTCATATAGACATTAAACAGATCGAATGGATAGTTATGAATTTTTCGCGAGGACTAACATGGAGCCTTGAATGGTGCATCCAATTAGTAAATATAGATACAAGATGAAAAATGTCTAGTGGAAACCACCTCGATGATGCAAACCCATGAAAACAATGTTTAGAGGTTTCAAAATGTTCCAAAAAGTAGCATCTGTTAAGTATATGGTGTTACATAAACATGTAAATTTTCAAGTCCAAAATAAATTGCATTTGGGAAAAAGAAAAAGGAAAATAGTTAAATGAATAGTTCCAAACAGTAAAGAACCGCTACTGCTGAAATATATATCTCCTAAACCTTAATTTGTATGTTTTGTATATAAATTTATCTAAACATTAGTTATTCATATTAATATAAATAATAGTACAAGATCAATCAACTATTACTTTGCATATACCACCTAACCTGATACACGGACATAAAAGATGATCCAAAATTTAATTTCACGTATTGTACAATTAATTATGGTACATAACAAAAAAAAGTTGTATTGTTTATTTATGTATTAGTATTATATTAAAAATAAATTATCTTCCTTCGCAAAAAAAGAAAAAAAAACTTATGCACTATACTAATGTATAACTTATGGCCCCAAAGCTCGTCATCCCATGCCTGTGTATCTAGATGCAGGGTCCAGAACCAATTGAATAACTAACATGTGATTGGATACATCTCTATCAAAAAAGTTATTTTGTATGTACATATGGCCTGAAGTGGACGTGATAATGGATGGCATGTGCTACGTACGAAAGTGGTGTAAGAGAAAGAGTACTACTGCACAATGAGTGTGCTGTCGCGTACTCGTAAGTCCTAACGGATAATGCCAAGCCATGTCAATACTCTCAGGACAATAATATATAGTACAATTACTCAAAGCACGCCCCTGTTCATGGTGTGTTGGTTTGTGATGCTATTATGTACTCCATCCGTTTTTAAATATAAGTCTTTGTAGAGATTCCACTATGGACTATATACGGAGCAAAATAAGTGAATCTACACTTTAAAATGCATCTACATACATCTATATGTGGTCCATAGTACAAAGACTTATTCTTAGGAACAGAGGGAGTATACGAGAAATATCTTATGAAAACTACCTCAATGATGCAAACCTGTGAAAACAGTGCATAGTGATTTTAATAAATCGAAATAAAATCATCATTTGTTAGGTAAAAGGTGTTACATGAACTTGCAAAATTTCATGTCCAAATCAACTGCAGTTTAGAAAATGAAAAAAAGGTAAATAATAAAAATGAAAAGTAAGGAATAGTAAAGAATCACTATTCATGCTGAAATATACATCTCTTCAACATTAATTCTCTCTAAGTCCATGTGCATGTATAACCGTTAAACATGAGTTAGAGATGTATTTTCATGAGTTAGGATTAGGAAATAGAAAAAAACATGGATAATAGTTCTATCATGATGCACATTGTTAATAGCTTTTAATTTTTACACATTTTGTATATAAATTTATCTAAGCATCAATTCCTATATTAATATAAATAAGGGACAAGCTTGAGACAAACTTTTTTGGGCGGATGGAGTACCACATAGATCAATCAACCATAACATTGCATACCACTTAACCTGATGTACGAACATAAAAAAAATGATCCAAAGTTTCATTTGACGTATTCTAAAACCGATTACGTCACATACCATAAATTTTAGTATTGTTGATTTATGTAGCACTATTATTTTCAGAATAAATGAATGTATAATTCATGGCCCCAGAGCTTGTCATAATATGCATGTGTCTAGAGGCAGGCTCGATGACATGTACCAATCAAAGAATTAAAATGTGACTGGATACATCTCTGCCAAACAAATAGAAATTGGACAAATGGCTTGAAGTGGACATGACCATGGATGGCATGTGTACGTACGAAGTGGTGTGAGAGAAAGAGTAAAATGCACAATGAGTGTGCTATCATGTACCTACGTCCTAACAGAAGGAGAACATGTGGGTACCTCGAGTGGTTACAACTTTATTGGCACGACGTTAACGTGAAGCCACATCAATACTTTCAGCACAACAACGGTACATTTTCTCAAGGCACCCCCATGTTCATGGTGTGTCGTATATAAATATTGTGGAAGCCACCTCCACAATGCAAACCCATGAAAACAATGTGTAGAAGTTTCAAAAAATTCCAATAAAAGTAGCATATGTTAGGTAAATGGTGTTACATAAACGTGCAAAATTTCAAGTCCAAGATAAAATGCAGCTGGGAAAAATGAAAAAAGGTAAATACTTAAATGAGTAGTGTGGAATAGTAAAGAACCACTATTCCTGCTGAAATATAAATCTCTGGAACCTTAATTATATCTGAGCCCATGTACATGTGTAACTGTTAAACATGAGTTAGAGATGTTTTTCGTGCGTTTGAATTAGAATTAAGAAAACATGGATAATAATTCTACCATGATGCACACTGATAATAGTTTTTATTTTCTTATATGTTTTGTATACAAATTTATATAAACATTAGTTTTGCATATTAATTTAAATAACAACACAAAGATTGATGAACAATAACTTTGCATACCACCTAACCTGACATATGAAAATAATAAAAAAAACACATTTCAAAGTTTCATTTAATGTATTGTACAACAGATAATGCCACACACCATTTATTTTATTGTTGGTCTATTTATTAGTGTTTTTCTATAAATGAATTGTCTACACCATACGAACGTATAGCTTATGGCCCCAAAGCTTGTCATCCCATGCCTACACCTAGATGTAGGGTCGATGACCGGTACCAATCCAATAAATGTACGTTTGGACACATCTCTATCAAACAAAGTTTGTTTGGACATATGGCCTGAAGTGGACATCACAGTAGATGGCATGTGCTACGTACGTAGAGGTGTGGATAGAAAGAGTACGACTGCACATCAGTGTGTTGTCACGTACTTTGGCGTCCTATCGGAGAACGTGTGGGTACATCGAGTGGTTACAATTTTTTTGGCACGAGTATCATGCCAAGCTATGAATATTACAACAGCAAGGAGAAAAGCATTTATCGATGATGGTGGATAGAGAGAGAGGAGTACCACATAGATCGATCAACCATAAAATTGCATACCACTTAACCTGATGTATGAACATAAAAAAATGATCCAAAGTTTCATTTCACGTATTCTAAAACCGATTACGGCACATACCATAAATTTTAGTATTGTTGATTTATGCAGCACTATTATTTTCAGAATAAATGAATGTATAATTTATGGCCCCAGAGCTTGTCATAACATGCCTGTGTCTAGAGGCAGGGTCGATGACCTGTATCAATCAAAGAATTAAAATGTGACTGGATACATCTCTGTCAAAAAATAGAAATTGGACAAATGACTTGAAGTGGACATGACCATGGATGGCATCTGTACGTATGAAGTGGTGTGAGAGAAAGAGTAAAATGCACAATGAGTGTGCTATCATGTACCTACGTCCTAACAGAGGGAGAACATGTGGGTAAGTCAACTGGTTACAACTTTATTGGCACGACGATAACGTGAGGCCACGTCAATACTTTCAGCACAACAACAATACATTTTCTCAAGGCACCCCCATGTTCATGGTGTGTCGGCATAAAAATATTGTGGAAGCCACCTCCACAATGCAAACCCGTGAAAAGAATGTGTAGAAGTTTCAAAAAATTCCAATAAAAGTAGCATATGTTAGGTAAATGGTGTTACATAAACGTGCAAAATTTCAAGTCCAAGAGAAAATGCATTTGGGAAAAATGAAAAAAGGTAAATTCTTAAATGAGTAGTGTGGAACAGTAAAGAACCACTATCCTTGCTGAAATATATATCTCTGGAACCATAATTATATCTAAGCCCACGTACACGTGTAACTGTTAAACATGAGTTAGAGATGTTTTTCGTGCGTTTGAATTAGAATTAGGAAAACATGGATAATAATTCTATCATGATGCACATTGATAATAGTTTTATTTTCTTATATGTTTTGTATAAATATTAGTTTTGCTTATTAATTTAAATAACAACACATAGATTGATGAACAATAACTTTGCATACCACCTAACCAGACGTATGAAAATAATAAAGAAACACGTTTCAAAGTTTCATTTCATGATTGTACAACAGATAATGCCACATACGATTTTTTTATTGTTGGTCTATTTATTAGTGTTTTTCTATAAATGAATTATCTACACTATACGAACGTATAGCTTATGGCCCCAAAGCTTGTCATCCCATGCCTGCACCTAGATGTAGGGTCGATGACCGGTACCAATCCAATAAATGTACGTTTGGACACATCTCTATTAAACAAAGTTTGTTTGGACATATGGCCTGAAGTGGACATCACAATAGATGTCATGTGCTACGTACGAAGAGGTGTGGAGAGAAAGAGTACGACTGCACATCAGTGTGTTGTCACGTACTCTAGTGTCTTATCGGAGAACATGTGGGTACATCGAGTGGTTACAATTTTATTGGCACGATTATCATGTCAAGCTATGTGTATTACAACAGCAGGGAGAAAAGCCTTTACCGATGATGGTGGATACATGGGCATCACTTTTCTTTTATGGAGGTGTCATTGAAGAGCGCGCATGTGTTTCTGAGTGAGAGATAGAGAGAGAGGGGGGGTGGAGTTTAGCATGTAGTTGATATACGTTGACAATCAAATAAATTGTTGTGTGAAATTTATATTAGACACACGGTATCATAATATTGTATATTATTCCCAAAGCAACTGGCCCATGACGAATTGGTATGTTTATGACTAGTTTCTTATAAACAGGAACAATCTTTCTTTCTCTTTACGAATTGCAAAAGCACGCTGCACTATCAATAAGATTTCACTAAGAGCATCTACAACCGGACTCCCCAAATCCGCCCTATACGCCCAGGCGGATGGTCCGGTCACTGGTCAGTCACAAAAATGTGACCCAGACGAATGTCTTAAACGGGCCTCAAATGCCCGGGCTGACCGACACCCCTCATATCCAGCCCAAATATAGGGCGGATGTGGGGGCACCAGGGTACGCCCGGACGCGTCTGCCACGTCGGACTGAAGCTGGGGTCCCACATGAAAACTGTCTGAAACCCGGCAGTTCAAAGCTTGTCACCTCCGTCAAACCGACGTCGTCGCGTGGCGCCGCTCCAGCGGGCCACGTAGTGCCTAGCCTGACTATTTAAGCCGATCGCAGGAACTGAAACCCTACCCCTTCATATTTTCCTCCTCCCACCTGCCGCCGTTACTTTCCACTCCCCGTCCGCCACCACTAGTAACCATACCCCCACGCCGCCGGGTGAGGAGCTACCCATTTCTAACGCCGGAGCGCCGGCTGCAGCTCCTTCAGAAGATCCGGGCAAGGTGCGAAGCTTGGATCGCCGTGGGGCTACTTCCGGATCCAGTGGATCCAGAGCAGGAGTTGGAGGAGGAGAGGATGCGGGGACATGGATCTGCAGACGGAGCAGCAAGCCATCCTCAATTCCTTCCGCTTGGAGTCGGCTGCGCAGGCCAGACGCCGTCATCGACAGGAGATGGAGGCGGAGCACGCCTGCAGTGGGCAGAACAATTACTAGAATGAATTACTGATACACATGCGAGTTATGTGTGGTCACTTATTGGGTTAGTTGGTGGTCTATTGTGTTGATTCAAATAAACCAGCATAACCACATGAAACATGTGGTAAGCAATTCAAATAATTAAAAAAAAGTAAACCAGCATAAAGTTTTGAATGGTCTGGGCATATGCATGAACAGTCACGGTGCCCCCTATATATACGTGCCTGGATCGTTGCCCCACGCTCACGCCTATACATACGCATACGCATACACACAGCGTGAGATCGAGAGCGAGATGGCCACGCCAACCCCCGCCGTTCGGTTCTCCGACGTGCCGGAGAATCTGCCTAGATGCTTTGCTCTCTCAACAAACACCAACCGGCCGATGAAAGCCACAGTGGACGATCTTTTCGCGGAGATTCACAAGGACGACGGTGGCATCTTGACGAACCCGCACGCCAGGTTCTACTTCGAGCCATCCAGGAAGCACGGTGGCCGTCTCCTGCACATCAGATGCGGCTACAACAACAAGTACTGGATGGCCAAACAACAACAGCAACAACCAGATGACGGCGCCGCCGCCGCCGCCATTGTCATCACCGGCACCGCGACCGAGCGGGAGGAGGACCTGGGTAAACCGTCGTGCACCCTCTTTGCGGTCCAACTCAAATCCAAGGGCAAGGACGAAGCTCAGAACATTCTCTACGATGCAAGGTGCACATATTTATATATTCATTTTTTTTTTTTTTGCAATTGACGGTCATCAGTTAATAACTAATTTACCTCATCGTCTCCAATGGCTAGTGAGAAGTGTTACTCCCTCCGGTCCTTTTTACTTCGCATATAAGATTTATGTCAAGTCAAATTTTGTAAAGTTTAACTCAATTTATATTAAAAAATTCAATACCTACGATACCAAGTATATATATACTATGAAACTATATTTCATAATGAATCTAACAGTATTTATTTGACATTGTGAATGTTGATATTTTTTTCTATAAATTTGATTAAAGTAGAGATACTTTGAGTTCAGGCAAAACTTATATGCAGCCTAAACAGGACCAGAGGGAATACAAAACTATCATTCGTTCGTTGGTTAGCTGTTTGAATGAAAACTACTCCCTCCGTTCCTAAATATTTATCTTTGTAGAGATTTCAACAAGTGACTACATACGGAGCAAAATGAGTGAATCTATATTTTAAAATATGTCTATATACATCCGTATGTGGTAGTTTATTTAAAATTTTAAAAAGACAAATATTTAGGAACGGATGGAGTAATAAATTCTCTATGCATGCATGCATATACGACACGATAACAGCTTCTATGATCCCCGGCTCGGAAAACCGGCCTTGATAGCGGGACAAGGCGAGGACGAAGAAGGCAAGCTTCACGGCGAGTTCGTCGTCCGCGACTTGTCGGACCATGTAGTGCTGCCTCGCTACGTGGCCTTCAAGGGCTACAACGACATGTACCTGAGCGCGCGGCAAGTGCACGGCGGTTCCTACCTGCAGTTCTCGGAGGAAGACATCGCCGCCTCCAGGGCCATGTTCACCACCTACCACAACGACGACGGCACCGTCCGCCTCAAGTCCAAAGCCTACGACAAGTTCATGAAATTCGACACCAACTGGGTCACGCCGGTCGGGCGCGACGACGCCGGCGACAAGAGAACACTGTTCAAGGTGATCAAGGTGGGCGACTACTACGGCCTCAAGTGCATGGGGAACCACAAGTTCTGCAAGAGCCTCTCCGCCGACGGCAAGACAGACTGTCTCAACGCCGCCGACAGCCACATCACCGAGGAGGCCAAGCTGTGGGTGACGGAGCCGGTCCTGTCCCGGGAGATCTACGACGTGGTGTACCATGGGGTGGACAAGGCCAGGGTGTACGACATGAAGACCATCAACATGGCCACCTCCTCCGCCGTCAACCGCACCTCCGAGAACAACAAGGTCAAGCTATCCCTGTCGATCACGCAGACGCAGACGAGCACCTGGGACGCCAGCGTCTCGCTCAAGGCCGGCGTCAAGACCACCGTCACCGCCGGGATCCCGGCGGTGATGGACGCGGAGGTGGAAGTCAGCTTCGAGGTCACCTCCGAGTACCACTGGGGTAAGACCGAGGTGAACGAGACCAAGCAGCAGATCGTCTATGACGTGGTGGTGCCAACCAAGAAGAAAGTCACGGTGAGTGCCATCGCGTCGCAGGCCAAGTGTGACGTCCCATTCTCCTACACGGAGAAGGACGTTCTGCCCACCGGAGAGGTGAGGATTACCAAGCATCACGATGGCATATACACTGGGATGAATACCTTCAATCTCCAGTATGAGACCAAAGAAGAAGACCTGCCCGCCACTGAATAAATACATATATATTGTCCTTTATTTGTGCTCTACTACTTATCAACCCACCACACAATAAATAATAATAATTGAATAAATGTACCATGACATGGTACTATCGTGAGTGATACTACTAGTCAAGAGCAGTGTGTACGCTTTATGTACGGACGGATTATCAAGTGTACTTGTATTGTACTTTGTTCCTATATATATATGATGAATGAATAAATATAATACATCACTTCTACTTCCATACATCCCCCTACACACCGGGACGGCTCAGATTAGCCCATACCTCTTCATAAAAAAGGTCATGATCGTCATATTTTATACTTGTACATGGAGTAGCGTCACATAAAACGGCGCACACACCCCTCCGTCATGGGCCTGGCCCATTTATTTTATTTCTTCTTTTAGCCCATTTATTTTATTTCTTCTTTTTATAACCTTCACAAAATAGGTGCATGAACTAGGATTCAAACTCCGGACTATACTACCACCTGCTATAACCAACTAGGATAGCTCACTTGTTGTGCCTAAATACTTGTTTTATTCTTCTTGTAGTGCATCTTCTCAGTCCGTTTTTCTTTTCTTTGGCCTTTTTTATTTTTTTATTTTTTTTTCTTTATTTCTTCTTATTTTTATCTTTTCTCTTTCGCTTGCTTAAGCTTGTTCAATTTGTGAACCTTTTTCAAATCGTGAACTTATTTTTTAACCTGTGATTTTTTTTCAAATGAATGAATGTATTTCAATTTGGAAACTTTTTTCAACTTCATGATCTTTTTTTGTCAAATTCATGATTTTTAAACCGATGAACTTTTTCAATTTCCTGATTTTTCCCAAATTTGTGTACTTTTTTGTCGAATTTATTAACTTCTTTGACAAATTCAAGATTTTTTTTCAAATGAACTTTTTCAATTTCACAATTTTTATGTCACACTGGCATACTTTTTTCAAATCGATGAACTTTTTAAAACTTGTGAAACTTTCTGTAATCTCAGGGTGGGCGGTAGAAACCGAAAACTGGATTTTTTACCATTCGGTTTATTTTAAATTTCGGTTAGCAAATCTATAAACCGAAATGAACGTGCAAAAGCAGCTAACTGATAATTCGGTTAACCAGCTTATTTGGTTCGGTGTTCAGTTTACACTGAGCTAACTCGTCAAATGTGTTGCTTTGTATTATGACACTCTGTCACATTATATAGCAGAGCTCTGTGCCCCATTTTCGTAGCTCAACTGGGTGGGACTAAATCGGGCGATGTTCTATGCTCTACTCTATCAATTCCCTAATAGTAATTCGCTTGCCCACCGTTGCTATGCTCATGAGAGAGATGCCTCTAGTGAACATATGCCCCCATGATCCATCTCCCATATTTAATAAAGCCCTAAAATTGCTCGTTGTTTTTATTTCTATTTCAATTTTATATATCTACCACTATCAAATTTAATCCTTACAATTGGCAAGAACAAAGGGATTGATGACCCTCTTGCCTTCATTGGGTGCAAGCATTTGCTTTGTGTGTGTGCAGGTATCACTTAGGCTGTTTGTGTGGTATCTCCTACTAGTTTGATAAACCTTGGTTCTTAACTAAGGGAAATACTATATGCTACTATACTACATCACCCTTCCTGTTCGAGGAAATCCCAACACTATCACAAGTAGCAGTGATCGAAAGGCACCCGTTGGTTTGGGCCACTAGTAGAAAACAGGGCTTTGGTCACAGGGCAGTATTCACATTAGTCCCGATTCAGTCACGAACCGGGACTAATGTGAGCATTCGTCCCGGTTCATGCGGCTAAGGCATTAGTCCCGGTTCACCTGGGCCCTTTAGTCCCGGTTGGTGCCACGAACCGGGACTAAAGGGTGCGATGCCCATTAGTCCCGGTTGGTGCCACCAACCGGTACTAATGGGCTTTGAGGCATTAGTACCGGTTCATGGCACGAAAACAACAAGTTCAGACTTGGAAACGAGGGAGAATAGAACCCGGAAGTTAAGCGTGCTCAGGCTGGGGGAGTGGGAGGATGGGTGACCGTTCGAGAAGTTAGATGATTTGGAATGATGAGGGGTGGTTAGAGATTAGAGGATAAATTGAGCAGTGATGAGGGGTGGTGATTAGAGATTAGAGGTTAAAATAATTCAGAGCGGTTGGTGTTACCAACCGGGACTAAAGGTGGAGCTCCACGTGGTCGCGGCCTTTAGTCCCGGTTCGTGTAAGAACCGGGACTAAAGGGGAGAGGCATTAGTAACGACCCTTTAGTCCCAGTTCAAAAACCTGGACTAAAGGGCCTTACCAACCGGGACAAAAGCTCTTTTTTCTACTAGTGGGCCTTCGTGGCGGGGTCAGCCCATGTGGCGTGCATAGAGTGAGCTCCACTCGCTACTTGGCGTCGGCTTTGTGATGGTCTCCTGCTTAGGGGGTTGCTAACCACGCCGGCTCCTAGAGGTGGGCTGGGCCGAGAACCGCAAACAACCAATCAATGGGCCACCACTATAGGAAACAACTAGTTTTTCGTCAGGGAAGTACACACGACAAAGGTAGGTTTACAGACGACAAAGATTTTGCCAGCAGCTGGCTGACGACAAACACAGTCGGCAAAGCCGAAGCGGCAAAGAATACATTGCCGTCAGCCAAACTATATCTTTGTCGTCAGCCGTTTTATAAACAAACGGCGAAGCGGGCATCTTTGCCATCATCCGTTCTATGAACAGACGACAAAGTGGGCATCTTTGCCGCCAGCCGTTCTATTAACAAACAACAAAGTTAGTCGTGCTACATTACAGGCGGCAAAGAATTTTTTTATTTTAAAAAATACACACGACACATGAACATCAAAACAGAAATGAAGGAGTAGAGCAAAATTCTGCTAGAACATTCTCCATAGATCAGTTTATAAAATTTACAGATCTAAAACACCTGAACATGAACATTTTCCATATATCGAATTACAAAACTTTGCGAGTTTACAGAGAAAGAATTTTTCAATTGGGAGGGATTCGTGGATCGGGCGCGGCCCTCCTCTTCCATGGACGCGCGAGGTAGCCCCTTCGATAGCCGTGCGAGCCTTGGATCCGCTCGGCGTCCGTCACTACTCCCTGGGCACCCGGGGAGCGAGTGGCGGCGTCGACGAGCCAGGAGAGCGGCATGCAGCAATGGCGGTGAGGTGGAGGCCCGCGAGGTGGTAGTCCTCGAGGTGGATGCCCGAGTGATGTGAGAGGCAGGACGGGGCGAGGTGGTGGCCGGTGATGGCAGCCGGGGAGGCAAGCGGCATGCAGTAGCAACCGCCGAGGTGGTGGCCCGCGAGATGGATGCCCAGGTGAGGTGAGGGGCAGGACGGGGTGAGGTGGTGGCCGGCGAGGTGGAGCCCCGGCTAGGTGGTGGCCAGCGAGGTGAGGGGCAGGATGGGGCGAGGTGGTGGCCGGCGAGGTGGCGCCTCGCGCGACGGCATGTTGTGCATCGGCTGGTGGTGGATCTGGAGAGAGAGAGAGAGAGAGAGAGAGAGAGAGAGAGAGAGAGAGAGAGAGAGAGAGAGAGAGAGAGAGAGAGAGAGAGAGAGGGATCCACGGGAGAGAGAGAGAGAGAGGGATCCGCGGGAGAGAGAGAGATAGAGGGATGGGCGAGCTGCGTCGGCGGTGGGGGTGGCCGGTGGGGCGAGCTGCGCCCGGCGGCTGGTGGGGCGAGCTGCGCCGACAGCCATTGGTGCGAGCGGCGTCGGCCTCCTACGCAAGGAACAGAGAGGGATCGAGGGAGAGAGATATGGGAGTGGGATGGATAAGGGAGAGTGGTGGGGGTGTGGGCTGTCCGGCGTGGTGGGTGCTAACTCTTGAGCTTGCATTGGTTTTTCCCTTAAGAGAAAAGGGTGAAGCAGCAAAGTAGAGTAAGTATTTCCCTTAGCTTTTGGGAGCCAAGGTATCAGTCCAGTAGGAGACAACACTCAAGTCACCGAATACCTGCACAAACAAACACCAACTTGCACCCAACGCGATAAGGGGTTATCAATCCCTTCACGGTTATTTACTAAGTGAGATCTGATAGAGATGATAAACGGTAAATTAATATTTTTGTTATATGAACCGAAAGTAAAAGATTGCAAAATAAGTAAATAGGAAACTAGAATTGTACACTACTAGGGAAAAGCCTAGCAGCAGCGCGGGTTTTAGGCCTATCAGTAGCGCGGGTAGGAGCGCTACTGGTACGACGCTACAGCTAAAGGTTAGCAGTAGCGTGCCTCAACCCACGTTACTGCTAAATCGACTTAGTAGTAGCGATTTCCCAGAGAAGCGCTACTGGTAATTAGTAGTAGCGCTTCTCCCTGCCCGCGCTACTACTATTATTTCGTATTTGATTTTTTTTATTTCATGTTGTATTCATACATCTTTACACAAGTTTTCATACAACAGGAATTTAGAGATTGTTTTACATCATAATGAGTTATTACATCACGGGGTGAACGGTCCACCCACCTACTCTCCCTTGTTTGCAATAGAAACCTCCACTAGCACGCACTAGTGCTTCTCTTGTTTCTGTTGTGTTGCAACAGAAACTTTAAGCTGCACAGGATGAAAAAATATGCGAGGAAATTACAACTGATAAATGAATTCCATGTTGGCCAGCACCTTTTGAAAATTCTCAACAAAAATAAGAAGCAAGCATTTTATTGAATAGTTTCCTCTTTCCTGTTATCTAGTAACTCTTGTAGTAAGTGGGCAAAACGCATAATATTTTTGTTGGTGCAAAAAAAAGAGAAATACATAGCAGACAATATATCACACATATAAATCACATTCTCTTACTTCATTGGAACAGAATTTATGTTACTTTTGGGTCCGTCGATGTTAACTAATATATCGGTAATTGCCTTTGAAGTGTGAGATTAGCATGACAGTAGAAATCAAGTTGCACGATAATGTAACTACTTGAGCCTCCAAGTTCTATCACTCCGAGGTGAACTCTCGCGAGATGATGCGGCTTCTCCTTGTCGGCGTACATGTAGCTGATTCTGTTCACATTCTTAGCATGTCTTCTTCCATATCCCTGCGTACGCACAGACGGTTCTAGAGCCACCCTTCAGAATGGCGCCCCAGCCTACATGCATGCTACCTCATCCGCTGCTGGTCCAGAAATCTTGATTCGTTTGGCCTCCCTTAGGTTTAATTTGTTTCTCTACTTATGATGCTCTCATAGGCATGTGCGACACCAAGCTGTCTTTTACCCCGGCGGTTTTTGTGTATAGATAAGTAGATACAACCTATAAATGTCAGCCAATAATAAATAATATGCCTCTACGTTCAGAGGAAGTGAAATAAATTATTTTTGTGTAGAATTAAAGGACAAATGTTTCTTATTTGTATGGGATTTTCTAGCCTATTTTTATTCTTCCGGTTAAATCGTCAAGCCCTTTTAATATATAATCGATAAATTTGATGCAACAAGCTGTTTAAGAGAAGACATGCACCAGTTGAGACTTTCGTTTTTGCCGTTTTTCTGTATTTTCATCATGTTGGATCAGATGGGTTAAGGTTCCTGGGTGGTATTGGATTAATAATTGGTCGAGTTTTTTGTGGAGTAAGAGGATGGATGGATACCAGGGGAAGGGGTAGATCGATCGAGATGATCTTAATTACGTAGTGGTGCATAATCAGAATGGGATACAAGCAAGTAGTACAACACAAAGAAGACCCACCCACTCTCTCCCTTGTTTGCAATATATAGATAGATACCTCCCCTGGCTAGTACTTCCTCCGTCCGAAATACTTGCCATCAAAATGGATAAAAAGATATGTACCTTTCTTTCTTTGAGGGAGTATATATATTTTAAGGGAGTATATTAATTAGTAGGATGGCTATACATACACGTAGTTAAGAAAATGCTTAGCTAGTAACGTAGAATGAAGCTGGGCGTAGGCAGATGCAGCAGCACAAATGAAGAAGGAAAACTGTCCACCCACCTACTCTCCCTTGTTGGTGCTGAAATTTTTCTGAAACTGAAATTGAAAACCATGGTTGCCACTCAAACTCAAACTCGCTCCATGTAATGTAATACGTGCGTGTTCCTCCATGATATGTATGCAGCACCTGATCATGTACTACATCTATCCCTGGATATATGTATTATATTTCCAGTCTTGAATCTTTTGCCGTCCCCCGTACCTCTTGTGTTTGTTTCTTTTTCTCTCTGTACAGCAACATCCTTCCTACTTATGCATGCATTTAAACTACACAATAGCAGTAGCTAGGCAAAGGGGGCAAAATGAGATGACAAGAGCACATATTTTTCTCACAAATGTGCAAACGGCAGAAAAGAACTCAAATCGCTGAACTTGGAGGAGTGCACATTTCTAACCCTAGGTCTCAGTCGACTGAGACTTGGCGAAGTCTCAGTCGACTGAGACTTGGCGAAGTCTCAGTCAGCTGACGTGTCATGCATGTGGCCGCGACTATGTTTGCCTCTGCTTTCGCTAGTTCGCGACTTCTCCATGTTGGGCTGGATCGGTAGTTGCTTTTTCTTTCTTGCTGTAAGCCCTCATCAAAGTCCGTCGCTCATGGGCTAGTAAAATCAGCCCGTTTTTTCTTTCTTTATTTGTTTGGCAAATCAATTTTACAACTTCCGGTCCATTTCCCTGCTTTCTTCATTTTTTGATATTATTTCTTCTTACATTTAAAAATATATTTTGTATTGTTAATAAAATGAAAAATAACAAATAAAAATAAAAATCATACCCGCACCACTTGCATTCATGTTGTACCACTTGTTGTTGATGGTAGGTTGCGACACATGTAGTTGCAACTCTAGTGATGGACATGCAGCTGGCCCCCTCACCCTCTAGTTGCAGTCACGTTGTATCCCTTACAGTTGTAGGTAGGTTGCGATATGTGTAGTTACAACTCTAGTGGTGGACATGCAACTGGCCTCTCTCCCTCTAGTTGCAGTCGTGTTGTACCCATTGCAGTTGCAAGTAGGTTGCGACATGTGCGTTGCAACTCTAGTGGTGGACATGCAACTGACCGACATCCTCCCCCTCTAGTTGCAGTCGTGTTTTACCCCTTGCAGTTGCAGGAGGGTTGTGATGCGTGCAGTTGCAATTCTAGTGGTGGACGTGCAACTAGTCGACGTCTCCCCTCCAGTTGCAGGCGGGTTGCAACGCATGCGGTTGCAGCTCTTGTCGAGAACATGCACCTAGTCATCCACCACCACCCCCCTCCAGTTCCAAATCGTAATGTATCCCTTGCGGTTGCAGACGAGTTGCGGCACGTGCAATTGCAACTTTAGTGACGGATATGCAACTGGACAACATCCATCCCCTGCAGTTGCAGTCACGTTGTACCCCTTGCAGTTGCGTGCACGTTGCGACAAGTGCAATTGCAGCTCTAGTGATGGACATGCAACTAGACAAACGTCCCTCCCCCTCAAGTTACAATCGCATTGTACTCCTTGTAGTTACACACGGATTGTAACACGTGTAATTATAGGTTGCGTTATAATACCACCCTATATGTGTGTGTATATATATATAAAGAAAAACAAGAACAAATTATCAAAAATGATAAATTAAAAAATAAAAGAGGAAACAACATATAACTAAATAAATAAATGAGGAAAAGCATAAAATACATGAAGATGAGAAAAAATGGAAAATTAAACGTGTACAAACGAGTAAATGAAAAATGAAAAAAAATGGCAGGCCAACAAACAAACAAAAAAAGCGACTGACAATGAAAAAGGCTCCAGCCAGTAGCTAGGCAGCCCACCACGCAAGCAAGCCTCACCCCTAACAGAAAAAAGAAAGCCGAAAGAAAGCAGCCCAATACAAAACGTCAGACGTTGGTTTTTCACGAAACAGCATACGTTGTAAACTAGCAAAAGAAAATCTAATGGCTAGGCCGGTCGACTGAGACTTCACTAAAACTCAGTCGACTGAGTTTTAGCACTTCCCTTACCAAATAACACATGAGCAATCTTACAATAAAGAATGTGTGAAATAAGGAGTCCGGCCCAGTGCAAAATCATCATATTAAGTCCTCTTATAGTCCATGGCCGAATGCCCCGCCACCTCAAGCACCTCAGCGGCGAGGTACTCGAGGACGGTGGCGAGGTAGACGGGAGCTCCGCGACCGATGCGTTGGGTGTAGCCGCCCTCCTTGACGTAGCGCCCGATGCGACCGACAGGGAAGTGCAGCCCAGCCTTGACGGACCTGGACACCGGCTTCTTCCGAGGGCAGCCCGATAGGAGGGCGAGACGCCGACTCCTACGTGGAGTCAACTTGGCAGGAGCCACGGTTGACAAGGAGAGGACAAGTAGGGAGCCCGGGCAGAAAAAAACTGGGAAAGAATGTGAGGAGTGACCGAGTGAATGTGGAGGTGCCGAGGGAGTTGACCAGGTCTCCTTTTTATGGATAGAAATTTATGACCCACCTGCTCTGTCTCTTTCTATTCAGATCTTGAAAGATTTCCTTACTCGGGATCGTATGTTGACACGACTGGCGGAAAGATACCGTACCACTCTAACATTAGCCAAACTTCAAACACGACACTACTACACAAGCCGATGCAAATCTAAGCGTTCCTGTTGGCAGCCTTCCCGACCACGTCCGCGGCCGCGGTCTTCATGGTCTTCTTTGGGAGCAGCACGAGGTGGATGTAGGGAACCATGCCGCCATGCGCGACGGTGACGCCGACCAACATCTTTTGGATCTCTTTGTCGGCCTTGATGCTGAGGAGCACGTCCCTCGGAATGATGCACTTCCTCTTATAGTCCATGGTTGAACGCCCGCCACCTCAAGCACCTCTGAGGCGAGGTACTCAAGGACGGTGGCGAGGTAGACGGGAGCTTCGCGGCCGATGCGCTGGGCGTAGGCGCCCTTCTTGAGGTAGCGCTCGATGCGACCGGCGGGGAAGTCTAGGCTGGCCTTGAAGGACCTGGACACCGACTTCTTCCTAGGGCAGCCCGATAGGAGGGCGAGACGCGGACTCCTATGTGGAGTCAACTTAGAAGGAGCCATGGTTTGACAACGAGAGGACATATAGGGAGCCCGGGGCAGAAAAATGCTTGGAAAGAAAGTGAGGAGTGAGTGTGGAGGTGCCGAGGGAGGTGACCAGGTCTCCTTTTTATGGATAGAAATTTATGACCCACCCGCTCTGTCTCTCTCAATTCTGATCTTGGAAGATTTCCTTACTCGGGAGCGTATGTTGATACGACCGGTGGAAAGACACCGTACCACTCCAACATTAGCCAAACTGCAAACATGTCACTACTACACAAGCCGATGCAAATCTAAGCGTTCCCGGCCGTGATCTTGTTGGCAGCCTTCCTGACCACGATCTTCTTGGCGTATGTTGACACGACCAGCGGAAAGACAGCGGCAGGCGGAGACGACCGGTAGAAAGATTTTCTTCCTCGGGAGCGTATGTTGACACGACCGGCGGAAAGACACCGGCAGGCGGAGACGGCCGATAGAAAGATTTCCTTCCTCGGGAGCGTATGTTGACACGACCAGCGGAAAGACATCGGCAGGCGGAGACGGCCGGTAGAAAGATTTCCTTCCTAGGGAGCGTATGTTGACACGACTGGCGGAATGACACCGGCAGGCGGAGACGGCCGGTAGAAAGATTTCCTTCCTCTGGAGATTTCCTTCCTCTGGAGCGTATGTTAACACGACCGGCGAAAAGACAGCGGCAGGCGGAGACGGCCGGTAGAAAGATTTCCTTCCTCGGGAGCGTATGTTGACACGACCAGCGGAAAGACATCGGCAGGCGGAGACGGCCGGTAGAAAGATTTCCTTCCTAGGGAGCGTATGTTGACACGACTGGCGGAATGACACCGGCAGGCGGAGACGGCCGGTAGAAAGATTTCCTTCCTCTGGAGATTTCCTTCCTCTGGAGCGTATGTTAACACGACCGGCGAAAAGACAGCGGCAGGCGGAGACGGCCGGTAGAAAGATTTCCTTCCTAGGGAGCGTATGTTGACACGACCGGCGGAATAATAGCGGCAGGTGAAGACGACAGTAGCGCAGCGGCAGCGGACTTCTCCCTTCCTTCGTCAAGAAAGCAATGAGTACTACTCCAGTACATGACTCTTGCTAGCTATGGCTGCTACTCCTCCAACCCCTACACCATCTCCATTGAGCAGGATCCTGACGCGTGGGCACCTCCAACCCCCGGCCTTCGCCACTACAGCCCCCAGCGCCTCCTTGCTGTAGCGTATTCCAGAGAAATCAATAGAGAAGATTACACCGAAGCAGAGAAGATTAAATTGACAGCTAGAAGATTACAGGGAAGTAGGCTTGTAGGGCTTGCCCTTCCCACGCGTTGCAGTGTTGGTGGAAGGGGAACTCGGCGTAGAGCGACGTGTTTGGATGCGTTGTTCCGTGGCAAGAAGGCGCAATTACAAGTCACGCGGCTGGATGGAAGTGTCATGACCATTGATATTCTCCACCAAATTATCATAGTCGTCACTCAGTCCTTTGAGCACATAAGAGGTGAAGTCGTCCGGACCAAGAGCCTTGCCGATGGAAGCAAGTGTGTCAGCCATACCCGTCACCTTGTTGAAGTAGTCTGTGACGGTGTGGTCATGAAGCTTCAGCTCCCCAAGCACAGTGCGAATAGCATGAGCACCCGCCTGGGACTGCGAAGCAGAACTGGTATGAAGAGCCGTCCACGCGTCCCGAGATGTAGCGGCAAAGATGACCAGCGACGAGACTCCCTCCGTGAGAGAGGACTGGATAGCAGATAGGATGGCTTGATCTTGAGCCACCCACGCATAATGTCCCGGATGATATGGCGGGGAACACGGCAGAATACCATCAATAAAGCCCTCCAAGTAGTGACTGCGGATACCCTAAAAAAAAAAGCGACTGCGGAGAAGTGGCAGCACATGTGCACGCCATGACCGTGAGCTTCACAGGGATGAGGTGCACGAAGTAGAACGGTGCAGCAGCGACGACATGATCCAGCAGAGGCGGTGCGATCGGAGGAGCCGGCTGGTACCCGCCGTAGATCGCCGGTGTAGCGTTGTAGGGCGCCGCAGCAGCCACAGGTACGTCGTAGGAATCCACGGGCAACGCACTGTGTGGAACGGCGGACGACGCCGGAGACGGGGGTGGACGCACGGGCGGAGCTGTCTCCTTTCTTCCTCGGGGCTATCGTGTCGATGGTAGTCGAGGACTCGAGGTTTAATTTTTGATTGATGATTGAGAAGGTCACGTACGCATAGCTGAGATGCATGCATTTGAAGTTGAAGACTAGCTCTGCCCCAAGAAGAAAAGAGAAGAAGATCCGCTCAAAAAAAGAAAAAGAAAAGGGGAAAGCTAAATTCCTGCCGACTGTAATTTTGCAATAGATCCGCACGTTTTGGATGCCGTTAGATTCGGATCGAACGGATAATCTGCATGCTTCGATTTTTAACGTAATTCTCGGTGATTTCTGCTCATTCCCGCTCTCGATCGGGACTTTTCTCCCCTCGCGTTGCCCCGCTTCCCCTTTTCCTTCATGAAAAGAGTAAAAATTTGGGAGAAAATGGAATCAAACCCAGTACCTCTTTGGTATCTTCCAAGGCCCCCAACCACCACGACTAGATTGAGGTTGTGATTACGTTCAGATTTTGTAATTTTTGTACCTGTAAAAATGTGGAGTGAATAATAAAGTGTCTTTTTTTCACCGAATTTTCCTTCTTTTTCCTACTGTTTTTTCTTCATTTTAATAGTCAAATGGCTCGGCTGCTCTGTTAGTATTTTTTAGGTTGAGGCCTTTTTAACCCCAAATTTCTTACGTTTAGTAGGAATAACACTTTCAAGAAAACAAATGCACAATATTGGCTATAAAAGCTATCAGTTCATCATGATTTTTTGCTACATCTCTCCATTGTATCATTCACATGGTACATACACTTTGTTGTACCCACTTGAACGCCACAATAATAATGAGGACAATTTCTCGATGAGCCAATGAGGCGTATGAACACTATGATAACTTTTGACCCGGGAAAAATTGTTGAAATATACCCCGTAATTTTTGTGTAAGTAGCATTATAATATAGGAACCGCGAACCTGATAATTTACGTACAAATATCGTGGTAACTTCGACCGCTACCCCCGGTGGAGGGGGGAGGGGTGAAAACATATCCCTATAACTTGTGTCTGAAGAGCATGATAATTTACGCATCACATACCCGATAACTTATGTACTAACACAATGATAACTTTGGCGGGGGTGGGGGCTCTTGTAATACATCCCCGATAACTTCTGTGTGAATAGCATGGTAATTATGCACCATAGACCTGATAACTTATGTGCAAGATGTTAGATAACTTTTGACTTATGAAAACAAAGTTGAAGAAACATGTCCCCGGTTATTTTTGTGCAAATTACATGGTAATTTATGCACCGCAGACCTGATAACTTACGTACAACCACGATGATAACTTCGACCCGATAACTCATGATTAAATAACATTATGATATATGCACAACTGACTTGATAACTTACTTAGTCTAGGTGTGATAACTTTTGAGGAGGGGGGCTTGTTGAAAAACACCCTTCGGTAACTCGTGTGTGAATAACATAGTAATACACACACAAGAGAGCTGATAACTTAGTTAACCCAGGCTTGATAAATTTTTGACCGAAAGAAGTTGTCGAAACATACCAACATGAGATCTAGTTTTGAAGGTCTCATCACAACGAATTTTTTATGTGAAAATGATTTTTGTATCGGAGCGACTTTTTGAGTTCAAAACATTTTTTTTCTTTTTGAGTTCCGGTGAGATCCTCCCTGACATTAGCATTTTTCATTCCCTAGGGCACACGAATGTGCGTGTGTGGAGAATGTAGAAGAAATCAGTTTTTATGCCCTGGTAAGTTATGTGTAAACAACACGATAACTTACGCTCAGCTGGCATGAAACTTGTGTTGCACATGTGTGGTAATTTTTTATCTAAAAAAAATCATGCCAAAGTATAGTTGTGTTGCACTTGTGTTGCCTTATCATGGTATAGTTATCATGTTGCTCATACCATAGTTATCACGCTGGTCATGCCAAAGTTACCAAGTCAAACTTTTTTTTTCTTCTGATATGACAGAAATAAGAAAGGTTTAAATAACGTTGTTTATCTACAATAGACAATAACAACAGGTGGCTTAGTTGGTTATTAGGCTCAACAGCTATTGCATAGACCTGGGTTCAAATCCTCTTTCAAGTACCTTTATTTTCTTTTCATATTATGCAGCGAAAAACCAGAAAAAACCACTAGCTATTTGAGAGAAGGAAAAAAATCGGTGGAAAGCGAGCGTGAGAAGATAGCTCATTCAATCATTTATTACGTGCATGCGCGTATGAAGAAACAATAAAGGGCGATTATTACGCGCGCGGAACGTAATCAAGCAGCGTTGAGTACTCGCTTCGTGCGTGTGCGGACGTTTCGGTGTCCTCGTTTCCTGTTTCGACGCAGTAATCCAACTCGACGTGCCCTTATTCGTGGAGCCGCCGGTGAAGCAGACGGCGGCGCATGCATGGAGCGACTGCGGCGGCGCGGAGCCGGTGACCACCGCGGCCCCGCCATGAAGCTGACGGTGAAGACTCTCGACGGCACCCGCTTCGAGATCCGGGTCCAGCACAATGACACCGTGAGATTCCCCACCGCCCGCGCGCTCCCCTCATTTAGTTTCAAATTCCCCCGACTTTTTTTAGTTTCATTCGAACACAGGGCCCGTGTTCTTCGCTGGATGCACAGCTTCACGGCGATTTTGTGTCGGAAGTTCTCTAGCATTTCGATTAATGCAGATCATGTGACGGTGCACTAGATGTTAGGGGCATGTGGTTATGAGTTACGGGAGGGATTAGCTTGTTGGATTTGGGTGCTGATTAGGGGTTTTTACCGAGCTGTTGGCCCCCGAATTCAGATGCCGTTTTCACTGCATCCTCGCATTTACTTGTGAGTGCCCAGGATCGTCTTAGGAAAGGAACAGTACTGCGGGTGAGTT
The DNA here is from genome assembly GCA_021605205.1 of Aegilops longissima. NCBI lineage: Eukaryota > Viridiplantae > Streptophyta > Magnoliopsida > Poales > Poaceae > Aegilops > Aegilops longissima. The sequence goes on from CM038682.1 coordinate 20,007,082, forward strand.
TGCAGGAAGGATGGTTTGCGTGTTGTTGTAGGCAGACTGTGCTTAAAAAAAAAAATTGGCAGACGATTTTTGACAGATAGTCCAAATGGACATGATTGGTAGACGCACAATGCTCTTTATCTGTTTATGCAACTTTAATTTTGTGGATATGCTGGTGCTGATAGCTTGTTCCGGGGGTTGTGGTTTTGGGAGGATGGTAAGCTGGAGTTGGCGAGGATTTAGGTCCATGGCAATTGGCAAGTGATCGTCATATGATCTAGGGTTCAGTTTGGCGTCGCAACGTTGAGTTTCAGGAGTGCCATTGCTATTCTTTCCCTTGGACGCCTTGTTATCCACTGTTCTTCCCCACCCGTGTCCCTTTGCCATGAGGAGTACACTTGTTTCCAAACTGTTCTGTTATCACAGACGAATATTTTTTGTGATATACTATCTGTGTTCTTTTTAACTTGGCGGCCTAGGATCTGTGGCTACGAAAGTTCGTATCCCAATAGTTTTAAAACTATATAGGTTTATATAATAAATATATGAGATTTGCTGTTAATTTGTTTTTCATAGTATTATACTTAATATATAGTTGTATTTTTGTTTGTCAAAGTAGCATCTCGAAGACTTATGAACTATGGATAGTAAGAAATGTCAGTGGGAGTAATTACTTCAATATCTTGCTAACTGTTTGCTTTGAATCAGATTATGGCTGTCAAGAAGAACATTGAAGAGATTCAAGGAAAGGATAGTTATCCACGGGGTCATCAACTGCTGATTCACAATGGCAAGCTTTTGAACAATGAAAGCTCATTGGATGAGAATCAAGTTAGCGAAGATGGATTTCTAGTTCTCATTAAGGTAGACTGCTTATGCCCTATACAATATGGATAGTTTCAGTTTTGTCATCTGCTATTGGATTATTTTCACTGACTGAATACTTGGTGAACCGGTTGTAATAACATGAATTATTAATGAGTGCAGAACCAGCATAAGCGGTTACACGTGAAAATTAAGTTCATATATGACACCTGACAGTTATTATTCACTAATGAAGAATATGCCTGAAATACTTTTTTGCCTTATTTGATGCGCCACAATTTGCTGGCCTCCTGCCATAGTTCATCTATATTGCTCCTTCCTATGTCACAGCTATGCTGTACTATGTCCATTTATATCAACATTAAATAAAGTATTTGACACTTATAACACTATTTTAACATTATTCAAGTTTTTCCTACTTTATGCGTCGGGCTTGTTCTTTTTCTCTTAAAATTAAAAGTATAGTTCTTTATTTATTTTCTGCAGAGCAAAGCTTCTGCTTCGAGTGGAGCTTCATCTGCACAGTTAAAATTCTTCTTTTGCGGATGAAAACACAATAGTAGCAAGCATATGTACTGACACATGAACCATTGCTAGCCTTCAAGCACTCCTGTTACCAGTCAAGCACCTCCAGTTGCTCAACCACAAGCTACTCAAGCCCAGTGAGTCCCTTTCTAGCGTCCTGGTTGCATTTTACTGCATGCACATAGGGTCTTGCTCAAATAAAATGTATGTGTCATCTTTCTGCAGGGTCCGATCAACTACGACTTCTCAGCCTGAAAGACCACCCGCAGAGTATGTTCGAAGTGTGCAGTTGTGTTAGAGTACGTAATGGGCCTAATGGGCCCATTAGTCTTAGGGTTAATTAGAGATAAGGGTTGCTTGCTTAGGGGTCAAGTAAGCCTTGCTTGGGAGTCAAGTAAATCTCTCTATATAAAGAGAGGAGATGTATCAATCTAATCAAGCAAGAATTAAGAAGGAAATCCCTTCCCTCTTGCCCGGCCGTGGGCAGAAAGGCCCCCGGCCGGCCCTCTCGCGCCCTCCTTCTAGTAGCACCATAACAAGTTGATATTGCATTAGGGTCTTCTTTACCACTCAAATTTCGTGTTTCTGCATATATCCCTCCCATGGGAAAACCAGTGTTCTTAACTTTTAGAGGCATGTCCTTCTGATGCTTGTTTCAGCTTTAAATCATGCAGTGTTGCATAAATGGCCTCATAGCCGCAAAAGTTCATTTTGAAGAGTGACAACAAACACAAATAGATGCATCAACTAATAGATTGCAGTTTGCAAGGAGAGTGAAAAGTATTTTTTTTTTCAACTTCTCTGTGAACATGTGAGTCAATAGGGTTAAAATCAACAACTTCCGACTTAAGCACAATGGTCAATGAACATCAAAACTAGATATTAAGTTAGAAGCAATGATCATAACTAGGTGAATTTCTGGAGTGCATGAAAGTCAAAAGCCTTTGAAACAACAATTTGCATAGCTGGCTAATGGGAAATTAGGCCCCAAACTGGAATTTTTGTGATTGCTGTAACTGTATGGAGTATAGATCTGAAATGGTACAGTAGCATTGCATGATCCTAGAATCTGTCTCGAGTCTTGGTCGTGTGAATATGAACCAAACCATTTCCCTTTAAATTTACTAGTTTTGCTATGTAAAACTCTTGTTTCTTTTTTGTTAGGACCCCTTCGAGTACAGTTGATCTTATAGCATCGGATTTACTGTCAAGAAGCAATCTGGACGCAATCCGTGCTGCTTATAACAATCTAGGACGTGCCATGGACTATTTGTACTCTGTGTGTATCTCTCCCCATCAGAATTTTTAATTTGGGTCGATTTTTTGATGCTATAGTTGATATTTTATTTTCTCCAACATTAGGGTATTCCAATGAAAGCTGAAGTTTCTGTTCCGGTGGACGGTCAAGGGGCAAACACCACTGATACAACTCCTGGAAAAACCGACTTCTCTGGAATCCCAAACACAGCACCATTAGATCTTTCCCCACAGGTTTACTTTCCACCTTTGTATGTGTAGTGCCGGTACGGTGTTGCTTCTTTGAGTATCTTTTGACTAATTGAATGATGTAATAGGGGGCTTCCCATGCTGGAGGTGTTGCTGGGGTTGGATCACTTGATTTTCCTAGAAATAACCAACAGGTTCTTATCTTTATGTTTTGTCAGTTACTTCTCTCCTTTTACTTCTCTCCTTTTATTTTCTCTCCTTTTAGATTACTAGCAAACATGCCCGTGCGTTGCAACGGGAGAGAAAAAAATCATACTACCCACGAACAATAATAAAGAAAACTAAGTAATTTGTCTTGTTAGTTCTCTTCTAAACATGAAGAATGTAAAAAAAAGTAGCAAAAGAGTGCAAACAAAATTAATCATATTGTTCCTCTGCCGATTATAGACCATGTGGCCAATTAATCATATTTCCCCCGCATGCCTTCCTCGTATTGTTCCTCTGCCGAAATTGCTATAGTTGAACATTCACCATCGGCCATCGTCTAGTGTCTGTTGCTTCCTCGGATCTCCCTCTATGCCCCCTCAGAGGGCTGCCGACTCGATGAGTGATGCCAATAATGTGCGAATGAGTTAAATGCAGCTAGGATGAAGGTTACATCAGTGGGTTGCAAGATTTATATACCAAAAAAAAACAGTAAATTTACAGTAATTCCTTCACCAAACTAATGCATTACTGTAAATTTACTAATACCTGGGTGTACTAATGCATCTAGCCGTTCACGACGAGAAAGAAAAAACTGAATCTCCCAATTATATGCATCGATTCTCTCTGGGCCCCTACAAAATGATAGCGTACATAACATGGTGGAAGGGAACTCACACAAAAAGAGGATCTTCATCCAGCATGGCTAGGGGCCGCTCGTGCCACAAGTTCCTACAGACTAATAAGTTGCCTCGTGCTATCTCCTAATGGATCTGGCGGCACAATGCTAGAAGCATAGAACTTTTTTGACATGTATAAAAGCATCTCCAGCCACGCCCCCAACATGGCTCCCCAGGCGATTTTTTGGCCGCCGGCGTCAAAAAATCGGCCCAGTCGCGTCCCAGGGGCCCATTTTTCGCCGGCTCGGGTCAAAATTGGCGCCTGCCGACCCAACCCGAACTCGGCGCGCTGGGGGCGCTCGGGGGCGCCGGGCGAATCGTTTTTGGCGCGAAAGCACCGTGGGCCCGCCGCGTCAGCGACAACGCCCGCCTCGTCTTCTCCCGACGCCTCGGTTTCCCACTGGGAATCAATGGCAAGGCTGCCGCCGGTCAGCTTTGCCATTGATTCCTCACGGGCGGCGCGTCACGGGGCGGCGCGCCGACGCCTCCCCTCCCTCGGACATGTACAAACGGATGCGGCGCGGCTATATATGGCCTCGCTCGCCTGTGTTGAGTGCCACGTCTCCACCTCTCCCGAGCGCCGCCGCCGAACTCTTCTCCCCACCCAGCCCTCCCCCTGCCGCCGATCTCTTCTCCCCAGCCACTCCTCTCCCCGATGGCCAAGCGTTTCCCCGGAGATGAGGCGGCGGCGAACGGCTTCGGCCGCCGTTCGCTCCGCGAGCAGGAGTCCTGGCTCCTGTTCCAGGCGAACATCCCGGCGTCGCCGGACATGCGTGCCGGGCCGACGGGCTGGAGGCTCAGCAATGGGGGAGTGCCCATTCCCCCGTTGCCCGACGCCGTCGCCAAGCCATCCTACTTCACCGACGAAGTCGAGATCGGGCACGCCTCCCTCACCGACGCCGAGCTCTCTCTTCCCCAGTACGCCGCCGACAACCACGCGGCTTGGGCGGCGTACTTCGAGCGCCGCCTGCAGCAGCGGCTGGCGTCCACCAGCGGGGCGCCGGTGGTCGGCGGCATCAAGAACAGCGAGGGGCGCCACCTGTGGTGGGGCGTCCCCGGTCGCACCCTCGACGTCGTGTTGACGCACCTCGAGGGCGGCAACAACCTACCTTTGGCGTACCCCGTGTTGGCGCACCGCCGACGCGACGGGCAATGGGCACCAAGGAGGTCGGCTCCTCCTCCTCTTCTTCCTTGTCGCGTTCTTCCTCCCAATCCTCCGGTACTCCGACGCTGCTCGGCGTCAAGGCCGAGCCCACGGCGGAGACGCCGCTCGGCCGGCGCACACGCAGCACCGGCATCGTCATCAGCGAGGGCGGCCGGCGCCCCTCCTCGTCGGCTCCTCCCCCGCGCTTTGTCAAGCCGAAGACGGAGCCGGGTCTCGCGCCGGTGAAGACGGAGCCGGGGCTGGCGCCGGTGAAGACCGAGCCGGGGATGGCGCCGGTGAAGACGGAGCACGGCGAGGTCGAGCTCGACGACGACGCGGCCCTTGAATGGGCACGCCAAGATTCCCTGAAGATGGCGAGGGAGCGCCAGTGCGCCACCCTGCAGCGGTTCGCGCAGCGCCGCCGAGGCCGCGACGAAGGCGGAGTCGTCATCGTCGACGACAGCGACGACGATGACGCGCCACCGCCGCCGCCATCAGCCGGGGAGGGGTCCAGCAGGGGCGCCCGAGTCAAGGAGGAGAAGGCCGACGATGGCGGCGACGACGGCAATTTCTCGGCCTTCAGCAAGTTTTTTTATTAGTTTTTATATGTAATGGCGTGTTTTAGCCCAAGTTTGCGAATATAAAGCCTAAGTTTACCGAAATGTGGCGTGTTTTAGCCCAAATTTGTCTAATTTTTTTTCCCGCGCCCGGAGCCGGCCCTGGGGGCGGCTAGGGGCCAACTCGCCCCAGGCCCGTTTTTTGCGCCGGGTCACCCCAGGCGGCGATTTTAGGCGCCCCTGGAGGCAATGGCTGGAGATGCACGTGGAGGTGTTTGGTTCCCACTTTTGTAACGTTATTCGATAACGTTGGTAACGGATAGCGCTAAATCGTGTTTGTTTAGATCGCTCCGTAATCGGATAACTCTGGTATCGGTTCCCACCCTATTCAAGGTCGATTACGCTAGGTACCCGGCGTAATGAAATAACGATACGGCCGTCTCTCTCCTCTCGTTGTCGATTTGTCCTTCCTGTTCTCCAACTCGCCATGACTCGAACATCAATCTCGCTACTGAGAAAATTGCCCGCCTCGTACTCAACCCCATCTTCGCCCTTGCGCCCGACGAGCGCTACGGAGCGTTGCTCGTGGCCTCGCGCAACGGCTCCTCGCGCGCCCGACGACGTCCAATCGGTTCAGGCCGGCGGCCAATCGGCGGCGTGTTCCAGATGTACGGCGGCGCCCGTGGCGGAAACATGCTCGTGGAGGAGGCGCTAAGGAGATTTCTTCGGGAGGTGCACAGGAAGGCAAGCGATGATCTTTCTGAAGTAGCATCCCGGTATTGATTAACGTTACAGTTGACAAACCAAACAATTTGCTATTTTGGTCGATACCGTTTACAGTGACGCTGCTATTTGATTGCGATTGCGTTTGCGTTTCCTTTCCTAAACCAAACAATAAGAGCCAAGAACTTGCCAAAGTGGATGGGAGAGCGTACATAGGGAGGACCGGAGGGCACGTATAGCTGCTCGTTTCCCTTCGCCGGCCGGAACAAGTTTGTCGGAAATGGCATCTCTGAACCTGCTAGTGCACCCAGGTTTGCAGTTTGCTTGACTGCTCACTCATCTAGCGAGGGCCAGGCCGATCCATCACATACATCTGGGCCATATAGCACCCTGCCATGGAGAGAAGGCGCAGTGTGCCACCATTAATATCGGCCTCTGACCTGAGAGGCCGCGTCGTCGGCCATGGACCATGATGAATTGGTGATGACTCTGTACCTGACACCGTCACACCGGAGTACATGAGCGGTTGCTGGCCGTGGGAGCATGCGGTGTGCCGAGCGCCTAGCTACTGCATATTTGTGGGCGACGTCAACGACGATGACCGACGGCCAGGGTGTGTTGGCTAGGCCTTGATCACGTACACCTTGTCTTCAAGAAGGCTGCCTCCTTAGGTTGTACAAGGAACAAACGAAGCGAGATGCATATATACTCCCTCTGTTCGGAATTACTTGTCGCAGAAATGAATGTATCTAGACGTATTTTAATTCTAGATACATCCATTTTCGAGACAAGTAATTCCAAACGGAGGAAGTACTTGTGAGAAGGGCGGGCTGTGGAGAAGCCCCGGCTGTCCGGCGTGGTTGAAGAAGCAGGCGCCTGTGACGAGAGGCCGCAGCGGAGGTTGGCGACCAGCAGCAGCGCCGTGCAATCTCGGCCACGAGCGTCGCGCCGCCCGGCAGGATCCTAGTCTTTTCGTTCAAGAAGGAGCCAGCAGACGACGATATCTATCATTTTTAAGAAGTTGCTCCTCACTACTTCCTATTCACTCATCATACACACTGTCCACATCATCGTGGTGCCACATCAGTGTTAAGTTCAGCCACGTCACCCCTTTTCCCGATCGGTTGTTGCCCATGCTATGCATCGTTTAATTCTCCTTCCTGTGCGTGGGCTATGCAAGCGACTTCTCAGGCTGGTCACAATGGGGAGAAACTTAGGAGTAACATCACACACTTCAATACAACTTTGCTTATGTGACACATATTTAATAAAGAGAGAGGTGCTTGTGGTAACTAGCTAAGTTACCGGAACATCACACACTCCAAGAAACAATGAGTCTATAACCTAATAAATACATCGTTGCATGACACTACATAGATGTTCCTACCCACTATGGAGGTAGTAACATAGTCTAAGAAAGTGTGTAAGTTACTAGCTTATGTTCTTGCCCATTGTGACCAGCCTCATATACTCCAGCCAAGTTTGTGTACGTGGGCTTTAAAGTGGCTACCTGTGGCCTACCACAAATTTACCCCAGCGTTTCATTAGACGTAGCCTCTTTTATTACCTAAAAAACGTCGCCTCTTCATTGCAGCGAATCAACTAGATGATTTTGTCTCCGTTGACTCTTCCTCTTCGTATTCTCTTCTTCCTGACCTTGAATCTTCTTCCTCTTATCTCTCCTCATTCCAGAACCATCTCAGTTTGATGCGTGTTGCTCCAAATCAATCTGATCTCCTCCTTTTTTCCTTATCTAATTTTGTTACTTGTAGCTCTGCAGGTATAGTGATCTGATTGTACATCGCCACTCAAGACGGTAGTGTTTTACTATCACCCCATGAATCGTCGATGGCTCTGTGGATTGTGGATCAGGAGTTTCTACGTCGCCATGAACCCATAATATTTGGCTTCGTTCTTTTTTCGGTGGTTCGATTCCCATGGGATTCTGCCTCCGGACTGTGTTGGCTGGTCACCGAAGTATGGATCTCGGGCTCTCTCTCTTTGAATAAGATGGTTCATAATGGCCGGTCCTCCTCATCTTACTCAACCAAACCAAGGTTCTCATGTGGGTCTATGTGATGGTCTCCCTTCCTGCGGAGCAGAGCCATCCGTCCCTCTATCCCCTGGATCGAATCGCTCTCAAAGACCACCCATGTCGTTGCCAGCCAAATTGCCAACAGAGGAGAATTGATCTAGGCGAGTAACATGTGTTTGAGGTAACGTGTACCCTATTTATTATGGTCATCATTCATAAGCTTCAGTTTGCCTTCAGCACTAGGCAAAATATATTCTATGGGGTAATCTGATCTGGGTGTGTTCTGGTTCTAAAACATGAAATCATTAAAATTCAGGAGAAAATTCAGAAGATGCCGGATTGAGCGACAACTTCTATTTCGTCACTAAGCAACCTTCGGTTGGCCTTCAGCACTAGACAAAATATATTATATTTGCTGTTGAAACAGGAATTGGAATATACAAAGACACATATTTGGCTTATTGAGGTTATAACTTCATCTGTGGACCAATCCATGGAGTCATAAATCAATGTATTCTCTCTAGCTTTCGTCCTTAGAGGCCAAGAATGTACTATCATCTTGAAAGAATATTTCCCTATGTATGGTGCCAATGTTTACTGGTTGATAAATCCATAGTTATTACTAAATTGTGGGCCATGGGTATTTCTTTTGCCAACAGATTTATAGATCTTGGCTATCTGAAAAACAGAGAAGCTGTTCAGCCACAAATTACATTAGGTAAGGACCAAATTCTTAGTATCATTTCCTTAAATATTTTTGTTTGTACTGTTAGGTGCCATTAAAAATATTTGTTATGTTTGACACGACTTGGCTTATTTATAAGGTCATGTAGAGTTTTAATTACAAAATAAGGCCATGTAGAGTATTCTTTTGCATAAAAAGCTCAATAGACACAATTTGGTTCGTACGATCAGTCAAACCCTTTTTCAGTTGTACTATAAGTCCTTACTATTTCCAAACAAGATATGTTCAAATTTTCATTAGTCCGTACCGCCCCCATGTTCACTTGGTATAATTCTATTTGCCTTTAATTAATTTGTTTCCATTGTTTAGTTTGGATTATTACTATTGAACAGTTGAGAACCATGGTTGTATCAAATTTTATTTAAACTTTGTGTGTTCAAAATTCCCGCAGCAACGCGCGGGGTGTCATCTAGTATATATAGAAAAAGGAGCGCAAAACGCTGAATAAGAAAAGAAGCCGGATCACGTGTTCGGCCTGGACAAGTATTGCTACAAAGAAAACCGGATTGTATGTTCGGCTAGTTTGCGATTTGGAGACGTATACGGGAGGGTGGTAAAGGTGAAGTTCCTTTTTTTTTTTTTGAGGGAAGGCCATCGTGACTAGCTTTATTGATCAACGAAAGGTATTACATCGTCCAGGATAATGGATACCAGGCAGGCCGGAGCCCCCTCTGACCAATTGTTGGAAGTCTTATTACAATAACTATAGCTAGCTAGCATATGCGCCGCTTGATTACAAGATCGAATACAGTGTTTGAACTTGACCTTCCCGATAACTGAAGCCACATCCACGCAATCCGCAAACACAGCTGCAGCCGAATACCACCATTGATTTTCTCCTGTGCAATATTGAATTACAACTGATGAATCTGATTCTGCTTCTAGTCTTGGACATCCCAGCGATTTAGCAAAAATCAGGCCCTCCCTCATTGCTATAGCTTCTGCCGTCACAGCATCTGCCATATGAGGAAAATATTTGCATTGAGCAGCAAGGAAAATCCCTCAGTACCGCTGCTATAGCACCAGCTCCTTCATCCTCGTGAAAAGCAGCATCAACATTTAGTTTCACGTAATTAGGCTCAGGTTTACTCCATCTCTTCGTCTGCTCGTTCTGCTTGTTTGCATTTGCTTCCTGAAAATTGTTTGCTATTGCCAACACCGACATAGGCCATCTCATTGGTGGGGGTGGTTTTCCAGCATGTGTAAACTGACGGCGTATCCACCACAGATACCAAGATCCAACTGCAATAATCTGCTTGATATCCAGGTTGGGTTTTAAGGGGACCGGATGATCCATGGATGACAACAAGTGTTCCAGAATAATAGATCCCGATCGGTCAATCCCCTTCGCCTCCTCTATGATTTGCCATACTCCCAGCTGGTCCCATAATGCAACAGCATGTGTACACTCAAACAATAGGTGTCGGAGATCCTCTGCTGCTTGATGACAGATCGGACAGGCCCCGTCCGAACCCACATGCCTGTTAGTAAGGATCGATTTCACGGGTATAATTCCATGTAAAGCTCGCCAGCAGAATATAGATACTTTACGTGGGATCTTCAACTTCCATAATTTTCTCCATATTTCCGGTGAATTTGACCCCCCGGGTCTTGCCACTGGGGATGCATTTGACTGGAAAGTACGTATGCACTGTATTTTGTAGGCTGACCTTACTGAAAAAATTCCTCGACGGTCCGGGTGCCAGGCAATAAAATCCTCAAAAGAATTGTGACTCAGTGGAATTTGCAGCACTCTCCTTAGATCAACAGGGTTGAGGATCGAAGACAGCAGGACTTCATCCCATGCACCTGTGTTAGGATCTATTAGATCACTAACTTGCGATAGTACTGTATGTCCTCTTGGGGAGATAATTCTCCTGTCCGGGCTGCTTGGTACCCACGGATCGCTCCATATATTGATTTTTTCCCCGGTACCAATCCTCCAAATATAACCCAGTTTAAACGTTTCGAGCCCTTTCATAAAACTTTGGAAAGTAAATGATGATCCATTCTTCAAAGTGGCTTGAAGTAAGCTGCAATTAGGGAAGTATTTAGCCTTCAGTACGCGAGCACACAAGGATACAGGGTCTGTAATCAGCCGCCAACATTGTTTAGACAACATTGCTAAGTTAAAAGAGTAGAGGTCACGGAACCCCATACCACCTTCATTTTTTGGATAACACATTTTCCACCAAGTATACCAGTGCATCCTCTTATGATCCTCATCATCCCCCCACCAAAACTGTGCAAACAAGTCAGTTATATCCTTACACACATTCTTTGGTAAACAGAAAACTGACATGGCAAACACTGGGATGGCCTGTGCTACTGATTTCAAAAGAATTTCCTTGCCACCAGAGGAGAGTTGCTTTTCCATCCATCCTGCCAACCTTTCCTTTATCCTCTCATAAAAATGTTTGAAGCAGTCACTCTTGTCTGCCCCTACCAAAGCTGGCAAGCCCAAGTATCTATCAGACAAAGCCTCTGTATCAATGTGGAGCTCCTGGCAAATTTCAGTCCTAGTTGTAGCAAGGGTGTTAGGACTAAAAAATACACTTGATTTATTAAGGCTCACCAATTGTCCAGAACTCTGACAGTAGGTATCTAACACATGCTGTAAGGAAGCTGCATTTAGTAAATCTGCGCTAATGAGAATCAAAGAATCGTCAGCAAATAAAAGGTGTGAAACTGACGGTGCATTTCTACACAGTCTGATTCCCTCTATGCCACCAGCTTCTTCTTCAAACTGCAATAAGCTAGATAAGCCTTCTACACACAATAAAAATAGATAAAGGGATAGGGGGTCCCCTTGCCTAATACCTCTGGTAGGTATAAAAGACTCCGTCTGCTGACCATTGAACCGAACCTTGTATCTTACAGAACTTACACAAGCCATCATCATATCCACCCAGTGTTCCTGAAACCCAAGAGTACCACTACAAGGAAAAGGCCTACTAATGGCGCACTACTGGTGCGCCATTAGTATCACACCACTAGTATTTTTTACTAATGGCGCATCAGTGGTGCGCCATTAGTATAGGCCATGGTGCGCCATTAGTATAGGCCACTGGTGCGCCATTAGTATAGGCCACGGTGCGCCATTAGTATTTTTGAATTTTGAAGGCGGGAAAATAGTAGTGGCGCACCGTCTAACCCCCACCGTGCGCCATTGCTATTTTTGAATTTTGAATTTGGATCTGGATCGCGATTTTTTTGCCCATTTTTTGCTCGTTTTTTCTGCTCGTTTTTTTGCACGATATTATTTCAAATTTTTTGTTCCCGTTTTTGGATCTTGTACGTTCTTTTGCCGTGTTCTTTTGCTGGAGAGGAGTTCGCCGGAGAGGAGGAGGAGGAGGTGAGGGAGGAGGAGCTCACTAGAGAGGAGGGAGGAGGAGCTCATCGGAGATGAGGGAGGAGGAGCTCACCGGAGAGGAGGGAGGAGGAGCTCACCGGAGAGAGGGAGGAGGAGCTCACCGGAGATGAGGGAGGAGGAGCTCACCGGAGAGGAGGGAGGAGAAACCGTGAGGGGAGGGAAGGGGAGGAGAGGAGAGGAGGGAGGAGGAGGTCGCCGGAGAGGAGGAGGAGGTCGCCGGAGAGGAGGAGGGTAGTATGGTGGAGGAGAGAAGGGAAGATGGAGTGAAGGAGTGGAGGAGAGGTGGAGTGGAGGAGAAGAATGAAGAGGTAAGGAGGAGAGGACACGCCCAGCCATATATACGGCATAGTAATGGCGCACCGCGGGCAGGTGCGCCATTAGTAACTTTTTTTTTTAATTATTTTTTTTGAATTTTGAAGGAGGGAAGATACTAATGGCGCACCACATCCCCCTGTTAAATTCGGATGTGCCTTTTCGAGTAGATGATTTTTCATATAAAAAACTTTTTCATCTGAGTTCGTATGCAAAAGTTATGCCCATTTTTACAAATTCTCGAGAGATTTTGCAAAAAATTCGAAAATTCATGTTTGTAAATTTTGCTAACAACTAGACCACATATCACATGGGAATCTTATTTTCTTTTATTTTTTTGACATTTCTATCATTTTTTTTTGAAACTGAAAAGGCGGTCCACGGGGGGTGCATTCGGGGGAATGTTTGGGCCAAACTACTAATGGCGCACCGTAGGATGATGCGCCATTAATAGTTCAACTAGTAATGGCGCACCACTGCCTCGGTGCGCCATTAATAGTTTTGAAAAAATTAAAAAAAAAATTACTAATGGCGCACCGTGGGATGTGGTGCGCCATTAGTATTTGCACACTAATGGCGCACCACATGTACAGTGCGCCATTAGTGTCCACCCCATCTATAGCCCTTTTCCTAGTAGTGGTGGTCATCATATCACGAAGAAAAGACCATTCCACTCTATCATATGCCTTATGCATGTCCAGTTTAACAGCACACAATCCCGTCTTACCAGACCGCTTATTTTTAATTTTATGAACCCACTCATACGCAATCAATATATTGTCTGTGATCATTCTCCCTGGCACGAAAGCACTTTGTGTAGGGGATATTACCTCAGGCAGAATACTTTTCAACCGAGAGGCTAACATCTTGGAGATGACTTTGTATAAAACATTACAGAGGCTTATTGGGCGAAACTGTGTAACTAGCTCTGGTGAATCAACCTTAGGAATCATAACAATAGTAGTATCATTCCACTCAGCTGGAATCTGTCTTGAATTGATAGCGAACAAAACTTCTTGTGTGATTTCGTTCCTAATGATATGCCAGTATTTTTTGAAGAATAAAGCATGCAAACCGTCTGGTCCTGGGGCCTTAAGATCCCCAATACTATAAACTGCTTTTCTCACATCATCACTAGTAAACGGAGCCAGCAGGTAATCATTCATTTGTGCCGTGACTTTCTGGTTTACTTTCTGTAAAATCTCAGGATTGGTGTGCTGAACTTCTGAAGGAAAAAGATGTGAGAAATAATTTTGAATATGAGGGTTCAGATCCTGTATACTTTCCAGCCAGTTACCTGATTCGTCTTTCAGTTTTGTGATGAAATTCTTCTTGCGTCGTGCTGATGCAAAAGCCTGAAAGAAGCCGGTATTGCGATCTCCATGTTTCAGCCTAGTTGGGCTGGAGTTGGATTGTATAAAGGCTACGTAGTAAAAACAGGGTGGCCGTGTTTAAAGAAAGACGATCACCCTTAATCTTAGCCGTCAATCTTTGTGCTTAACATAAAATCAAAAGATATAAAAGGAAAGACGTATGAAGAACTATGAAAGCCTCCTTCTTTTAATATTATTAGGTAAAGAGGGGACAGAAAAATTCCTTTTTAGGCCGGCAGCTTGGAACGGCTAGGGAGCAGCCGGCCGCTTCCTAGACACGTCCTTAATTTCAGGTGTGTTGTCAATCCAAGGAAAGCAATGGATGGCACCTACAACTTGGATGGCAACTACAAGTTGAACGTACATACATGGCAGCTGCTGTAAAAAAAACATGTCAGCTCACCAGACCTTGGCACCGTCACAAATTAAGCTCGTTCTTATTTTCGAAGAAATCTTTATTGTGTTTATAGTGCTGAAAGAAATCACAATACATTACTCACAAAATATACTAGGTTTGCTAACTTTAAAAGATACAGCAAAACTGCAACCTAAGATACCCAGAAAACTAGGGAAGGGGGACGCACCTGCCTCATAATAGCTTAGATCTGATCGATCCTGGTAACCTCCTTGTGCAGTTTTGGATCAGGACCACCAGAACAGTTTTCTCAAAAAAGAAGAGACCTCATGGCTTGGCTCATTTCTTGTCATTGAATCTTACTCGTATAGGTCCTTACCTCTGCATGGAATGTGCAAGCTTGATGCTGATGACAAGTAGCTTGATCTAATATTCAACTTGAGGTGTCCTCCTTGTTCTTTTTACCCATCACAACCACCTATAACTGGCTAGTCATGAAAGGAAAACTGCTCATTTCTGCATCGACCTAGCTAGGATATCAACAGGAGTAGTAGGAACAAAATCAAATTAAGGGCAACACACCTGGCTTCTATCTATTAGGATTTTACTTGAGTCGTTTTAGCCCAAGAGATAAGTTTGTTTTTCTGATATTTCATGTACATGATACCTTCCTTTGCGTAGAAGTAGAAGTAGAACACTAGTGCAGAATCGAACTATTGTCCCGGCTCGTAAGGACTTTTAGTGCCGGTTCTGCAACCGACACTAAAGGGTAGGGACTAAAGGTCCCCCCCTTCCCTTTAGTCCCGGTTCAACACGAATCGGGATCAAAGGCCCACCACGTGGCACGAGCCCACGCCGGGGGGATGGGGGCCTTTAGTCCCGGTTGGTTACACACCAACCGGGACTAAAAGCTTTAGGGGTTTATGGTTTTATGGCTTATTTTTCCTTTTAGTTTTGTATTTGCCATTTAATTCTTTTTCATTTCAAACATATTTTACGCTACTACATTATGTACACGTTATGCATATATATAAATAGAATTTCTCGTAGAACCGATGATATATATATATATATATATATATATATATATATATATATATATATATATATATATATATATATATATATATATATATATTCATATTTTCATTAGGCATAATATTTGGAAATGAATTATTGCTAGGAAATCAAGCTAATTAATTTTTGGAAAGCAAACATTCACTGTGAAGGATAGTAGTGCATGCAAATGAAAATGGAAAGCAATTATTTCATGAATTTCATGCCATGCACTAAATAAAATCACTTGCCATAATGAGCCTAGGTGCTCAGGCACCTAGGTGCCCTAAACAATTTATATATATATATATATATATATATATATATATATATATATATATATATATATATATATATATATATATATATATATATATATATATATAGGGATATAAATTTTATTTAGCTCAATATGTGATTAGATTTTGATTAGGTTAATTTGGGATTAAGTAGAAGTGGTAGACAGGTATGCTTTTTATCTTGAATAGTATTTACTATTCACTAGGTAGGGCACTATTCACAATAGTGCTCCACTATTGAATACACTATTTGAAATAGTATTCCACTATTCACAGCAAATATTTAATTCAATATTATTACCTTCACGTTCTAACTTGATTATATATCTAATGCAGGATCTATTTAGAGGCTGGCGAGGCCAACAATTCGTCCGACGGTATGCTTGAGGTGTAAAATCCTACTCGGTACTCACCATATTTTTCATTATGTTGCATCAGATGTAGCTAGTTACGTTCACTTAGCAGTTTTAATTGCAAATTTATGGGGTAAATTCTATCGTCTTCCCAGGCAGTTCCACCCGAAGGAACACTTCTCTCTGCCACAAGGTTCTCATTCAAACGCCACTGGGCTACACAGAGAACTACACACGCAGAGGTTTCTCCTATAGGATCCCTATCATAAGAACTCGTCCCATAAATTCATAAGTAAAAACTACCAAGTGAAACCAAGAAACTACATCATTTCAACAACATAATTTACATATGGCTTTCCCTTTCGGGATGCCCCGAAGGGATTACACACAACTAGGAAATTACCTTCAAACTCTTGGCGAACTAAACGCCTTCTTGGCTATTCTACTAGTAGTGGTGGTGGCTAAAGTAGAAGGATTTGGTGCTCTGGTGGAGAGTCTCGATGCTCTGAGTGCTTCGTGCTCTCCCGTCTCTTGTGTGTTCTGTCTTCTTGAGCCCAGCGTCTCCTTTTATAGCCGCGAGGGGTGGCTGCAAGGGAGGCCTTCGGGAGCCTTTCTTCACTTATTTTACACACGGTAGTATGCACACGTGTCCTACTAGGGTACACGCGTGTCCTTCTAATAATATAGAAAAATGTGAGAGAGTGCCGACAAGCTTCAATCTTCAGGAATATTTGCTTTCTTCACGTGGCACTGTCTCTCGGTGAATAATTGGCTGGCTCTTCTTTTCTTCTTCGCTTGCCAGCGATGCACTTCTTCATGCCTTCAGATAGGTAGCTCTTCCTTAGGAATCCTTGTGTCAGTGTATGCGTACATACATGCCAAGGCTGCTTAAATATTCAACACTGCTTATTCATTTAATTTAAATTTAATTTAACTTGTTTAAATATTAGACATTGCTTTTTTTTTTTTACAGGGGGGTCCTCCCTGCCCATATAATTGATAATACCTTATCAATATTTAAAGGATCTATTATGGGAATTTCTATCAATATTCGGGTCGGGTATAGGTCCTCCGCGCCCGAATAATTGATAGCAATATCAATATATGCAATTTGGGCTTTATTCAGGCCGCTGCCCATGCCCTGCTATGTCCATATGATCCTCATCATTTAACAGATTGAAATCAAAATTTTCATCACATTCTTTCTTTATTTCTTCAAATTTTTCATCCATTTCTTGCCTTAATTCTTTTAATATTTCCTCCTTTAATTCTTTCTTTATTATCTTTGAAAATTCTTCAAACCTTTTATCCATTTCTTGATCCATGTATTCACTGTCTAAAGGGTCAAGCCCCTTTAGAAGGCATTCTTGGTATGTCTTATATTTTGGGGATTCTTCCTTCTTTATATTTTTTGAGCTTGATGACTCCCCCTTTGTGGGAGTTGGTGAAGCAGGTATGCCTCTTTTCATTTGGATATAGTCTTTAGCCTTTGGGTCAATATAATAATCTGGTCCTAATACCTTTCTTGCCCAAAGTAAGGCCTCATCTATACTGTAATATCTTTTGAATGTTAAATCTCCTCCGTTTCTTTTTGCATCTAGTTTTTCAATCATAATATTTTCCCATTCCAAATATATGCCAGGTTTATTTCCATCGAATATGAGATATAGAGTTTCTCCTTTGGTATTTCAACCTTTGCTGGCTTTGGCACATTTTTGTTTAATTCATTAAAATATTCAGCCAAACTGTTGAGAATTGATAAAAATATCCTTGTTCCTCTCTTTTACGAGCATATTGGTACCAAAAGTTATCCAATATGCATCTTTGGGCTTCATCGAGCTTAATATGGGATTTTGGCTTAAAATTGAATGTATTTGGCTGAAACATTTTCAGCCTATTTTCTTCTCCAAAGAAGAGATATTCATCCTTGTTGGCTTAATAATCCTCTCTTCATTCCTGCAAATTTGATGCACGAGAAAATATGTCAGGTAAGGTATTATCCTTCCCTTTAATATGCTCAAAATAACTTTATAACCATTCCCAGCTATGTGTCTTCAAATAAGACCCATCTTCTGGTTGAGCTTTTCTTACTATTAATTTTATTGTAGTATCGGCATATGGCTTCACAGTCTGTTCAGTACTGTAAATTCTTTAAATCCTAGATATAACCTAAATGCATTTATTGCATTTACCACTGCAAGAATTTCTCTATCAATATTATTTACCGTCTTTAATTTGTAACTTCCTGAAGCATATCTGCATATTTTTTCGTCTGCCTTTGGAGAGTATTTATTGGGCTTTTGTTTTAGTATCACACCCCATCCTACCTTAGATGCATCTGTCTCAATTATAAAATAATTGTCTTCTAGAGGCAATTCTAGGGGTTTTAAATTGTTGACCTTTTCCTTGATGGCCTTTACTAATTTTATATCTTCAGAATTGAAGTATCTTTGACCATTTTTTCTTAATTTAGCATATAAAGGTCCTGCTAGCTTTGCTAAGTTATCTATATAGTTTCACAGTAGTTTACAATTCCTAAGAACTGTTGTAAAACCTTTTATCACTCATATTATCAGGAAACTCTAGTATTTTCTTTGCAATATGTTCTTGTAGATATATCTTTCCTTCTCCTATTTCATGACCAAGGAAATTTATTTTTCTTTGCAGATTTCCATCTTCTTTTGGATAGTATGAGCCCATTTTGTTCTACCTTTCGAAAGAACACTTCAAGATGGGCTATATGCTCTTTGTACAATTTTGAGAATACTAACAAATCATCTACGTATACTAATATAAATGCTTGATACTCATTAAATATATTTTGCATCTTTCTTTGAAATAGTGCAGGTGCATTCTTTAGGCCTAATGGCATTACTAGCCATTCATAATGGCCTTGTGGACAAGTAAATGCTGTCCAAGGAATAGATTCTTCAGCCATTTTACTTGCCAAAATCCTGCCTTTAAATCAATTTGGAGAAATATTTACTTCCTTGTATTCTGTTAATCCATTCCTGCTTATTGGGTATGTTGTATGCATCGTCAACTGTATTATCATTAAGCCTTTTAAAGTTAATTACCATTCTAGATTTACCTCTAACTTCTTCAGCATGATTTCTAACTATAAAAGCAGCAGATCGATGAGGGCTTCTGCTTTCTCTTAGCTTTTAACTTTAATAACTCTTCAATATGCATTTTGAACTCTTCGATATCTTTAGGAGTAGCTTCTATTGGTCCTGACTTAATTATATAATCTGGATTTATGATATTTATTTTGCAAACTATAGAGTTCTTATCCCAATGCTTCATTGGTATTTCTCCAATAATTTGTATGCTTTCTAGTCTTTGCACAATCTTATCTATATCCTTTTTAGATTTTATATCTCTATACCAATTTGGAGAGAATGATTGCAACCCAATGCATTCTGTACATGTATTTTCTATATGATATTCTTCTATGGTCTCACTAAGTTCTTCGTCTTTACAGAATTCAAGGGGATCTGGACTTGTGCTATATTCATCATCTAAATTAGATATTTCTACATTTTGCAAGGACTTTCTTTGTTTTCGTACTTCAGATATGTATGGAACATTATCTTGATAAAGGATAAATGTTACACCCTCTTCATGTATGATTGTGGTCTGTAAAGATTGTTGTAAAAATCTTAACCCTATTATCATGTCATCATTTATTACTGACAAATCTCTTATTGTAATTTCATCTATTATATATTTTGTGCCATTTATGTAAGCTTCAATATTATATGCTAGCTGATTATGGATCTTCTTTATTCCTGACATATCGGTAGATACTTCAGCTTTATTATCATCTATAGTTTCAACTATTTCGGGACATCTCATAAAATATTTATCATGGATGATATTTTAGTGCAACCAGTATCTAATAGTGCCAGTATTTTATATGAAATATTTGGCTTCGAACAATCTTAACTGGGATCCTTATTCCTAACACTTCTTTGAATGGTAATCGAACAATATATTTGTTTCCAAAACTAGTAATTGCATCTTTCAATTGTATTAATTTGTCTCCTTTTTATCCCTTACCGTTATCATTTGCTCTTTCATTTCTGTGTTTTTGGAACATTATCATTTTCCTCTTTACTATTTTCTAACTCATCTTTAAGTTTTTCTAGCTCTGCTTCTAGCTTATTTATTCTATTTTCTAAATTTCTAACCCTACTGGATAATATTCGCTCTTCGGTTCCAATTCTATCTCTTGTCTCCATTTTTGATTATTGGCTTTTAGACATGAGGCACATGCTTGTTTTAAACACAAGCTACAAGTGAACCTATTATCTTGGCTTGTGTAATATATACAGAAAGCACATTTTATGTTATAATCACCTTTTCCTCTAATCCAATCATGTTCACAATCTACTTGGTTCATCATTTCAATTTTAAACCGCTAAATCATCTATTAGGTCTATTTCATCTTCACTTGATTCATATTCGGAGCCTCATTTTCTACTTCACCTGTTTCTATAATTGAATATATTGACTCATCGTCTTTTATTTCATCATCACATACTAATATATTTTCATTAACGCTATCTATAATTAACACTCTCTCTTGTTCTTCATATTTGCTAGAGTATCTTTTCTGGTCTTTATTAGGGCATGTTCTACTTAGATGATCAGGAGAGTTACATATGAAACACCTGTATGTTTTATCATAGGTTTTCTTGGGATTATATCTTCTTACATTTCTTTTATGCAAGAATGGGGCTCTATTGTCTGACCTTCTTAAGAAATATCTTTTCTTTGTTCTAAAATTTCTATTATCTCTCCTTTGTGGTTTATAATATTTGTTTTTCCTATGCCTTTCTTCTCCATATGTAAGTGGTATTTGGACTATGTTATTGCAAAAATTATAATCTGATTTCTTCATAGATCTTTGGGCTTGAATACTAGTACACACCTTTCTTAATTGTTTGAAAACAAATGTTACAGCTTGAGATATATTTACCATGTTTCCCGCGTTTCCTTTTTATATTCTTCAAATATTATTGACCCTAGGGGGTCAGGCAACTTATTAAAATATCTTTCTACTACGCCTACATTAAAACCTTGTTTAGCAGTAGTAGCATTATACAAATAATGCTGGGAAAATTCTTTAATACCTTTCCAGCTAGTTAATGTTAATTTTCTATTTCTCTTAACCTTTCATTTTGCAATGAGGTATGACCTAATTCTGGATCTTCTGCTATGATCATATTTGAGATAACATTCGCAGTTATTAGGGTTACTTCCTGCCCTTTTAATTCTTCATATTGACTAGGGTATGATTCTACCCATTGTTCCCAAAGAACTTTTACAGATTCTCCTAAAATGTTTCAAGATATGTTAACATATCTTCTACCTTAGTGCCTATGCTATACTGATTTTGTATATATTTTGTACTATTAAACCTTTCCATATGCTAATTATATTAGGCCAATCTATTGGATCATGAGCTGCTAGGTTTAATATAGCACCATCATTTTATAATTTTGGAATTGCACTGGTTTTTCAAAATCTCTTCTTTTAGTACCCATGTATCTATATTGTCCTGGGATATATGTAGGTTGATAATCATCTTTTTCTCGAGGCCATTGTCCAGCTGTCCTGGTAGGTCTCTCTTTTGTCCTTCTCTTTTACAGATGATTCTCCATATCCCTTCTTCTTTACCACTACTTTCTACTTCCATGGCTTCCATTGCATTGTCTAAATTATGTAGTCCCACATCATCTAGTGAGTTATAGAAATCACTATTTTGTTCTGAATCATCATACCTTTCATCTTCTAACCACATTTCTTTTATTAATTCCTCCTCTTCCTCATAACTTTCTAATAATAACTTATTATTGATATCCCATTGCTCTTCTTCACTAACAATTTCTTCTTTTGAATAATATTCTTATCTTTATTATTATTATTATTGATAGAATTTTATTAATAATAGCATTTGCTTTTCTTTCATGGATGCTATAATTTTATCTTCCATGCTGGAACTACTAGTGGCGACATTTTATGGTTTTTAGTTTCTTTAACCTTGCAATTTCTCCGATGATAAATAGTTCTCTTTCTCTAATTTTTGGCCAATCCTTTGTCATAGAATGACTATATTCCCATTCAATATGCTTTAGCTTCTTTTCCCAATGAATTATTTCATCATCTAAATTAGCCTTTTCCATACATTCAGATATACCTTTATTCTTATCATCACTAATTTCTGATTCTGACATAAATGATTCAGAGTCTTCTATTATTGCAGCTTTATAGTTCATAAATCGAATACTGCTACTTCCTTCACAATTTTGATAGCTTATGTAGTTTTCAGGTTGCTTTAATTCTTTTTTCTCTATTAGTTCTCCTATCTTCCATTCTTCCCCTGCTCTTTCTTCAGAGCCAATTTTAAGAGGATTCATAAATTTAATACCTTTTGATTGCATGCTATCAATTACGTCATTCACATTCACTCTATATCTGGAGCTACTTCTATTAGTGAGCCTTCCTATAAATTCTATGCTTACTAGCAAATTTGTTCCTTTAAAATCTTCATAACCTTTAGTTTGGAAACCAAAACTCATTTTTTCAATAAATTCTTTTACAGGCATCATTAGGTCTGGATCTATATAGGTTATTAATCTATTTTCATTCATGTCTCCTTCCAAAAATCCTAATGCTGCTTTGTCTACTGATTCCCATCTTCTATCTAATAGAGTTATCAAAACCTTCGCACCTAATTTCTTCCTTGTCATACCTTTGACTCCTATGATATACATACCTTGATGAATATATTTATAACCACAATATTTTAGTTCATTTTCAATATTTTTGCTTACAATTCTTAAATCTACTGGGTGTGTTAACACACTTAATTCTACTTCTCTGGATATTCTATATAGACCACTTTTACTTTCAAACATACCCATGTGGTATACTTGTTGCGGCTTTATTTTTCTCAGGGTATCTTTTTGATATCTCTCTAGATCTCTTTGTATATCTATAACTTCTTCAATGCTATGAATATCATCAGCTTTGCATGATAATCTATGCTTCATGGCCAGAGGTCTTGAATCTTGCCTTACTAATTGAAGGGTTTTGTCTCTTCTAAGGAAGCCTTTAGATACGTCCATTTTTCTGAATTAATATTTCTAGTAGAGGCAACTATTCCAGATGATGATAAGACAATTTCTTTGTTGCTTTGAACACTTTTTAGCTTATCTAATACTTGAATTAGTAGTTGGATGATTGTGTTATTTTGTCTTATTATTACTTTGGAATCTTCCTTTGGGGAGTCGTGATCGGAGAATCCTACAGGAGGTGACAGGTATTTTGCTACTTCGTTTAATGCTTGAGTATATTCAGTCATAAAATTATGAGATAATCAAAGTTTTAACCTCTTGTACCAACTTTTTAATTTCAAGTATATCTTGTCTTGTATCAGTGCGTGGGAGTGACTCTTTGCCTTTACTTAAGCAACGACCTATTGACAACACTTCCTCTTTAATATAATCGTTATTCTTGCAAACTGTATTCTGTCTTGCTTTTGCTTCCTCTAGCTTATGTAAAGCTAGATCAATTTTATTATTCAAACCTGAATACTTATCCGCAAGTTTTTGGTATTCTTTGAATAAACTTTCAAATTTTTGGTCTAAGTTATCTTGTCTTTTTCCCCAAGATATGTAAAAGTTATATATCAAATCGACGACTGTATTTAACGGCTATTAGATGAATGCCGATATGCTCTTCGAAGGATTTACTCTACACCTTATATTTAGATTTTCCTTAGTATTTATAACTTTACCTGCGCTAACTTCTAAGTTTAAATATTTTAACCTTTCAATGATTAAACGCTGGACCTGATACCAACCATAAAGGGATATAAATTTTTATTTAGCTCAATATGTGATTAGATTTTGATTAGGTTAATTTGGGATTAGGTAGAAGTGGTAGACAGGTATGCTTTTTATCTTGAATAGTATTTACTATTCACTAGGTAGGGCACTATTCACAATAGTGCTCCACTATTGAATACACTATTTGAAATAGTATTCCACTATTCACAGCAAATATTTAATTCAATATTATTACCTTCACGTTCTAACTTGATTATATATCTAATGCGGGATCTATTTAGAGGCTGGCGAGGCCAACAATTCGTCCGACGGTATGCGCAGAGGTGTAAAATCCTACTCGGTAGTCACCATATTTTTCATTATGTTGCATCAGATGTAGCTAGTTACGTTCACTTAGCAGTTTTAATTGCAAATTTATGGGGTAAATTCCTATCGTCTTCCCAGGCAGTTCCACCAAGGAACACTTCTCACGGCCACAAGGTTCTCATTCAAACGCCACTCTGGGCTACACAGAGAACTACACACGCAGAGGTTTCTCCTATAGGATCCCTAGCATAAGAACTCGTCCCATAAATTCATAAGTAAAAAATACCAAGTGAAACCAAGAAACTACATCATTTCAACAACATAATTTACATATGGCTTTCCCTTTCGGGATGCCCCGAAGGATTACACACAACTAGGAAATTACCTTCAAACTCTTGGCGAACTAAACGCCTTCTTGGCTATTCTACTAGTAGTGGTGGTGGCTAAAGTAGAAGGATTTGGTGCTCTGGTGGAGAGTCTCGATGCTCTGAGTGCTTCGTGCTCTCCCGTCTCTTGTGTGTTCTGTCTTCTTGAGCCCAGCGTCTCCTTTTATAGCCGCGAGGGGTGGCTGCAAGGGAGGCCTTCGGGAGCCTTCCTTCACTTATTTTACACACGGTAGTATGCACACGTGTCCTACTAGGGTACACACGTGTCCTTCTAATAATATAGAAAAATGTGAGAGAGTGCCGACAAGCTTCAATCTTCAGGAATATTTGCTTTCTTCACGTGGCACTGTCTCTCGTGAATAATTGGCTGGCTCTTCTTTTCTTCTTCGCTTGCACAGCGATGCACTTCTTCATGCCTTCAGATAGGTAGCTCTTCCTTAGGAATCCTTGTGTCGTGTATGCGTACATACATGCCAAGGCTGCTTAAATATTCAACACTGCTTATTCATTTAATTTAAATTTAATTTAACTTGTTTAAATATTAGACATTGCTTTTTTTTTTATTTTTTTTTACAGGGGGGGTCCTCCCTGCCCATATAATTGATAATACCTTATCAATATTTAAAGGATCTATTATGGGAATTTCTATCAATATTTAAAGGATCTATTATGGGAATTTCTATCAATATTCGGGTCATATATATATATATATAGTAGCACTATTCTAATCCCAGGATTAGAATAACTATTTGGATCACGGCGCGCCCTATATAGGGCCCGAAGAGGCGTTGCCGAACTCCTGAAAAACCCACCCGACTGGTCAAAGAAAAAAACCCACCCCACCCACTTCCCACGACTCCCTCCACTACCCTCTCCCGATCCCATCTGCACACTCCTCACGGCATCGCGCCGCCGCCGATGAACTTCTCCCGATCAACCACCGCCGCCCCGCATCCCACCGGAGCGCCTAACTCCGGCCACCTACCCCCGTCGCCGACGAGCGGATCCAGCGCAGCGCCAGGTCCGGCCGCCCCTTCTTCCCCAGCGCGGTGCCGCCACCAGAGCGCCCCCTGCCCATGGGTCCCGCCGCTGGTCTCCTCCTGCAACCCCGCCGCCACCGTCCCCCGGAACCAGCTGCAACTCCGCCACACGTCTCGGATCCGGCCGCGGCGCCCCCGCAGCAGATCGATCCAGCCGCCGCCCCAACCGCGAGATCCGTCCACCGCCCCCATCCGGCCGCCGCGATGTCACCGTCCATCGCCCGGTGGTGCAATGCGGCGCGCCCTTCCCTCCCCTGCGACGCGCCCTTCCCTCCTGTCCAGCGCGAACTTCGCTCTATACCACCTCGACCTTCCCTCCCCTTCGGTGCAGCCTGCCCACTGCTCCTGCGCGCCCTCCTACTCCTCCTCCACGTGCGGCATGAATCTGGCCTTCGACCGCGAGCTCATTGGCCCGCCCATATACTTCGGCCTCATGGGCGACGGCCAGCCCATCGGACGCTACGACGACATGTGGCCGGCTGGTGCGTCAAGGTAACTATAACTAAAATAAACACACACATCGTCTTTGAGTTTGGTCCGGCTGTACTGAACTTTTACTGAATAATTTGTGTATGTGTGCAGGTGATCTGCCAGCACCTTGGGCTAGGAGTCAAGACGGGGCTGCCCTACATCTGGCACAGCAAGGCCAACTACAGCAGCAGCAGAGTTCTTAACTGAAGTTCAATTCGTACGCTACTAGCAGGTCAACTACAGCAGCAGCAGAGTTCTTAGCGTCTTCTTCCTAATTTCCCCATGTGAAATTCTATAAAAAGGAAGGAACAGTCTCCTTCTCGCTCAGCCATCGGTGATCCCGTTCGTGCTTCTCCTGCAGACCAAGTCGAACTTCACCAAAAACTAGAAAAAAGATGAGCACGGATGCCTGTCGATGTCCGTTGTGTTATCCTGCTGACCAAGCAATTCAAAAGGAGCAGGTGGTTGGTTTCGTTCGCCTAAAGTACAAACATAAAAATATTCGGTTTTGATTCTTTGTAGTTATTCCCCCTAACTCGAGGGAGCACTAATCGTCCAAATATGTGCTCTTATACCTTTTTCTGTTCAAAGTGGACTGAGGAATGAGAGGTACAGTATGTCTTTTTTATACGAAAAATGTTCGTATAGCAACAAGCAAGAAACAATTGAAACTATGTCCTTTTATTAAAAAGACGGAGAAGTTCGATGATTATAGAAAATTCAGATTTTCCTTATTATTAAAGAATGGAAACAAGAAGTTCGAAAATAAAATAACAAGAAGTTCAACTTTTAAAAAATAGAGCGCCTCAGAATTCATAAAAAAGGATTAAGAAATTCAGATTAATATTTATAAAAAACTCAGATATTTTCACGTAATTGAGAGAAGTTCAGATTGATAATTGCCAGAAGTTCTTGTACTACATGGTGTGCATTTTGTATGAAAAAAATAATAAAAAAGCAAAGGCTAAAAAGTTTTTTTGCTAGATGTTCAAGTGCTCTGTCCGGGGAAGTTCAAAAAATTCTTGTGAGAGAGGTTGAACAAAAATACATGACAGAAGTTCAAGATGAAAATAGCGGGAAGTTCAACTATTACACAAAATGCGTTTCAGATAGGAAAATAAGAATAGAAAACAAAAAGCTTAAAAGATTTTGTTGCTAGAAGTTCACGTGCTACTCCCGGTGAAGTTCGAGATCTCTAGTGTGAGACGTCCGACCTTCAGTTACATGTAAAAAACAGGCAAAAAAGACGTTGTTTTACACATTCAAAAATATATTTTGAACCGTTGCGAGTATGAAAAACTCATCAACACATAAAAGTTGCGTGTTTTAATAGCTTTCCATCGGTATATCATTTGCTCAATTACGGTAAGTGGTTTGAGAATTACGAGCGAAAAACATCACGTCAAAAAACAGAGTGAAGTTCAAACAGACATGCTCCAGAAGTTCAACTACTTCACGCAGTGCGTTTCCGTTCACGATGAATGCATAAATCATGATCTCGCCATTTTCTAATTTACCTCGAAACGACGGTAATATCATTTGTGTAAGTTCAAGTCCTTGGTCGGAGAAAGTTAAAAAAATTATTGTGAGAGATGTTTGTACAAAAGGAATATTATTTGTGTAACATTTACGAATGGATGAGAAAATTACAAACAAAAATACGTCCCAGAAGTTCAACGTGAAAACAGCAGGAAGTTCAACTACTACGCTAAATGAATTTCAGATAAAAAACTTTGAAAATCGCCGCGAGCATGAAAAAATGATCAACATGGGAAAGTTGCGTGTTTACAGCAGCTTTCCATCGGTACCCACTCAATTCCCGTGAGTGGGATGGAGAGCTACGAGCAGTGGATGAAGATCTACGAGCAAAAAAAATCACGTGAAAAACAGAGTGAAGTTCAGGTACACGCGCCGAGATGTTCAGGTTCTTCACGCGGTGCATTTTCGAAGAATCTGTTTCGCGGTAGAGGCAGAACGAATGATCCCGCCATTTTCGGAATTACTTGAAAACGGCTAGGACTCTGAGAAAACCATCAACATGAAAACGTTTCGCATTTTCCGTAGCTTTTCAACGGTATATTATTTTCCCAATTCCGATAAAGTTTGTAGAAATTACGACGAAAATACATTTTTCGCCATTTTTGAAACTGACTTAAAACCATAAAGAACTGGGAGAAACAATACATACCAAAAAGTTTCGCATTTGTTCAAGCTTTCCAACGCCATATCATTTGCTGCATTCACACGCACGGTTAAAGAATTAGCTCGAAAATACGAACTCGGTAGGACTTGGACCATTTTCTAAATTACTCTTAAACCATTGAAAATTAGAAAAAAACTTTCCAGATGAAAAAGTAGCGCATTTTCATAAGCTTTCCAACGCCATATCTTATGCCTCCATTGGATTAGCCGTTTAGAAATGACATCGAAAAAACGAACTCAGCTGTTCGGTTTACGAAATTTTACGTTTTCTCAAATTACTCTTTAACCATAGGGAATTAGAAAAAACTTTCAACATGTGGTCGAACAACTGCAGCAGAAATTAGATACAACTTTCAACTTGAACGGTTTTGCAGCAGCTTTCCAATGCCATATTATATGCCTCATTCCGATAAACGGTTTAGAAAGGCGATCGAAATTACGATTCACGTTTTTTGTGTGAAGAAAAACGGTTTTCAAAACTGCTCTTAAACCGCTTACATTTTGCGAAAATTTAACTTGGGTCATGATACTCGTGTCCATAGCTTTCCAACGGTATATAGCAAGCCCTATTTGGACAATGTTGCGGGAAGTTCAACCTAGCACAGGGGGAAGTTTAGGTCGAACAACTCAGGCAGTAAAATCACAAAAAACGCGAGTTCTTCACGACCCAAGTGCAAAATCCGCCTATGAGCGAGATTCCTATCTAAAATGAGTATTTAGTTGCTAAAAATCGTTTGAAGATTACACTCACATCACATGGAACACGACTAACCAGAAAAACTCGCGATAGAAGGCACGGTTGCGAAGATAGCCTGAAGGTCTTCGTAACGAGAGAAGTTCACGCGCGTTACTCAGGCAGTTCAGGTTGTGATCAGAATATTATTCTGATCCCGTGATCAGAATAGTGTTTATATATATATATATATATATATATATATATATATATATATATATATATATATATATATAGAGAGAGAGAGAGAGAGAGAGAGAGAGAAAATCCATCCTACCATCCGTAGGTAGTTACCCCACATGTCTCATATACTAACATGTGGTACTATATATATATATATCATATTATTATTTTAAATATGTTCATATACTATATCTAAGATATTTCAAAACAAGTTACATGAAAAATTGCACATGAGCCCATAGTTTCTGTTATATTTGTGAAATATGTACATATTTGTACGTAAAAAAGAGCATACTCAAAAAATGGTACATACTACTTAAAATTTGTATATATACTACCTAATCATTATTATATATTACATACTACACGTAAATACTCTCGGTTTCAACAAATACTACATACAACATACAAAACGCATGTGGTGGTAATTACCACTGCTTGTAGGAAACATTTATATATCATCAAATTTCTTGCACGACCATTCACATACACATGTATATATACAATTTCTCCTACAATTTGCAGATCATTACATGGAGGCATTACAGTTCGTAATAGTATTCTCCATTGGGATCTATGATTTGGTCGAGCAAAAATCTCGCTATTTCCTCTTGAATTGCTCGTACGCAATTCTCTGGTATGAGCTTATCCCGCATCTCCTTCATCTTTCAATAGCCATGTATTAGTTGTATGTATATATATATATATATTAGATAATGATGTAAAAATTGTGAATAGTGTTCTAGCAAACGTACCCATTGCTCTTTATCAGCTTTGCTTCTTTCGGACGTCATCATACGAATGTTCTCGCAAACGTAGTATGCACATAAATCAGTCCCCGGCAATTGCTTCAGGGCCTTTATGAGAATAAAATTCAATCAGATAATAATTAATCAGACAATAGCAACTGACGATAGATTTGTCGAGTGTGTCCTGATTGAATAACTGAAACTGTTCTTGAAACTCAACCAAGATAGCTTTTTCATGGAAGTAATGCTCTGGCTGATTCTCACCATGAGGGACTCTAGATCGGTAGTCTTGGCTTCTCTCATGTACCATTCATGCAATTCATACATTCTCGTTAATAAACGCATGATCTCCTCAGGCTTGACCAGAGGTTCGCCGCGGACATATTTCTTTTTTAGTTCCTCCTCTTTAAACGTTTCCATGGGCTCGATCTCTAGGAGTTGATAAACAGTGACACCGGCCTCTTATGCTATCCTTCTATGATCGTCAGTTATTACCAGCTTGTCGGCGCCGGTACTCACATGTGTTGGTACAATGAGCGGGGGGATCGATTGCACCGCCTGTTCTCCCAGCTGGGGAACAGTTTTCCCGCTTTTTGGTAGCTGCTTGGCTCGAGCTCGAGCTCGACTCCTTTTTTTGTGCTTGATATGACTTCTTGATTTGGCGCTCATAGTCTGAGTCAATATGCTTGGGAGCTGGTGGTTCAGCCATACGAATAAAGTGTTGAATGACATGCTCAGGTACTTTCTCCTCTAGCGGCGGGGCCGGTTTGGGTCCAAAATGGGCCTTGACCCTCACTTTGGCTTCGTTTTTCGCGACAGTCAGGTCGTAAGGCAACCTCGGAAGAGGCTAGAGGCTTGGACCAAATTTGTATTTCTTGCCTCCTGTTGTACCGCTAGCCACCATAGCTGCGACGCCTCTCTTCCGCTGTTGCTTAGGAGGCGAAGCCCGCTGAGGCGGCGGAGACGACTGACGCGGTGCCTGACTTGGAGGAGGAGTCGCTTACGCGGTGCCGAACTTGGGGGAGGAGGAGTCGGGTGACGGGGTGCCGGACTTGGAGGAGGAGGAGTGGCCTAACACGGTGGCGGACTTGGAGGAGGAGGAGTCTGCTGACATGGTGGTTGACTTGGAGGAGCGAGAGTCTGCTGATGCGGTGGCGGACTTGGAGGAGGAGCCGACTGATGCGGTGTCAGTGGCCTTGGAAAGACGATGCAATCCTTTCTCCATAGAATGATACGATGTATGGCCTCTCCCAGTGTGTGCTCGTCGTCACCTCCAGGAATGTCAAACTCTAGCTCCGATTATTGTGCCACCACTTCATCAACCCTGACACAAGCATAGCCAGCTGGAATCAGATTGCAATGGAAGGTTGCTTCAGGGGGATTTTTATAAGCAACGTCGTCCTCCACCTTCATGGATATGTTCTTCATTTTAAAGTGTAGCTCACAAGTTGTCGTATTTACGATATCATCCACATGCTATCTATTCAGCAGTGCATCATCACCCGGGGCGGAACCCACGCTGCTTCTCGGCATGGATGGGAGGGTGCTATCCAATGCTGGATCCACTAGCTGCTGCCGCTGCTGAGACCCCCTTTCTTGGCTAAGTGTGTCGATCTGCTGCTGCTGCCGCTGGAAAGCAAGTGCCAACTCCGCGTGCTTTGATTCTACGAAGTGAAGGCGTCTGCTTCCTGCTTCCTCTCCTCCTTCTCCAGCTTCCTCTTCTGCTCCTCCTGCTGCTTCTTTCTCGCAAGACTTCTGTTGTCGACATACCAGTCCACAAACCCCTCAAACCACGGAACAACGCCTTTGCCTCGTGTTCTTCCCGGGTGTTCAGGATTCTTCAGGACGCACGTAAGCTCACCGTTCTCTCTGTTGGGCCTGAACACTACCTCTCGAGCCTCTTGTATAGCAACAAGTAAACTGTTGGTGGCTCCTTTAAGACTTGCCGGCTCCAAAACCTCGCCTGTCTTTGGGTCCAACTTCCCCCCCCCCATGCGCATAGAACCAAGTCCTGCACCTGGGGGGCCAGCTCAATGTAACTGGAGTGACCCCTGCAGCCATCATCTCTTGCTCAGCGAGATCCCACTTAGGTCGGGCCACCTCGTAGCCACCTGGCCCCAGATTATGGTGCCACTGCTTTTTCGCGGCACTAATCTTGTTTATTCTCGACCGTTCCTGAGCTACTTCCGATTCCTTGAAGTTCATGAAAGCGTCCCAGTGATCTCTTGCCTTCTCCAGTCTTCCCTTGAATTCTGGAGTCTGCTTTCCTGCTTTGACGTACGCGGCACATATAGTTTTCTTGTGGTTGTTGAATGTTATCGCCATCTTCTTAAGAGCAAACTTCTTGACTTTCTCCAGATCTGCATGATCTGGCAGGGTGAAATGTGACATGAGTGATTCCCAAAGCAGATCTTTTGCTCTTTGGTCGACAAAAGTAACATCTGGAGATGCCTTTGGTGGCTTTTTCCATTCTTGAACGGAGATCGGGATTTGGTCCCTGACAATAAGTCTGCATTGACGAGTGAACTTCTTCGCATTCTTATTAGGTTCATCAGGGGTGCCACTAGGTTTGATGGCATCGATGTTGTACTTTATGCCATCCTTCAACTTTTTGGCCGGACCTCGAACAATCCTGCTGCCTGTAGAACATTTGCTCGATCCGGAGGGCTAAAAGAAGAAAGATCCATTCGTTAATATATATACAGATCATTTAAAACGTGATGATCACTAGATGCCTTATATAAATATACCTCACCGGTCTTTGTTATTTTAAGAACAACATTTCATTCGTCATGAATGTTCTGGACTTCATCTATTTGTTCGTCTTCATCAAACATCATACCATCACCGGTATTGTTCAGATATTGCGAGCCGTCATCTTCTTCATTCTCATCTGGGCTCGGGGAGCGTATGATGTCGAACATAGTCTTTCTCCTTATCTGCCGGTATTGTCCACAGCTTTTATTTAACAAATCCAGAAGAAAGATAAAAACAATTTAGTATTCAAATTAGAATGCATGCAATCAATAACGAAAAACCGAATCATATAGTAGATAATATATCCATCTCGAATAATCCAAATAATTAATATGCATCATCAAATATAATCTCGAATACATCACTCGAATATTTTTGAATAATATAATCCCGAATACATCGTCTCGTATATTATCGAATATAATCTTGAGTATTATCACTAATACATCTCGAATATTGCCATATACTAGCTAATACAGACCGAATATTATAGAAGAATCTAGTTCACTCGCGGTTCCTGAGGCGCGGGCGGTCGACACCCAAAGAGAAGGACGATAACAAGATCATAGCTTGGGTGAGATCCCTAAAAAACCTACCAGGTATTGGAGAACCTGACGTCCAACACATTCATGTAGCGACGGACGTGCTCGTCCTCCGCCCTGACACGGCGACGTACCACCTCCGGCGGGGCCGGCTGCCTCCGCACCAAAAGTGGCCCATGCGAACGGCACCAAACGAGCTCCTGGTTGACAACGGGACCCGGGTTGGGTTCTCACCAAGCTGCGCGCTTCTTGAAGGTAGCACCTCCCAAAGCCAGCCCGACGAAGCCCAGTCCCGGACATGGCGCCTCTTAAGCAGGACGTCGTCGCGAACGAGTCGACGACAAGGATGCAGTCCGGGCATCGTTGACATCGAGAACAAATTCTATGCAAATTTAACATTTTTTAAATGCTTGATTTAACCTTTAGTCCCTGGCTAGGAACAGTATTCAGAATCATAACAGATTCACTTAACTTTAAGGGATTTACCAAAATGCCGCCATTCTGGATGTGAAGAAAATGGTCCATATTTTTCTTGATCTCATCTACCCTTCTATATGTCACGTTGTCTAGTGTCAAAGGATTTAAGAAAACCATCGCTTCATCATTAGCCGGAAGTAACACGCGCATGATGGAACGAAGCTCTCAAAAGTTATTTTGGAACGGAGTCCCCGATAAGATAATTAGATTTTTGGTACGAAATTCAGCAAGAGCCTTCCGAATATCGCTATTTGCAAGGCCTTTGCTGAACTTCGTACCAAAAAGCGAATTATTCTATCAGGAACTCCGTTCCAAAACAATTTAGGAGAGCTTCGTACCATCATGCCCTGTTACTTCCGGCTAATGATGAAGCCATGAATTTATTCAATACTTTGACACAAGACAACCTGACATACAGAGTACGTAGATGAGATCAGAAAAAATTGGATCAACTTGTGCACATCCATAATGGGGGCATTCTTGATAAATCTCTTATTAAAGGACTAGGAGAATCTATTGTATACATACATATACTAATTAATTGCAAATACATATAACAAACTTTTGCAAATACAATATCAAAATATCGGGCATAACAAACTTTTTTAAATGGTTGATTGTGATTTTTGTAATTCTTTTTCACTTGATTTTGCAAATACATAACAAACTTTTGCAAATACAACATAAAGATATAAACATTAAAAATATTTTTAATAGACGGTCAACTTTTTTCTATGCTTGGTCAAAATTCCTCAACTTTTTCCATGCAATTTTTTCTATGTATATACTATATATACATATGGTCAATTTTTTCCTATGCAAATTTTTGTTATACTATACATATGATACAACGTTAAAAGTATAAAAACTAAAAACAGGAAAAAAGTTAGTGAAAAGAAACAATTAATCTATGCAAATTCCACCATTCATTTACATATATATATAGTACATACATTGTATGCATACATATAAAGAATTTTTTAAAAATGTATATTACAAACATCTAGTGAAAATTTCCATAGCTATAATTAAGCATATCACAAACATCGGGCATAGCTATAATTTTCCTACATACATGTATACATTCATCTAGAATTAAGCATAATCACAAACATCTAGTGAAAAAAAATAGCCGGATCGATTGAGGGGTCGGCGAGCTCACAGTGGGCCGGCGAGCTAGAGGCAAGCGATTGCGACCGGGGAAGGTGGGGTCGAGGCCGGCGCGGGCGGCGTCGGGGAGGACGGCGCGGGCGGTCGGCGTGGAGCTAGCTGGCAGCTGGCGTGGAGGAGGTGCGGGCGGCCGACGACGGGCGGCGATGGCAGGGGTCGAGGCCGGGCGCTGCAGCGCCGACGGGCGCCGGCCGGGAGGAGGCGCAAGGCGTGGGAGGAGGCGGCGCGGGCGACGGTGGCACCTGGCGGCGTTGGTGTGTGGTCCGGTTTCGATGGGAATGGAGGGAGGGGAAAATTCGTAAGTGTAGTTTATATAGGAGGCACCTTAGGCCCGGTTGGAGCCACCAACCGGGACTAAAGGGGTTGTTTCGGCCAGCCCAAGCGGCGGGAATGCACAACCTTTAGCCGTGGTTAGTGGCTCCAACCGCGACTAAAGGGGGGGGGGGGGTCTTAGTCGCGGTTGGAGCCACCAACCGAGACTAAAGGTCTCGTGCTCGCGCAGGAGTGGTGCAGGAAGTTTAGTCCCACCTTGCCCAGCGTAGGGCAGCCGTACTGGTTTATAAGCCCTGCCGCGACTGCTCCTTCGAGCTCCTATGTAATTCAGGCCTTTTGGACCTACCTCACCTGCGCTGCCCTGGTGGGCCTACTGGGCCTTGCGGGCCTGCATCCTGGCCCAACTACAGGTTGGGTTTCTAGTCGTTTGCAGGCCGCCAGGCCCAAGAGGAGTGCTTTTTTAATTAATTAATTTATTATTTTTCTGCTTTATTTATTTTCTTTTGTTTCTAAGTTGTTTTTTTGCTTTATTTACAGTTTCTTTGTGAATCTTTTTGCTTTAGGTAAAAAATATAAACTTTCTGTTAGTGCCAGTAGTTTTCAAATTGGAATAGTTTAAATTTGAATTATTTCAAATTTGTGTGAATCACTACTTTGTGAATAACTTTACTTTAAAAATAGATTTTTCAGTGATTTTTTTCAGTAATTCAACTTTTTTGCACATGCTATGTTGGTGAAATGATGATACCATGCCAACTTTCAACCTTTTCAGAGTTCATTTGTAGTGCTTTTCAATTTCAGGGTCATTTAGCTCAAAAAATCAGTAAATGCATGAAAAATAGCAAATGAAATCAGAAAGGGTTGAAAATTGATAACGTGACTTTGAATGGTGCATACTGAACGCACAAAAAGTCTAGAGTTGAAATAGGTTTTAAATAATGAAATACCTTTCTAATGATTTAGTTTTCGTCAAACCATGATACTTGAAAGAGATTGTCCATTTTGTACACGAAGTGCGTCCAGTTTTTTCCGTAACCCTCTCAACTTTTTTGCACATGCTATGTGGGTGAAATGATGATACCATGCCAACTTTCAACCTTTTCACAGTTCATTTGTAGTGATTTTCAATTTCAGGGTCATTTAGCTCAAAAAAATTAGTAAATGCAGGAAAAATAGCAAATGAAGTCAGAAATGGTTGAAAATTGATGACGTGGCTTTGAATGGTGCATGCTGAACGCACAAAAAGCCTGGAGTTGAAATAGGTTTAAAAAAATGAAATGCCTTTGTAACAGATGAGTTTTTTTCCACACTATCTGTGAAATTATGTCATGCTATCCGCTTTAGTTAAACAATATACGTGTCAACTATTTCATGCCCTCTTTTTTCCACACTATCTATTGCATCTGTCTCTCATACAATGTCTGTACATTCAACTATGTTTCCTGTTTATCAACCATTTGAATTGGAGCGGGCGATGCCAGTATCTAGCGGAATAAAAACACGGTCTTCAAATAAAACAGTGCTACCTCTTGGTGGAGATAGCACCCCAGTTGTACATGCACAAGAACCAGCCCGACCACACATAACCCAAACTCTTGTAGATTGTACCCCTACTGCGATGGACAGAGAACCAGCTTCACCCAATCTAACCCCAACCCCAGCCGGTAGTAACCCAGTTCCTGTTGACACATCACCATCTCCATCACAGAGCTCCCAAACAAGAGCAGTTAGTAAGGCAGCTCCAGTGCCCAAAGGGCCAGTACTATCACGGCGAACCCCAACTCCACTAGTTAGTACGCCTATTCCTGTGGAGGAAGCACAACCAGCCAGTCGTAGTTTAGCATCTATCGCATTTGATGTTGTTAAATCATATGTGCGTATCTTCCCATCTTGAAAATATTATACTGAAGATGAAGGAAAATGCCAGTTGCAGGTGTTTGTCCAGGAGTTATGTGTAAGTAATGTTATTCATGGCAATTACTTTGCTTCGTCCCATACATCCTACCTCCATGATGGTTATAATACAACAAATTTTCCCATTTTCCTCTATAGAGAAGGACCGATTTGGAAACTCAGGATGAGGTAACCTGTGCTAATACCTCTGCTATCTTCAAGAATGCTTGGTGGCAGTATCAGAATTACCTGAAGAAAATGTACTTCACCGGCAAAGAAACTCATCAAATTCCCTTACGTTCTCCCGAGACACATTTATCGGACGATGATCGGGAACGCTTTGTTCTCAGATCGGTCCGTAACCAAGAATGTGGTAAGGTCTATGAGCTCATTTTCTATTTTAAGTATTTTATTGTTGTGTCTTCTTCAGTACTCTGCTCATGTAGAACAAGTGCTTAAACCTGAAGAACAACTTTCTAATTTAAGATTCCATTGCTATCATAGTTCAAAAAAGCGCTAGGCGTTAATTGTGCGTTTTGCCAACGCCTTGCACTTTACTGACCAAAGCACAGGCTTATGCGCAGTTATGCACAGATTATGCGTAGTTATGCGCAATGCGTTTTGCCAACGCCTAGAGCCTAGGCGCGCCTTTTTTAACTATGATTGCGTTGCTCTTGTATCACTGTATTTACTCATACAAACTTATTTTTAAATTGAAGGATCCAATCGAAACTCCAATGGCACAGCAGGTATGTTCACACATGTTTCTTTAATAGGTTTGCTCTTATCAATAGCTCTGTTGATTTCAATTTCAGTTGTGTATATAGTTGACTTTCATATCATGCACATTACTAGCATCACAACAGAGCCAATAGTGTTGTTGTACATGTAGCCCCGTGGTACCCATTTGAAATCTTGTTGTGCTGTGTAGTTTCCCACGCTTTGTATTCTTTCACTGCTGCTTTGTCTTGAACTGATATGATTTGAACCGTGTCTCTATTTTGATTTGGCAAGACAATGAAGTGACCATAGGACATAGATATATGTTTATTTGATGCTTTTATTATGTACTAGTACTTGGCAATAGAAGACTTGGTAGTTTAATCCCGTCCTCCTTACTAATGAACTGGTTCACCGAAATGAGTTTCATATACTAGTACATGCTAAACTTGTTATGTGTCTGCTTATTTCTTCTTTTAGAATGCTGACAGAATATTGGGGAAGAGTGCCTTATTAAGCAATGTTAAAGGAAGTAATGCAGATAAGGTTCAGGATAGTGACACATCCTTGTTGGTCTCCAACAAAGCTGATAAAATAGCTAAGGAAGACTATCTTGAAGACAGCGAGACAACCCCAAAGTCCTGTCTTGGTTTAGTGTTCGAGTTACTGGCCACTACTGCATGCACAAGCTATTCAAACTCACTGTCTGAATCAGTTTGGTTTCTTGAGTCTCAACTACAAGCTGAAAGACACCGATCAGCTGTGCTGCGACAAGAAGCGGAAGGACTACGGAAGTCCCTGGAGCATTCAGATGCATACTTTCTGGTGCAACAGCAAGCGTTGGAGGATTTTAGTGCCAAACAGGACAAAGCTAATCAGCTTGCTAAGCTTATTGCCAGCATGGTGGATACCGGATAACGCTTTCTTGAGCTCTTCCGTTGTTTCAGTTATGCTCTTGTTTTGCTGCCGCTTTTATTTGCAATCGTGGCCAATTTTGACGGCCATGTATGTAATATGCTACTTTGTTCCCTATATTTGCACTGGTGGCGAACTTTGATGCCCAAAGGATGTAATATGTAATAGCGTAGTAGGCTAGCCTTAATTGCTTGCTTACTTATTTCCTTATTGTCTTGTTTACTTGTTTGCTTGTAGTCACTGCAGTTCTTTTTCTGTGTTTTTCTAGTGGCCACAATAGCCTATTTTTGGTAACTAGGCCAAAATAATCATGGCAACACACGGACTGTTGTAACCATGGGCCTCCTGCAGGCCGTATGATCCATGGGCCTTCGTTCGGCCGTAGGACCATTGGCCTTCTATACGGGCCGTAGGATCCATCGGCCTTCTATACGGGCCTTAGGGATCAATGGGCCTTCTACGGGCCGTAGGGTCCATGGGCCTTCTACGGGCCGTACGATCCATGGGCCTTCTACGGTCGTACTATCCATGGGCCTCATACGGGTCGTAGGATCCATGGGCCTTCTACGGGGCGTATCATCATTTCGCCAATCATGGGCCGTACTATTCGTGGACCATAACGGGCCGTTAATAGGCCGTATTTGATAACTCTATGAAAACAGCCCAACGGGTTTTTTGACATGAAAACGGCCCAACGTATTAACGGTCCGCAAACGGGCCGACCGTAACGACGGGCTGAATTTGGCCCACAAGCAGAAAATGACAGTAACGGGCCGTATGTAACCGAATGCTGCAAATGAGCCCAAGAATCAATGGGCCCTGAGAAGGCCGAAAGATAACTTGGGCTGGAAACGGCCCAATGGAATAACGGGCCGTTAATGGGTATAAAGTGATACACTGTTCATTACGGGCCAGTTTCACCACGGGCCGTTAATGGGCCAAGAGTTACAAAGGTCCTCATATGGGCCGAAAGAAGTCATGGGCCACACATGGGCCGGAAGTTAAAACGGGCTGAATCATATTGGACGGCCCAGATTGAAGGAAATATGCCCTAGAGGCAATAATAAAGTTATTATTTATTTCCTTATTTCATGATAAATGTTTATTATTCATGCTAGAATTGTATTAACCGGAAACATAATACATGTGTGAATACATAGACAAACAGAGTGTCACTAGTACGCCTCTACTAGACTAGCTTGTTAATCAAAGATGGTTAAGTTTCCTAACCATAGACAAAGGAGTTGTCATTTGATTAACAAGGTCACATCATTAGTTGAATGATCTGATTGACATGACCCATTCCATTAGCTTAGCATCCCATCGCTTAGTATGTTGCTATTGCTTTTATCCATGACTTATACATGTTCCTATAACTATGAGATTATGCAACTCCTGCCACCGGAGGAACACTTTGGTACTACCAAACGTCACAACGAATCGGGTGATTATAAAGGAGTACTACAGGTGTCTCCAAAGGCAGATGTTGGGTTGGCGATTTCGAGATTAGGATTTGTCACTCCGATTGTCGGAGAGGTATCTCTGGGCCCTCTCGGTAATACACATCACTAAGCCTTGCAAGCATTACAGCTAATGAGTTAGCTG
Source organism: Aegilops longissima (assembly GCA_021605205.1). Taxonomy (NCBI): domain Eukaryota; kingdom Viridiplantae; phylum Streptophyta; class Magnoliopsida; order Poales; family Poaceae; genus Aegilops; species Aegilops longissima. The sequence goes on from CM038682.1 coordinate 20,047,347, forward strand.
TGAGATAATGTATTACTAAACGAGTAAAGAGACTTGCCAAGAACGAGATTGAACTAGGTATTGGATACCGACGATCGAATCTCGGGCAAGTAACATACCGATGACAAAGGGAACAACGTATGTTGTTATGCGGTCTGACCGATAAAGATCTTCGTAGAATATGTAGGAGCCAATATGGGCATCCAGGTCCCGCTATTGGTTATTGACCTGAGATGTGTCTCGCCATGTCTACATTGTTCTCGAACCGCTGGGTCCGCACGCTTAAGGTTTCATGGACGGTTATATTATGAGTTTATGTATTTTGATGTACCAAGGAGTTCGAGTCCGGATGTGATCACGGACATGACGAGGAGTCTCAAATGTTCGAGACATAAAGATTGATATATTGACGGCTATATTCGGACACCGAAAGGTTCCGGAAGTTTCGGAGAAAACCGGAGTGCCGAGGGGTTACCGGAACCCCGGGAAGTAATGGGCCTTATTGGGCCAAGAGGGAGAGAGAGGGCTGCACCAGGAGGTGGCGCGCCCCCATGGGGAGTCCGACTGACTAGGAGGGGCGCAGCCCCTTCCCTCTCCCTCCCTCTCTTTCCTTCCCCTTCCCTCTTCCTAGTAGGATTAGGAAAGGGAGTCCTACTCCTACTAGGAGGAGGACTCCCCCCTGGCGCCGCCTAGGGCTGGCCGCCCTCCCCTTGCTCCTTTATATACGGGGCAGGGGGCACCCTAGAACACACAAGTTGATCTTCGTGATCGCTCCTTAGCCGTGTGCGGTGCCCCCTCCACCATATTCCACCTCGGTCATATTGTAGCGGTGCTTAGGCGAAACCCTGCGACAGAGAACATCAAGATCGCCACCACGCCGTCGTCTTGACGGAACTCCTCCCCGACGCTTTGCTGGATCGGAGCCCGGGGATCGTCATCGAGCTGAACGTGTGCCAAGAACTCGGAGGTGCCGAGTAACGGTGCTTGGATCGGTCGGATCGTGAAGACTTACGACTACATCAACCGCGTTGATTTAACGCTTCGCTTTCGGTCTCACGAGGGTACGTGGACGGACACTCTCCCCTCGTTGCTGTGCCATCACCATGGTCTTGCGTGTTCGTAGGAATTTTTTGAAATTACTACGCTACCCAACAAAGGCATCCGAGCCTGGTTTTATGCGTTGATGTCATATGCACGAGTAGAACACAAGTGAGTTGTGGGCGATATAAGTCATACTGCTTACCAGCATGTCATACTTTGGTTCAGCGGTATTGTGAGATGAAGCGCCCGGACCGACATTACGCGTGACGCTTACGCGAGACTGGTTTCACCGCTGCGAGCACTAGTTGCTTAAAGGTGACCGGCGGGTGTCTGCTCTCTCACTTTAGTTGAACTGAGTGTGGCTACGCCCGGTCCTTGCGAAGGTTAAAACAGCACTAACTTGACAAACTATCGCTGTGGTTTTGATGCGAGGTAAGAACGGTTCTTGCTCAGCCCGTAGCAGCCACGTAAAAATTGCAACAACAAAGTAGAGGACGCCTAACTTGTTTTTGCAGGGCATGTTGTGATGTGATATGGTCAAGACGTGATGCTATATTTTATTGTATGAGATGATCATGTTTTGTAACCGAGTTATCGGCAACTGGCAGGAGCCATATGGTTGTCGCTTATTGTATGAAATGCAACGCCATGTAATTGCTTTACTTTATCACTAAGCGGTAGCGATAGTCGAGAAGCAATAGTTGGCGAGACGACAACGATGCTACGATGGAGATCAAGGTGTTGCGCCGGTGACGATGGTGATCATGACGGTGCTTCGAGATGGAGATCACAAGCACAAGATGATGATGGCCATATCATATCACTTATATTGATTGCATGTGATGTTTATCCTTTATGCATCTTATCTTGCTTTGATTGACGGTAGCATTATAAGATGATCTCTCACTAAAATTATCAAGTAGTGTTCTCCCGAGTATGCACCGCTGCCAAAGTTCGTCGTGCCGAGACACCACGTGATGATCGGGTGTGATAAGCTCACGTCCATCTACAACGGGTGCAAGCCAGTTTTGCACGCGAGAATACTCAGTTATACTTGACGAGCCTAGCATATGCAGATATGGCCTCGGAACACGGAGACCGAAAGGTCGAAGCGTGAATCATATAGTAGATATGATCAACATAAGATGTTCACCATTGAAAACTACTCCATCTCACGTGATGATCGGTTATGGTTTAGTTGATTTGGATCACGTGATCACTTAGATAACTAGAGAGATGTCTGCCTAAGTGGGAGTTCTTAAGTAATATGATTAATTGAACTTAAATTTACCATGAACTTAGTACCGATAGTATTTTGCTTGTCTATGTTTACTGTAGATAGATGGCTCGTCTGTTGTTCCGTTCAATTTTAATGCGTTCCTTGAGAAAGCAAAGTTGAAAGATGATGGTAGCAATTACACGGACTGGGTCCGTAACCTGAGGATTATCCTCATTGCTGCACAGAAAAGTTACGTCCTGGATGCACCGCTAGGTGCCAGCCCGCTGCTGATGCAACTGACGACGTTAAGAACGTCTGGCAGAGCAAAGCTGATGACTACTCTATAGTTCAGTGTGCCATGCTTTACGGCTTAGAACCGGGTCTTCAACGACGTTTTGAACGTCATGGAGCATATGAGATGTTCCAGGAGTTGAAGTTGATATTTCAACAGTAATGCCCGGATTGAGAGATATGAAGTCTCCAATAAGTTCTATAGCTGCAAGATGGAAGAGAATGGATCTGTCAGTGAGCACATACTCAGAATGTCTGGGTATTACAATCACTTGACTCAACTGGGAGTTAATCTTCCGGATGATTGTGTCATTGACAGAATTCTTCAATCACTGCCACCAAGCTACAAAGGCTTCGTGATGAACTATAATATGCAAGGGTTAGTAAAGACTATGCCTGAGCTCTTCGCAATGCTAAAGGCTGCGGAGGTAGAAATCAAGAAGGAGCATCAAGTGTTGATGGTCAATAAGACCACTAGTTTCAAGAAGAAAGGCAAAGGGAAGAAGAAGGGGAACTTCAAAAAGAACAGAAAACAAGTTGCTGATCAGGAGAAGAAACCCAAGTCTGGACCTAAACCTGAAACTGAGTGCTTCTACTGCAAGCAGACTGGTCACTGGAAACGGAACTGCCCCAAGTATTTGGCGGATAAGAAGGATGGCAAGGTTAACAAACGTATATGTGATATACATGTTATTGATGTGTACCTTACTAGAGCTCGCAGTAGTACCTGGGTATTTGATACTGGTTCTTGCTAATATTTGCAACTCAAACAGGGGACTACGGATTGCTTAACACCGGAAAAGGACGAGGTGACGATGCGCGGGAAATGGTTCCAAAGTCGATGTGATCGCAGTCGCACGCTACCTCTACATCTACCTTCGGGATTAGTTTTAGACCTAAATAATTGTTATTTGGTGCCGCGTTGAGCATGAACATTATATCTGGATCTTGTTTGATGCGAGACGGTTATTCATTTAAATCGAGAATAATGGTTGTTCTATTTATATGAATAATATCTTTTATGGTCATGCACCCTTGAAGAATGGTCTATTTTAATGAATCTCGATAGTAGTGATACACATATTCATAATGTTGAAACCAAAAGATGCAGAGTTAATAATGATAGTGCAACTTATTTGTGGCACCGCCGCTTAGGTCATATCGGTATAAAGCGCATGAAGAAACTCCATGCCGATGGACTTTTGGAGTCACTTGATTATGAATCACTTGGCACTTAAGTAACCGTGCCTCATGGGCAAGATGACTAAAACCCCGCTTCTCCGGTACTATGGAGAGAGCAGCAGATTTGTTGGAAATCATACATACAGATGTATGTGGTCCGATGAATGTTGAAGCTCGTGGCGGATATCGTTATTTTCTCACCTTCACAGATGATTTAAGCAGATATGGGTATATCTACTTAATGAAACATAAGTCTGAAACATTTGAAAAGTTCAAAGAATTTCAGAGTGAAGTTGAAAATCATCGTAATAAGAAAATAAAGTTTCTACGATCTGATCGTGGAGGCGAATATTTGAGTTACGAGTTTGGTCTACATTTGAAACAATGCAGAATAGTTTCGCAACTCACGCCACCCGGAACACCACAGCGCAATGGTGTGTCCGAACGTCGTAATCGCACTTTACTAGATATGGTGCGATCTATGATGTCTCTTACAGATTTACCGCTATCATTTTGGGGTTATGCTCTTGAGACGGCCGCATTCACGCTGAATAGAACACCATCAAACTCCGTTGAGACGACACCTTATGAACTGTGGTTTAGCAAGAAACCAAAGTTGTCGTTTCTTAAAGTTTGGGGAAGCGATGCTTATGTGAAAAAACTTCAACCTGATAAGCTCGAACCTAAATCGGAGAAATGTGTCTTCATAGGATACCCAAAGGAGACAGTTGGGTACACCTTCTATCACAGATCCGAAGGCAAGACATTTGTTGCTAAGAATGGATCCTTTCTAGAGAAGGAGTTTCTCTCGAAAGAAGTGAGTGGGAGGAAAGTAGAACTTGATGAGGTAACTATACCTTCTCCCTTATTTGAAAGTAGTTTATCACAGAAAACGGTTTCTGCGACATCTACACCAAATAGTGAGGAAGTTGATGATGTTGATCATGAAACTTCAGATCAAGTTACTACAGAACCTCGTAGATCAACTAGAGTAAGAACCGCACTGAGTGGTACGGTAATCCTGTTCGGAAGTCATGCTACTAGATCATGATGAACCTACGAACTATGAAGAAGCGATGGTGAGCCCAGATTCCAAAAATGGCTTGAGGCCATGAAATCTGAGATGGGATCCATGTATGAAAACAAAGTATGGACTTTGGTTGACTTGCCCGAGGGTCGGCAAGCAATAGAAAACAAGTGGATCTTCAAGAAGAAGACTGACGCTGACGGTAATATTACTGTCTACAAAGCTCGACTTGTCGCAAAGGGTTTTCGACAAGTTCAAGGGATTGACTACGATGAGACTTTCTCACCCGTAGCGATGCTTAAGTCTGTCCGAATCATGTTAGCAATTGCCGCATTTTATGATTATGAAATTTGGCAAATAGATGTAAAGACTGCATTCCTGAATGGTTTTCTGGAAGAAGAGTTGTATATGATGCAACCAGAAGGCTTTATCGATCCAAAGGAGCTAACAAAGTGTGCAAGCTCCAATGATCCATTTATGGACTGGTGCAAGCATCTCGAGTTGGAATAAACGCTTTGATAGTGTGATCAAAGCATTTGGGTTTATACAGACTTTTGGAGAAGCTTTGATTTACAAGAAAGTGAGTGGGAGCTCAGAGCATTTCGATATTATATGTAGATGACATATTACTTGATCGGAAATGATATAGAATTTCTGGATAGCATAAAGGGATACTTGAATAAGAGTTTTCAATGAAGGACCTCGTGAAGCTGCTTACATATTGGGCATCAAAATCTATAGAGATAGATCAAGACACTTAATTGGACTTTCACAAAGCACATACCTTGACAAAGTTTTGAAGAAGTTCAAATGGATCAAGCAAAGAAAGGGTTCTTGCCTGTGTTACAAGGTGTGAAGTTGAGTAAGACTCAATGCCCGACCACCGCAGAAGATAGAGAGAAAATGAAAGATGTTCCTATGCCTCAGCCATAGGCTCTATCATGTATGCAATGCTGTGTACCAGACCTGATGTGTGCCTTGCTATAAGCTTAGCAGGAGGTACCAAAGTAATCCAGAGTGGATCATCGGACAGCGGTCAAAACATCCTGAAATACCGAAAAGGACTAAGGATATGTTTCTCGATATGGAGGTGACAAAGAGCTCATCGTAAACGGTTACGTTGATGCAAGCTTTGACACTGATCCGGACGATTCTAAATCGCAAACCGGATACGTGTTTACACTAAACGGAGGAGCTGTCAGTTGGTGCAGTTCTAAACAAAGCGTCAGAAGGGATCTACATGTGAAGCGGAATACATAGCAGCTTCGGAAGCAGCTAATGAAGGAGTCTGGATGAAGGAGTTCATATCCGATCTAGGTGTCATACCTAGTGCATCGGGTCCAATGAAAATCTTTTGTGACAATACTGGAGCAATTGCTTTAGCAAAGGAATCCAGATTTCACAAGAGAACCAAACACATCAAGAGACGCTTCAATTCCATCCGGACTTAGTCCGATGGGAGACATAGAGATTTGTAAGATACATACGGATCTGAATGTAGCAGACCTGCTGACTAAGCCTCTTCCACGAGCAAAACATGATCAACACCAAGACTCCATGGGTGTTAGAATCATTACTATGTAATCTAGATTATTGACTCTAGTGCAAGTGGGAGATCAAGGAAATATGCCCTAGAGGCAATAATAAAGTTATTATTTATTTCCTTATTTCATGATAAATGTTTATTATTCATGCTAGAATTGTATTAACCGGAAACATAATACATGTGTGAATACATAGACAAACAGAGTGTCACTAGTATGCCTCTACTAGACTAGCTTGTTAATCAAAGATGGTTAAGTTTCCTAACCATAGACAAAGGAGTTGTCATTTTATTAACAAGGTCACATCATTAGTTGAATGATCTGATTGACATGACCCATTCCATTAGCTTAGCATCCGATCGCTTAGTATGTTGCTATTGCTTTTATCCATGACTTATACATGTTCCTATAACTATGAGATTATGCAACTCTCGCTTACGGAGGAACACTTTGGTACTACCAAACGTCACAACGAATCGGATGATTATAAAGGAGTACTACAGGTGTCTCCAAAGGCAGATGTTGGGTTGGCGATTTCGAGATTAGGATTTGTCACTCCGATTGTCGGAGAGGTATCTCTGGGCCCTCTCGGTAATACACATCACTAAGCCTTGCAAGCATTACAGCTAATGAGTTAGCTGTGAGATAATGTATTACGGAACGAGTAAAGAGACTTGCCAGTAACGAGATTGAACTAGGTATTGATACCGACGATCGAATCTCGGCAAGTAACATACCGATGACAAAGGGAACAACGATGTTGTTATGCGGTCTGATCGATAAAGATCTTCGAGAATATGTAGGAGCCAATATGGGCATCCAGGTCCCGCTATTGGTTATTGACCTGAGATGTGTCTCGCCATGTCTACATTGTTCTCGAACCGTAGGGTCCGCACGCTTAAGGTTTCGATGACGGTTATATTATGAGTTTATGTATTTTGATGTACCAAGGAGTTCGAGTCCCGGATGTGATCATGAACATGACGAGGAGTCTCAAATGTTCGAGACATAAAGATTGATATATTGACGGCTATATTCGACACGGAAAGGTTCCGAAGTTTCGGAGAAAACCGGAGTGCCGGAGGGGTTACGGAACCCCCGGGAAGTAATGGGCCTTATTGGGCCAAGAGGGAGAGAGAGGGCTGCACCAGGAGGTGGCGCGCCCCCATGGGGAGTCCGACTGACTAGGAGGGGCGCCCCCTTCCCTCTCCTCTCTCTCTCTTTCCTTCCCCTTCCTCTTCCTAGTAGGACTAGGAAAGGAGTCCTACTCCTACTAGGAGGAGGACTCCCCCCTCCCTTGGCGCCCCCTAGGGCTGGCCGCCTCCCCTTGCTCCTTTATACACGGGGCAGGGGGCACCCTAGAACACACAAGTTGATCTTCGTGATCATTCCTTAGCCGCAGTGCGGTGCCCCCTCCACCATATTCCACCTCGGTCATATTGTAGCGGTGCTTAGGCGAAACCCTGCGACAAGAGAACATCAAGATCGCCACCACGCCGTCGTCTCGACGGAACTCCTCCCCGACGCTTTGCTGGATCGGAGCCCAGGGATCGTCATCGAGCTGAACGTGTGCCAAGAACTCGGAGGTGCCGGAGTAACGGTGCTTGGATCGGTCGGATCGTGAAGACGTACGACTACATCAACCGCGTTGATTTAACGCTTCCGCTTTCGGTCTACGAGGGTACGTGGACGGACACTCTCCCCTCTCGTTGCTGTGCCATCACCATGGTCTTGCGTGTTCGTAGGAAATTTTTTGAAATTACTACGTTACCCAACACAGATGACGCTACTGGGCCTAATTCGGATAGGGCGTAACGGGCCCTAGGTTAGCAGGCTGTAAATGGGCTATATGCGAACAGGCCGTTAACAGGCTTTACAGGGCCGCCCGCCACCTTTGACATAGTCAAACAGGCCGCCTTTTCACAGAATGGGCCTCTATTTGGCTGTGCCACGGTCGCCAGATCATAGGCGCCTTCGTCCAATGAGCGGATGACATCTGTCCCAACGGTGAGCCGACACGCAGTTTCCTCCAGCCAATGATGATTTTACACGGAAAATCCCCATTGGTCGGGCTGTTAACGGGTTATCGGATCCAAAACCCGACCTGATAGCTTAACGGCGTTCCGTTACGGTGGATGCCTCGTGTCGGTCACCCTTGACGAAAGCACTTCTGTGACGCGCGATTTATCATCATGGAAGTAGACACTTCCATGATGATAATTTTGGTAATGTGATGGAACACTTCTACGACAACACAGATATGACTATCTTGATTCTGTCATAAATTTGTCATGGATGTACATGCATGACAAAAAACGCGACCTACTGTGACAAACACGTATCATCACGAAAGTGTATTTTTTTTGAAGTGTACCCTAACTATTACAAAGATTCCATCCGGTTTGTCCGAAGTGGGACTTTCCACATATATCAGTCCGGAAACTCACTAGAGAAGAAAGTGATGAAAGTGAAGCAGTCACATCCCAGAGTGGGATCTTTGGGTGTAAAACTTTTTCTTCGAGTGTGTCCCTTTGCGCCATAACAATGGAAAATCTTCATCATTTAACTGGATGCTCGGGTCAATACTCACTGTGAAGGGAGCAATTTCATGAAACTTTTCGTAATCTTCTGACATGTCTGTCTTGCCCTCCACTCCCATGATGTTTCTTTTCCCTGAAAGAACTATGTGGCGCTTTGGCTCATCGTATGATGTATTTGCTTTCTTATCTTTTCTTTTTCTCGGCTTGGTAGACATGTCCTTCACATAGAAAACCTGCGCCACATCATTGGCTAGGACAAATGGTTCGTCTGCTTACGCAAGATTGTTGAGATCTACTGTTGTCATTCCATACTGCGGGTCTTCCCTTACCCCGTCTCCTGTCAGATTGACTCATTTGCACCGAAACAAAGGGACCTTCAAACCACGTCCATAGTCAAGTTCCCATATCTTCTCTATGTAACCATAATATGTGCCGACCTTTCCCCTCTTGGTTGCTGCATCAAAGCGGACACCACTTTGGTTGGTGCTCTTTTTATCTTGGGCAATCGTGTAAAATGTATTCCCATTTATCTCGTACTCTTTGAAAGTCATTATATTCATAGATGGCAACTAGGACAGCAAGTACAAGTCATCTTCAACAGCGTCGTCATGCATAGCACGTGTTCAGAACCAACCGGCGAAAGTCCTCGCTTGTTCACGTGTAATCCAATCGCCGACTTCTCCGGAGTTTGGAGCATAGAATATTATTGTGTTCCTCGATATACGGAGCCACTAAGGCGGAATTTTGTAGAAATGTGTAGTGTGGTTGAGTGAGAGAATGCTCGTCCATATATATTATTGCTTTCGGTCCAAGCGTACCATTTCCACCCAGTCTGCCCTCATGCCGTGATTCAGGAACACCAATCGGCTTAAGGTCAGGAATAAAGTCAACACAAAACTCAATGACCTCCTCATTTTCATGGCCTTGGAGATGCTTCCTTCTGGCCTAGCTCGGTTATGAATATATTTCTTTAAGACTCCCATGAAGTTCTCAAAGGGGAACATATTGTGTAACAACACAGGACCCAGAATGGCAATCTCTTCGACTAGGTGAACTAGGACGCAAGCGCCATGATATTGAAGAAGGATGGTGGGAACACCAACTCGAAAATGACAAGACATTGCACCAAATATTTCTCTAACCTTGGTATGATTCTGGATCGACACCTCTGAGATATTGCATTGAGGAATGCATGTAGCTTCACAATGGATAATCGAACGTTTTCCGGTAGAAGCCCCCTCAATGCAACCGAAAGCGGTTGTGTCATAATCACGTGGTAGTCATGAGACTTTAGGTTCTGGAACTTTTTCTCTACCATATTTATTATTCCCTTTATATTCGATTTAGAAGCCGACGGGACCTTCATACCGAACAGGCATTCAAAGAAGATTTCCTTCTCTTCTTTGTAAGAGCGTAGCTGGCATGACCCTGATGTATGCCGTCTTTTCCGTGCATATGTTGCTAGTCCTCCCGTGCCTCCGGTGTGTCTTTTGTCTTCCCATACACGCCCAAGAAGCCTAGCTAGCAGGTTTACGCAAAGATTCTTCGTCACGTGCATCACGTCGATTGCAGAGCGGACCTCTAGGTATTTCCATTAGGGTAGGTCCAAAAATATAGATTTCTTCTTCCACATGGGTGCACGTCCGTCAGCGTTATTCGAAATAGATTGTCCGCCAGGACCCTTTCCAAAGATTACTTTTAAATCCTTGACCATATCAAATATATCATCACCAGTATGGTGGCGAGGCTTGTTCCGGTGATCTGCCTCACCATTGAAATGCTTGCCTTGCTTTCTTATGGGATGCTTGATAAGAAGAAATCGACGATGTCCCATGTACACATTCTTCTTTCAATTATCCAAATATATATATTGTCGGTATCATCTAAACAGTGCGTGCATGCGAGGTATCCCTTGTTTGTCCGCCCGGAAAGGTTACTGAGAGCAGGCAAATCATTGATGGTCACAAATAATAATGCATGTAGTTCAAATTTATTCTGATCGAGCTTATCCCACTCACGTACACCTTTTCCATTCCACAGTTGTAACAGTTCTTCAACTAATTGCCTTAGGTACACATCAATGTCGTTGCCGAATTTCTTAGGGCCTTGGATAAGCACTGGCATCATAATGAACTTCCGCTTCACGCACAACCAAGGAGGAAGGTTATACATACATAGAGTCATAGGCCAGGTTCTATGATTGCTGCTCTGCTCCCCAGAAGGATTAATTTCATCTGCGCTTAGACCAAACCACACGTTCCTTGCGTCACCTGCAAAGTCCTTCCACTTTCTCTCGATTTTTCTCCACTGCGACCCGTCAACGGGTACTCTCAACTTCCCGTCTTTCTTACGGTCTTCTCTGTGCCATCGCATCAACTTGGCATGCTCTTTGTTTTGGAACAAACGTTTCAACCGTGGTATTATAGGAGCATACCACATCACCTTGGCAGGAATTTTCTTCCTGGGGTGTGCTACCTCTTGAGCACTGCGTTGGTTTTCCTTTGAAGAGGAAAGGGTGATGTAGTAAAGCAGCGTAAGTATTTCCCTCAGTTTTTGAGAACCAAGGTATCAATCAAGTAGGAGGCCATGCACGAGTCCCTCGCACCTACACAAACAAACAAGAACCTCGCAACCAACGCGATAAAGGGGTTGTCAATCCCTTCACGGTCACTTACGAGAGTGAGATCTGATAGAGATGATAAGATAATATTTTTGGTATTTTTGTTATAAAGATGCAAAGTAAAATAAACAGAAATAGAAATAGCTAGTTGACGGGAGATTAATACGATGGAAAATAGACCCGGGGCCATAGGTTTCACTAGTGGCTTCTCCCAAGATAGGATAAGTATTTGCGATGGGTAAACAAATTACTGTCGAGCAATTGATAGAATTGAGCATAGTTATGAGAATATGTAGGTATGATCATGTATATAGGCATCACGTCCGAGACAAGTAGACCGAAATGATTCTGCATCTACTACAATTACTCCACACATCGACCGCTATCCAGCATGCATCTAGAGTATTAAGTTCATGAAGAACAAAGTAACGCATTAAGAAAGATGACATGATCTAGAGGGATAAACTCATAAAATATGATATAAACCCCATCTTTTTATCCTCGATAGCAACAATACAATACGTGCCTTGCTACCCCTACTGTCACTGGGAAAGGACACCGCAAGATTGAACACAAAGCTAAGCACTTCTCCCATTGCAAGAAAGATCAATCTAGTAGGCCAAACCAAACTTATAATTCGAAGAGACTTGCAATGATAACCAATCATATATAAAAGAATTCAGATTTGATTCAAATATTGTTCATAGATAATCTTGATCATAAACCCACAATTCGTCGGATCTCGACAAACACACCGCAAAAGAACATTACATCGAATAGATCTCCACAAGAGAGGGGGAGAACATTGTATTGAGATCCAAAAAGAGAGAAGAAGACATCTAGCTAATAACTATGGACCCGAAGGTCTGAAGTAAACTACTCACACTTCATCGGAGAGGCCTTGGAGACGATGTAGAGGCCCTCCATGATCAATGCCCCCTCCGGCGGAGCTCCGGAAAAGGCCCCGAGATGGGTTCTCTCGGGTACAGAAAGTTGTGGCGGTGGAATTAGGTTTTTGGCTCCATATCTGGTAGTTTGGGGGTACATGGGTATATATAGGAGGAAGAAGTACGTTGGTGGAGCAACGAGGGGCCCACGAGGGTGGAGGGCGCTACTGGGGTAGGCGCGCCCCTACCTCATGCCTTCCTCGCTCGCTGCTTTGCGAGACTCCAAGTCCTCTGGATCACGCTCGCTCCAAAATCACGCTCTCGAAGGTTTCATTCCGTTTGGACCCGCTTGATATTCTTTTTCTCAAAACATCGAGATGGACAAAAAACAGCAATTCGGCTGGGCCTCCGGTTAATAGGTTAGTCCCAAAAGATATATAAAAGTGTATAATAAAGCCCAATAATGTCCAAAACAGAATATAATATAGCATGGAACAATCAAAATTTATAGATATGCTGGAGACATATCAAGCACCCCCAAGCTTAATTCCTGCTCGTCCTCGAGTAGGTAAATGATAAAAACAGAATTTTTGATGTGGAATGCTACTTGGCATGGTTTTTAATGTAACCCTCTTAATTGTGGTATGAATATTCAAATCTGAAAGATTCAAGATAAAAGTTTAATATTGACATAAAAGTAATAATACTTCAAGCATACTAACTAAGCAATCATGTCTTCTCAAAATAACATGGCTAAAGAAAGTTATCCCTACAAAATCATATAGTCTCGCTATGCTCTATCTTCATCACACAAAATATTTAGATCATGCACAACCCCGGTTTCAGCCAAGCAATTGTTTCATACTTTAGAATTTTCAAACTTTTTCAACTTTCACGCAATAAATGAGCGTGAGCCATGGACATAGCACTATATGTGGAATAGAATATGGTGGTTGTGGAGAAGATAGACTCACATCAACTAGGCGTATCAACGGGCTATGGAGATGCCCATCAATAGATATCAATGTGAGTGAGTAGGGATTGCCATGCAACGGATGCACTAGAGCTATAAGTGTATGAAAGCTCAAAAAGAAACTAGGTGGGTGTGCATCCAACTTGCTTGCTCACGAAGACCTAGGGCAATTTGAGGAAGCCCATCATTGGAATATACAAGCCAAGTTCTATAATGAAAAATTCCAACTAGTAAATGAAAGTGACAAAATGAGAGACTTTCTCTATCATGAAGATCTTGGCGCTACTTTGAAGCACAAGTGTGGTAAAAGGATAGTAACATTGTCCCTTCTCTCTTTTTCTCTCATTTTTAGTCCGGAGTCTCATCCCGACTTGTGGGGGAATCATAGTCTCCATCATCCTTTCCTCACATGGGACAATGCTCTAATAATGATGATCATCACACTTTTATTTACTTACAACTCAAGAATTACAACTCGATACTTAGAACAAAATATGACTCTATATGCATGCCTCCAGCGGTGTACCGGGATGTGCAATGAATCATGAGTAACATGTATGAAAGAATAATGAACGGTGGCTTTGCCACAAATACAATGTGAACTACATGATCATGCTGAGCAATATGACAATGATGGAGCGTGTCATAATAAACGGAACGATGGAAAGTTGCATGGCAATATATATCAGAATGGCTATGGAAATGCCATAATAGGTAGGTATGGTGGTTGTTTTGAGGAAGGTATATGGTGGGTGTATTGCACCGGCGAAAGTTGCGCGGTACTAGAAAGGCTAGCAATGGTGGAAGGGTGAGAGTGCGTATAATCCATGGACTCAACATTAGTCATAAAGAACTCACGTACTTATTGCAAAAATCTACAGGTCATCAAAACAAAGTACTACACGCATGCTCCTAGGGGAAGGGTTGGTAGGAGTTAACCATTGCGCGATCCCGACCTCCACACATAAGGAAGACACACTAGTAGAAAAACCCCCTATCGTCCCGATTGGTAAGGGCCTTTTGTCCCGGTTCTTGAACCGGGACTAAAGGGTCGTTACTAATGCCCTATACCTTTAGTCCTGTTTCAAACATGGATCGGTACATATGGACCTCGACGTGGCCGGTGCGCCGAGCCCAGGCAGGAGGGCCTTCGGTCCCGGTTGGTGGCACCAACCGGGACCAAAAGGCATCCACGCGTCAGCATTTAAGGGGCTGGGGGTTTTGTTTTTTTAAGGGGGGTTGAGGGTTTTGGGGGGTTAATTTAGGTGTTTCATATATTGTGTTAGCTAGCTAATTAATAGAGAGAAGTGTCCTCTCTTATGTCCGTGCTTGGTCGACGCTATGTACTATACATAGAGAGGCCCTCGACACGCTAGCTAGTAAGAAAATGAAGGAAACCATTAAGTACAGAAGTTCGTCATGCATACTGAGAGAAGTGATCGATCGACCTCTCCTTCTCCGAGAGATTGGTCGAACAACAAGTTTTCGTATTATCTATCCGATGCAACTGGCTACATATGTATACAATATGTAAGATCTCTTACAATCCCCTAGCATTTGAAATCAACTTTCACATGGTATTCTCTGGCTTTGTTGATGACGTGGCCAAGAAAGAATCCCGCCAATTCCTCTTGAATTGCTTTCATGCGATCTTGTGGTAGGAGTTCATTCCGCATCTACCACGTCTAATTTGAAGAAGGGGGTTAATACATATATATGAATGAAATTCAATAGAAATGATGGTGTAATGCAATGAAATTGTGAATATTATTGCTTACGCACTTCATATTGTCTTTTAGAGTAGCCCCGCTTATTTTTCAAAGTCGCGTTGTAGATGAACTCGCACACGTAGTTTCCACAGTAATTATTCCCTTGTTCCTGCCACAAGCACTTTACGAGAAATAGAGGTCAATCAAACTGATAATGAAGCATTATAAATGGCATTGATGAAAGTATAGCTATAGAATCAATGGGAGATGCGCACAACTAGCTAGCTAGTAGTACTTACTTTCGGGTATGTATATCGCAGCTCCTTCGGCAGTCCCGGAGCTTCTGCGGTGAACTGTTTCCAAACCCTGCAAGACAAAGAAAATAATTATTATTACTTGAGATATCAGGAAATGAACAAAAAGTTGCCGATATGGTGCGATAATGATCGATTGAACTTACTTGTTGAGCATTTTAGTCATGTCCGTGATACGCTTTCGGGATCTTTTCGCCTCGAGTCTAAGACAGTTACTAGTCCCCGCTCAAGCTTAATCTCCGAAGAACATAGTGGAAGCTGCACACGCATGCATAACTCCTCAATTACATTACTATAACCCCGCCGAGTAATAAGGAAACCGAATATGCACACGACAGTAACACTCACCGGTTGTAAGTAAAGAGTATGGTATCTTTGTTTTGATTTTTGATCAACGATTATAGCAAGTTGGCCTCGGCCTCTTCGGCGTGCTTTTTAACCTGAATTTCATCTATGATATTTGTGTTAATGAACCCAATATCATACATTTCTTGTTTTCTGCACTCGACGATCTTCAATCTGCATAATATAGTGAGTATAATTAATTATAAATACTTGCAATTAAAGAGCTGAGCTATATATACAGACTTAATGACAGAAATAGTACTTACAGATAGTAGCAAAAGACCGTTAATTTATAGAGGGCCTTTTGATTGAAGAACTCGAAGAACTCCTCAAATGGAACAGTCAACAGATCAGTTCCAATGAGGTCGTGCTCCTCTTTAATTCTCAGATACACAGTATTCGTCCCCCCAGACTCTCTGCAGGTTTTCATATACCAATTATGGAATCTTCGCATCATCGTTTTTAGAGATTTTTCATCTTTGACGAGAGGCTTCCCTGCATCAGATCTCTGTTAGTCCACCTCCATGAAATCAGGAAGTTGATCGTCGTAGGTAATCTCCAAGATTGCTATAACCGGCACCGCCCTCGAGCATTAGCGACGATGTCGCTAGACACATTGAGCGGGGGGCACGATTGATTTGCTTGTTCGCCGAGCTGGGCAATTTTTTTCGCAGCTGCTCGTTCTTTTGACCTTTGATGTCTGACAGTACTTCCCGACCGCTCCGCTTCGAGATATGCCTTTTCAGTAATGCGCTCATAGTTGGTTTTCGGCGGAGACTTTGGTAGTTTCCTCAGGGCATCGATAGTGCGCTTTGCTTTCACCGGATCTACCTTCTCCTCCGGAGGTGGATGTCTCTTTGCTTTCAACCCTTCAAAGAAGTGCTCCACTTCGTCCGCACGATCTTCGCTTTCCTCCTCGGTCCTCTCATACGGCAACTTCTCTAGAGGCTTCAGAGGTGGACCAGATTCAGATACCTCCGCCTCGGCTGTACTGCTAGACGCCGGAGCAGACGGAGCGGCTGTGGCTGTCTTCTTTCGTGCTTGCTTACGAGGCGGAGGAGAAGGACGACGACGCGCCGGAGCAGCCGGGGCGGCGGCGTGTCTCTTCCGCCCTTGCTGGCGAGGCGGAGAAGGAGGAGGCTGCTGGCTGCTCGGGCGCGCCGGCGCAGGTGGAGAAGGAGGCGGAGTGCCGCCACACGCTGGAGAAGGAGGCTGAGTGCCCTGATCGCCACTCGCCGGAGGAGGAGGCGGTGGAGGAGGCGGAGTGCCTGACTCACGGAGGAGGAGGAGGAGGTGTCCAGTTCAAGGTTGATGAACTCCTTCCGCCATAGGCATGGAGTCTTGAGCGTAACCCAACCGAGTCTCCCCTTCACCGGTAGGGTGGTCAAGCTGGAGGTCCTCAAATCCTCCGTTATTTCGGCCCACCGTCACCCTAGCATATCCTTCTCGAATCGGACGACGGTGAAAAGTTGCGCCGGGTTCAAGGTCGAACTTGGCCGACAGCCGCCTTGACTTTTAAGTTCTGCCATTGCGTCATAAGGTGGCAATTTTGAGACTCCATGATAAAATCCACGGGGTAGCTAGCAGGAGCCGTGAAGACATGCTCTGGCTGAAGCAGCTCGGTGGAAGCCACGCTGCTTCTCTGCTGAGATGGCGGGCTAGCTTCGGCAGTTCGTTTGCTGCGATTTGCTTCTCGTTCCTCTATCGCTTGTACCCTTGCGTGCAGCGCCTGCAGTTCAGTCTGCTGCACTTTCTTCCTCCTCTCCTGGCATTTGTAACCGCCTGCATTCGGAAAACCAACCTTCCACGGAACGGAGCCTGGCATGCCTCGTGTCCATCCAGGGTGCTCAAGATTCCCGAGGGCCATTTGTAACGTCCCTTGCTGCGCTGCATCAATATAGTGCCGAAGCCTCTTGACTGGTATTTTCAGTTGCTCGTCCGTCCAATGGCACTTCCCTGATACAGGGTCCAAAGTTCCGCCAGCCCCGAAGAACCAAGTCCGGCAACGGTCTGCCAGTTCATTGTCTCTGTTCGATCCCTTTATCAAGCAGATCATTCTCAGCCTTGGCCCACTTAGGCCGCGCTTTGAGGTAGCCACCTGACCCCGTGCGATGGTGAAACTTCTTCTTCGCAGTATTTTGCTTGTTTGCCGCCGACATCTTCTTACTCTTTTCCGATGTCTTGTGGGCCACAAATGCGGGTCAGTGATCTCTGATCTTCTCATACTTGCCGATGAATTCTGGTGTCTCTTCTTTGTCGACAAACTTTTTCAACTCTTTCCTCCACCTCCTGAATAGGCCTGCCATCTTCTTAAGAGCAAAATGCTTGATTAATTGCTCTATAACTGGCTTCTCCGGATCCTCCTCTGGCGGTAGGGTGAAATTTGCCTTCAGCTCAGTCCAAAGATCATCTTTCTCCATATCATTGACATAAGACACCTCAGGGTCTTCGTTCTTAGGCTTATACCATTGGTGGATGCTGATCGGGATCCTGTCCCTAACAAGAACCCCGCACTGAGCAGCAAATGCGTTCTTTTTCCGGATGGGTTCAATCGGTTCGCCGTCGCGCGCAATTGCTGTGATCTCAAGCCTTTCATCCGAGCTCCACTTTTTCTTCGGGCCTCGTCTCCTTACGGAAGTTGTGCTCAATCCGGAGGGCTAGAAAAAACAAGAAAGACGAGAGTTAATTAATATGTGTACATATACCAAAACAATGAATGCATCAATTAGCTAGTCAGCACAGGCTTAACTAATATATATACCTAGCCAGACTCGGTTCGGTCACCGGAGCCGTCATCACGGCCTCCTTCTTGCACCGTCATTGGGTCACCGGAGCCGTCCTCACGGTCTCCTTCTTGCACCGGCATTGGGTCAAAGGAGCCATCATAATCATAGCCTGCTTCTTCACCCTGTCCTTCCAGACCATCGGTGTCGTTCAGAAACAAGAAGACGGCATCACTTCCTTGTGCGATTATGTCCCCCAACACCGCTTCTGTTGCTTCGTCTAGGGGGGTGTCCATAGTTTCTACAAATATTTACAACATGGCAATTATTATTCAAACATGACAGATGGATATATTAGTGGCAAACGTAGAACTAGCTAGCTAATCACAGTAAGGAATCATATTAATTAGTGGCCTCGACGCTGCTTCTCTAGGGTTTGGGGTGGCCTCGACAACGCTTCAAGGGGGTAATATCGACAACGACGAGATACATACACGGGAAAATAATGTTATCGGGGAGGGGGTATATCGACCCCCCCACGTGTTGAAGTTATCGGGAGGGTTTTATATCGACAATGAAGACATACGTACATGGGAAAATAATATTACCTGGGAGGGGGTATATCGACCCCCCCACGTGTTAAAGTTATCGGGAGGGGGTATATCGACCCCGCCCCCACGTGTTGAAGTTATCGGGAGGGGTTTATATCGACAACGATTTACATACGTACATGGGAAAATAATAGTAACGGGAGGAGGTATATCGACCCCCTTCCACGTGTTGAAGTTATCGGAGGGGCATATCGACCCCCTCGTGTTGAAGTTATCGGGAGGGGTATATCGACTTCCGTGTTGAAGTTATCGGAGTTTATATCGACACGACATACGTACATATATCCATTGTCATATATAAAAACTTTCTATATATGAACAAAAAACTTTCTATGAACAAAAAAACATTTTGACATATTTCCCAAGTGTTGCTTATACATGGAAAAAAATGTTATCTGGGAGGGGGTATATCGACCCCCCCTCATGTCCAAGTTATCGGGGAGGGGGTATCGACCCCCCTCTCATGTTGAATTCCCTCCCTCCCATGAGGGGGACTCCCCCCCCCCCCTCATGTCTGGTGAGTTTTTACTCCCTCCCTCCCATGAAACATTCATCGAACAAACTTAATACGAGTTTTAACAAAAAACATTCATCGAACTAAATTACAACAGAAAAAATTTACTAACCTAAAATGCACAAAAATGCTCGAAGAAGAAGAAATAGACTAACCTAAAATGCACTAACAACAACTAACCTAAAATGCACTATAAATCAACTAACCTAAAATGCACTAACCTAAATCAACTAACTCAACATATGAAGAAGGAAATGCTATCGGAGAGGGGGTATATCGACCCCCCTCATGTATCCACATACATACATCTATACATACATACATCCATCTATGGATCATCATTGGAAAAAAATGCATCATCCATGGATCATCATTTCTCATATATATCCATCTACAGCCACATAAATATATAAATGGAAAAAATACATATATGAAAAAATACATATATACTTGGTAAATATTCTATGAACATCATTTCTCGATATATCAATGCATACATCCATGGATCATCATTGCTCATATATCCATAGTCATATATATAAACTTCCTATATATGAACAAAACTTTCTACTTAACAAAAAAAACATTTTGACATATTTAGCATATTCTAAATTTTCCTAACTCTTTTACAACCAGAAAAATTACTCTAACTTCATGACAGTACCCACACTCCATTTCACCAAAAACCTTCTGATCCATAGTTCAAAATTTTCAAATTTCATTCAAATGAAATTTGAATCAGATTCAAATTACTTTCTGAAAACATATTCTAAACTACTCCAAAAATTCTGAAATTTTGCCTCTCCTCTCCTTTTGCTCTTCTCTGCTTCTCCTCTCCTCTCCTTCTCTCCTTCTGCTCTTCAATGCGTCGGGGCCGGCGGCGACCATGGAGCAGGTGCAGCAAGGCGCCGGGACCATGGGAAAGGGGGCGGGGGCTCACTCGAGGCGGCAGCGATGGCTGGAGTCCGGCTACGAGGACGGCGGGCTCGGGGCGGCGCGGGGCACGGGCGACGACGGGGGCGTCGACAACGTCGGGTGGCGCGGGCGGCTCGGGCGCCCGACAACGGGCGGTGACGACGTTAGGCGGCGCGCGCCCGACGCTGGCGGCGCGGCGCGCTGGCGACGACGGGCGCGACGACGGGCGCGGGCACTACAACAGGACCCCACCTATAGCAACGCATTTTTCCGTATCTAAAAGTCCATATATGCGTTGCCAGGGACTTTACCAACGGTTTGGGATGCGTTGCCTTATCCAGTGTTGCTAGCGCATAATGCAACGCTTATACTTCCATTGGTAAAAGGAACCGTTGCAGGAGTGCAACACATAAAACAGACTTTTACAACACTCATATACGTTGGTGGTTAATGTACAGGAATCAAAATCGCATTGCTTCGCAACAAAGAATTTGCAACGCTTCAGGTGTTTTACATATAAAATGTGAATAATATTTTATATATTGCCAACAATTAAATTAATGCTTCACATAATGGTACTAAGTATGTATATCAAGTCAGAAGACAAAATATACGCACGAGAGGAAGAAATCATATATTGAGAAAAATTGTGGGATTACAATAGTTGATATTACAGGAAGAATAGTGATGCATAATCTAAACATTCTCTTGACAACGAAAGTTAAACTGACAGCATCCATCAACAACCCTACAACTTAACTAAAACCTAACCAAGGAACATCATCCCTACAACTTAACTAAAACTGAAAACAACCATCATAACTAAAACTGAAAACAGACATCATCTTCATCATCGTGAACCGGAACATCATCATCATCATCATTGTAGTATACTTGCCACGCACCCATACAATCATCCATGTATATCTACAAAGAAAATAACCAAATGAACCTTTAATACACAATGCATTGACATGATGCAAATAGTGATGGGTTGCCCTACAAATAAGAAACATTACTTCTTACAAAGGGTCATTACTTCCGATACATTGGTTGCCCGGCTAGATTACGACTAATACAAAGAAAAGTTCTGACCTGAAAGTATTCCCTTAGAACTCAATATACTACTTCAGGTCACATAACAAACATAAACAGACTCAGAGAAAAATAAACAGATGTGGTTGTGGCCTAAAAGCAAGCCGCTAATAACATATATAGTACCTACTTAGTTGACGGGTTAAAAGCACAATAGACATTCCTCATATGGAAGAGTGCAAGCGGCATAATGAGAAATTCAGCAATTTACGGACTGTGACAGCAAGAGTTCATGTGGGTAATTCAGCAATTTATGAATACAAGTAGTGAGAGCTCAGTTGTCAGTTTAGCAATTTACGAATCAAAAGGGCAAGAGCATCTAAGAAGAATATTACTTGCATTTCCGTCTTCACAAATAGTTAAGATATGGAGATCATAGACAGTTACCAGAACCATGACTACAAACACTGCCATATCTTGGACAAATATACTCGCAGCTCCAGCCGTCCATGGTGTTGGCCTCCATCTGGATATTGCCGGAACGGATGAGTGCGGTGCCTCACATTAAATTAGATACAACAATAGGTAAATCATTGGCAAGATAGGAGTACGTAAATAATTAAATAAGAGCAGAAAAGGAGACTGGCACATTGAAAACCACCGAATGGCATTGAGTATTTATTTCTTTGGAAACCTGCGCACAAACAAACAGTGAGCCTCTACTTAATGAATGACTAACATGATGATTAACAGTGAGCCGCTGCTGGTGTATATGTGTGTGTGCTTGCTGCAAGCTTTAGTATATGCATAGTTTGCACATGAACATGCATAAAGCTCAGGTGTAGGTTGCATCTAAGTGGGGTATTGGGATTCAGTTTTATTTTCACTATGATGTACAGCGGTAGTAGATAAGTACCTTTTTTTAGTTTTGTAGATAAGTACTTGATATAGACGAATCCTCTGCATTGACCTGACCCAAGTCCATATATAATAACTGCATGTTATGACAGGACAATCACATAACCAAATGACAAAGAAAATGTGTACAGTAACATAGAATATTCGGTGTATATGTGGTGTGTTTTAGAGGAACAGGCTAGCAAGACATAGGAATTTAACTGGGGAGTTGCATACTAGCTTTTCAAACCGAAGGAAGAGAAGGACGTCAGTGTATGGAAATACAATTGGAAAGTAACAGTCAGTGGCAGTGCTACAAAGGAAAACCTGGACAGGCAAAATTTAAAGAAACACAAATATTTCAACTCAAGCGATGGATGAAGAGCTGCTGCTGATAAATCTTTCTCAACATTATATCTCTTTTTTCTCTTGAAAACCAAATCAATTCCGCGTTGATTAGCCCTGCTGTCCATGACAAATATCTAGTACCAAATTAAGATATTTATTATCAATTGATTGAATTTCAGAGTGTTATAACCTACATTTTATACGAAAATTAGTACTGTCCGAGAGACAGTTTTGGGGCTGCACATGTGCTTGTGCACCAGCGCTCGTCGTCTAGGTTGCTACTCGCCCGGCTGGCCACCGCTGCATGGGTCGCCCTTGGGCCTCCGCACCACACGGCGGTGCGACCGGCGACTCAACGGCGGCTCCGCGCCACGTCTCTCTGGCCCTCCATGCGGCTGTACGCGTTGCTCGTGCCCATACTACTCTTCTGGATAGGAAGAGGAATCGAGCAATAGAGCCCAGAGGCCAAGAAAGAACCGTTAAGAGGCGACACTACAGGCAAGCAAGGCAGCTGTGAGCTGGGCTACTCCTATATCTGTACTACTACATGTATTTTTACCCCACGGGCTGGGCAGGCCATGGCATGCTTTTGCCCTCACGAAGCACCACCGGTGGTAACAATGTATCACATACTACAAAAAACAGTGTATCACATTTGACATGTTCATGAAATTTAATGTTTGTTATCCCATAGCAACGCACGGGTATTTAGCTAGTAGTCCAAATTGTTTAGAATAATAAGAGCATACAACAATCAGTACATTAACAGGCGTGGAGAGAAGTATTTATCAGTGTTCTGAATCATATCAATAATGTCAAAGAAACATCATATAGAATAAACAATGTGGATTGTTAATTCACCTGCTCACTAAAACAAAGGAGTACGTGCTTCCCCCAACAGGTCCACGTTCTCTAGTATTTGAGATGGACGTGAAAGCCACCATTAGCAAGCTACACCGCCACCTAAATAGCCTGACCATCAGACTCCAGAAGACTGAAATTTCAACAAAAACTTCTATTAGTAACTCATCAAAACTGTCGTACAGAGACCTATTAAGACTGCATCCCTCCTTAAATATTATAACTCTTGCAATAGCCTATTTAAGATGGGGTCCGCATATATGAAGTACTAGTTCTTATCTACATAAATAAAATTTGAAAGGATTACCGACTTATGTATCAAGGATTGATGACTAATGAGAATTTTTTAAAAATTTGATGCTCCATTGATATCTAATAATTACTAATTTAATAGAATAGCAATCAGTGCATGAACGTAAATAAACGGAGATCGGAACTCAGTCTGCAGGCTTGTCAAGTGTTCATCGCACAAGGGCCAAAGTTTTTTGACAGCGATTTGCTCCAATAGAATCGGGGGTGCAAACCTAGACGTCTACAGGAGAAGAGAAGAGAAGAACAGAGGTTAGAGAAAGGGGAAGAGAGAGAGGACAAAGCCAGGGGAGGGGATTCACTCATCGGACGAGAAGGACGTCATGGCCACCGGCGGCGGAGCCGACTCCGAAACCCTAGCCATCGAGGGAAGGTCGCGGCTGGGCTTTCGTAGTCATGAGCGCGGATCTAGCCATATGGAAGGCGCCGTGGTGTGAGGGGACCTCGGGTTGTGCCGTGATGGCGGGATTCGCGGACGTCGCTGAATCAGCCCGCCGCAGGTGGCGCAATGAGGAGCTGCATCCAGAGAGAGAGGTGGGATGTGAGAGGATGGGTGGGTGGGAGATGAGGCGGATCCGGTAGCCTCCATATCCGCGATGTGGGAGGAGCGGAGGGGAGGGCCGGCGGCGAGGTGGGAGGAAGGTGGCGAGGCGATTGGTAAAACGGTAACGCTACTATATATATAAATATATATAAATAAATAAATAAATAAATATATATATATATATATATATATATATATATATATATATATATATATATATATATATATATATATAACGCTACTATATATATATATATAACGCTACTATGAGCGTGAGTGTAGAATAGCTTATTGTACACCCCTAGTAACGCTATGTACAAAATATAGTAAAACGTGTATAAAATGTAGTAATTTGGAAAATAAATTTTTATCATTTAAGTTTGTAATTTACTACATTTTTACGAAAATTACTATATTTTACATAATATGTTACTGTATTTTGTATGTAAGCGTTACTGGAGTGTAGAATAAGCTATTCTACACTCACGCTTAGTTTAGCGTTAATTTGCAGATCATTCACATACACATGTATATATACAATTTCTCCTATAATTTGCAGATCATTACATGGAGACATTATAGTTCGTAATAGTATTCTCCATTGGGATCTATGATTTGATCGAGCAAAAATCTCGCTATTTCCTCTTGAATTGCTCGTACGCGATTCTCTGGTATGAGCTTATCCCGCATCTCCTTCATCTTTAAAGAATGAGATCAATAGGCATGTATTAGTTGTATGTGTGTGTGTGTCTATATATATATATATATATATATATATATATATATATATATATATATATATATATATATATATATATATATATATATATATATATATATATATATATATATAGAAAATGATGTAAAAATTGTGAATAGTGTTCTGGCAAACCTACCCATTGCTCTCTATCAGCTCTGCTTCTTTCGGACGTCATCATACGAATGTTCTCGCAAACGTAGTATGCACATAAATCAGTCCCCGACAATTGCTTCAGGGCCTTTATGAGAATAAAATTCAACCAAGATAATAATTAATCAAGCATGATAATGGTATTGAAACTAGAATTAAAGAAATGGTAGCTAGTTAGTACTAGCTACTTAATTAATTACCTTGGGTCGCACCCATTTCAGCTTTTGTTTTCATGAGCCTTGAACCTGTTTGATGAACTTTTCCCAAGCCCTACCCACCGGCAAAAAAATGAATAAAGGAGTCATTAATTAGTTGATATCAGGAAATGACGAAATAAAGAGACCGACATATAGTTCCATAATGATTGAAATTACCCGTCGACCATCCCCCTCACGATTTTGTAGTCATTAATGTCTTTAAGCAATCAGTCCAGTATTTGAACTCTTCCCTTGTCAACTTCAATCGTTAGCATGATCCAATGAAAACTGCATGCGCACACGTTTATATAATTAAGCGGGCATGTGCATAACTCATCAACTACACTTATTAATATCTAGTAAGCAAAAACATAATTTGTAGTACAAGAAAGTGTCACTCACCTGAAGTTGTAAGGAAGTAGTATGTCTGGTTCGGTATTTAGTCGCACCAATAACTCTAGCATGGTTTTCTCTGTGTATGGTCAATCATATTCACGTGACCATGTCTCTTGATTAATGGTATTTGGATCAATGAACCCAATGTCATAGCATCCAGCTTTTTTCATGTCATTGATCTCAATTCTGCATAATACCACAAAAAAGAATATAGTGAAGATAATTACAGTTAATGATTAATGAGCACTACAGCTAGCTAGAGACTTAAATTACAGAAAGAAATCACTTATAGACAATAGCAACTGACGATAGATTTGTCGAGTGTGTCTTGATTGAATAACTGAAACTATTCTTGAAACTCAACCCAGATAGCTTTTTCATGGAAGTAATGCTCTGGCTGATTCTTACCATGAGGGACTCTAGATCGGTAGTCTTGGCTTCTCTCATGTACCATTCATGCAATTCATACATTCTCGTTAATAAACGCATGATCTCCTTAGGCTTGACCAGAGGTTCGCCGCGGGCATATTTTTTTTAGTTCCTCCTCTTTAAACGTTTCCATGGGCTCGATCTCTAGGAGTTGATAAACATGACACCGTCCTCTTCAGCTATCCTTCTATGATCGTCGGTTATTACCAGCTGGTCGGCGCCTGTACTCACATGTGTTGGTACAATGAGCGGGGGGGATCGATTGCACCGCCTGTTCTCCCAGCTGGGGAACAGTTTTCCCGCTTTTTTGATAGCTGCTTGGCTCGAGCTCGAGCTCGACTCCTTTTTTTGTGCTTGATATGACTTCTTGATTTGGCGCTCATAGTCTGAGTCAATATGCTTGGGAGCTGGTGGTTCAGCCATACGAATAAAGTGTTGAATGACATGCTCAGGTACTTTCTCGTCTAGCGGCGGGCCGGTTTCGGTCCAAAATGGGCCTTCGCCCTCACTTTGGCTTCGTTTTTCGTGACAGTCAGGTCGTAAGGCAACCTCGGAAGAGGCTGGAGGCTTGGACCAAATTTGTATTTCTTGCCTCCTGTTGTACCGCTAGCCACCATAGCTGCGACGCCTCTCTTCCGCTGTTGCTTAGGAGGCGAAGCCCGCTGAGGCGGCGGAGACGACTGACGCGGTGCCTGACTTGGAGGAGGAGTCGCTTACGCGGTGCCGGACTTGGGGGCGGAGGAGTCGGGTGACGGGGTGCCGGACTTGGAGGAGGAGGAGTGGCCTAACACGATGGCGGACTTGGAGGAGGAGGAGTCTGCTGACACGGTGGTTGACTTGGAGGAGCGAGAGTCTGCTGATGCGGTGGCGGACTTGGAGGAGGAGCCGACTGATGCGGTGTCAGTGGCCTTGTAAAGACGATGCAATCCTTTCTCCATAGAATGATACGATGTATGGCCTCTCCCAGTGTGCGCTCGTCGTCACCTCCAGGAATGTCAAACTATAGCTCCGATTATTGTGCCACCACTTCATCAACCCTGACACAAGCATAGCCAGCTGGAATCAGATTGCAATGGAAGGTTGCTTCAGGGGGATTTTTATAAGCAACATAGTCCTCCACCTTCATGGATATGTTCTTCATTTTAAAGTGTAGCTCACAAGTTGTCGTATTTATGATATCATCCACATGCTATCTATTCAGCAGTGCATCATCACCCGGGGCGGAACCCACGCAGCTTCTCGGCATGGATGGGAGGGTGCTATCCAATGCTGGATCCACTAGTTGCTGCCGCTGCTGAGACCCCCTTTCTTGGCTAAGTGTGTCGATCTGCTGCCGCTGCCGCTGGAAAGCAAGTGCCAACTCCGCGTGCTTTGATTCTACGATGTGAAGGCGTCTGCTTCCTGCTTCCTCTCCTCCTTCTCCAGCTTCCTCTTCTGCTCCTCCTGCTGCTTCTTTCTCGCATGACTTCTGTTGTCGACATTCCAGTCCACAAACCCCTCAAACCACGGAACAACGCCTTTGCCTCGTGTTCTTCCCGGGTGTTCAGGATTCTTCAGGACGCACGTAAGCTCACCGTTCTCTCTGTTGGGCCTGAACACTCCCTCTCGAGCCTCTTGTATAGCAACAAGTAAACTGTTGGTGGCTCCTTTAAGACTTGCCGGCTCCAAAACCTCGCCTGTCTTTGGGTCCAACTCCCCCCCCCATGCGCATAGAACCAAGTCCTGCACCTGGGGGGCCAGCTCAATGTAACTGGAGTGACCCCTGCAGCCATCATCTCTTGCTCAACGAAATCCCACTTAGGTCGGGCCACCTCGTAGCCACCTAGCCCCAGATTATGGTGCCACTACTTTTTCGCGGCACTAATCTTGTTTATTCTCGACCGTTCCTGAGCTAGTTCCGATTCCTTGAAGTTCATGAAAGCGTCCCAGTGATCTCTTGCCTTCTCCAGTCTTCCCTTGAATTCTGGAGTCTGCTTTCCTGCTTTGACGTATGCGGCCCATATAGTTTTCTTGTGGTTGTTGAATGTTATCGCCATCTTCTTAAGAGCAAACTTCTTGACTTTCTCCAGATCTGCATGATCTGGCAGGGTGAAATGTGACATGAGTGATTCCCAAAGCAGATCTTTTGCTCTTTGGTCGACAAAAGTAACATCTGCAGATGCCTTTGGTGGCTTTTTCCATTCTTGAACGGAGATCGGGATTTGGTCCTTGACAATAAGTCTGCATTGACGAGTGAACTTCTTCGCATTCTTCTTAGGTTCATCAGGGGTGCCACTAGGTTTGATGGCATCGATATTGTACTTTATGCCATCCTTCAACTTTTTGGCCGGACCTCGAACAATCCTGCTGCCTGTAGAAGATTTGCTCGATCCGGAGGGCTAAAAGAAGAAAGATCCATTCGTCAATATATATACAGATCATTTAAAATGTGATGATCACTAGATGCCTTATATAAATATACCTCACCGGTCTTTGTTATTTTAAGAACAACAATTCATTCGTCATGAATGTTCTGGACTTCATCTATTTGTTCGTCTTCATCAAACATCATACCATCACCGGTATTGTTCGGATATTGCGAGCCGTCATCTTCTTCATTCTCATCTGGGCTCGGGGAGCGTATGATGTCGAACATAGTCTCTTCTCCTTATCTGCCGGTATTGTCCATAGCTTTTATTTAACAAATCCAGAAGAAAGATAAAAACAATTTAGTATTCAAATTAGAATGCATGCAATCAATAACGAAAAACCGAATCATATAGTAGATAGTATATCCATCTCGAATAATCCAAATAATTAATATGCATCATCGAATATAATCTCGAATACATCACTCGAATATTTTTGAATAATATAATCACGAATACATCGTCTCGTATATTATCGAATATAATCTTGAGTATTATCACTAATACATCTCGAATATTGTCATATACTAGCTAATACAGACCGAATGTTATAGAAGAATCTAGTTCACTCGCGGTTCCTGAGGCGCGGGC
The DNA here is from genome assembly GCA_021605205.1 of Aegilops longissima. Lineage (NCBI taxonomy): Eukaryota > Viridiplantae > Streptophyta > Magnoliopsida > Poales > Poaceae > Aegilops > Aegilops longissima. Next base: position 20,076,706 of record CM038682.1, read on the forward strand.
GGTCGACACCCAAAGAGAAGGACGATAACAAGATCATAGCTTGGGTGAGATCCCTAAAAAACCTACCAGGTATTGGAGAACCTGACGTCCAACACATTCATGTAGCGACGGACGTGCTCGTCCTCCTCCCTGACACGGCGATGTACCACCTCCGGCGGGGCCGGCTGCCTCCGCACCAAAAGTGGCCCATGCGAACGGCACCAAACGAGCTCCTGGTTGACAACGGGACCCGGGGTTGGGTTCCTCACCAAGCTGCGCGCCCTTGAAGGTAGCACCTCCCAGTGCCAGCCCGACGAAGCCCAGTCCCGGACATGGCGCCTCTTAAGCAGGACGTCGTCGCGAACGAGTCGACGACAAGGATGTAGTCCGGGCATCGTTGACATCGAGAACAAATTCTATGCAAATTTAACATTTTTTAAATGCTTGATTTAACCTTTAGTCCCTGGCTAGGAACAGTATTCAGAATCATAACAGATTCACTTAACTTTAAGGGATTTAACAAAATGCCGCCATTCTGGATGTGTAGAAAATGGTCCATATTTTTCTTGATCTCATCTACCCTTCTATATGTCACGTTGTCTAGTGTCAAAGGATTCAAGAAAACCATCGCTTCATCATTAGCCGGAAGTAACACGCGCATGATGGAACGAAGCTCTCGAAAGTTATTTTGGAACGGAGTCCCCGATAGGATAATTAGATTTTTAGTACGAAGTTCAGCAAGAGCCTTCCGAATATCGCTATTTGCAAGGCCTTTGCTGAACTTCGTACCAAAAAGCGAATTATTCTATCAGGAACTCAGTTCCAAAACAATTTAGGAGAGCTTCGTACCATCATGCCCTGTTACTTCCGGCTAATGATGAAGCCATGGATTTATTCAATACTTTGACACAAGACAACGTGACATACAGAGTACGTAGATGAGATCAGAAAAAATTGGATCAACTTATGCACATCCATAATGGGGTATTCTTGATAAATCTCTTATTAAAGGACTAGGAGAATCTATTGTATACATACATATACTAATTAATTGCAAATACATATAACAAACTTTTGCAAATACAATATCAAAATATCGGGCATAACAAACTTTTTTAAATGGTTGATTGTGATTTTGTAATTCTTTTTCACTTGATTTTGCAAATACATAACAAACTTTTGCAAATACAACATAAAGATATAAACATTAAAAATATTTTTATTAGACGGTCAACTTTTTCTATGCTTGGTCAAAATTCCTCAACTTTTTCCATGCAATTTTTTCTATGTATATACTATATATACATATGGTCAATTTTTTTCCTATGCAAATTTTTGTTATACTATAAATATGATACAACGTTAAAAGTATAAAAACTAAAAACAGAAAAAAAAAGTTAGTGAAAAAGAAACAATTAATCTATGCAAATTCCACCATTCATTTACAAATATATATATATATATATATATATATATATATATATATATATATATATATATATATATATATATATATATATATACATACATATAAAGAATTTTTTAAAATGTATATTACAAACATCTAGTGAAAATTTCCATAGCTATAATTAAGCATATCACAAACATCGGGCATAGCTATAATTTTCCTACATACATGTATACATTCATCTAGAATTAAGCATAATCACAAACATCTAGTGAAAAAAAATAGCCGGATCGATTGAGGGGTCGGCGAGCTCACAGCGGGCCGGCGAGCTAGAGGCAAGCGATTGCGACCGGGAAGGTGGGGTCGAGGCAGGCTGGCGGGCGCTGGGAGGACGGCGCGAGCGGTCGGCGGGAGCTAGCTGGCAGCTGGCGTGGAGGAGGCGCGGGCGGCCGACGACGGGCGGCGATGGCAGGGTCGAGGCCGGCGCCCGGCAGCGTCGGCAAGCGCTCGGCCGGGAGGAGGCGCGCGACGTCGTGGGGAGGAGGCGGCGCGGGCGACGGTGGCACCCTGGCGGCGTTGGTGTCTGGTTCGGTTTCGATGGGAATGGAGGGAGGGGAAAATTCGTAAGTGTAGTTTATATAGGAGGCACCTTTAGTCCCGGTTGGAGCCACCAACCGGGACTAAAGGGGTTGTTTCGGCCAGCCCAAGCGGCGGGAAAGCGCAACCTTTAGCCGCGGTTGGTGGCTCCAACCGCGACTAAAGGGGGGGGTCTTAGTCGCGGTTGGAGCCACCAACCGAGACTAAAGGTCTCGTGCTCGCGCAGGAGTGGTGCAGGAAGTTTAGTCCCACCTTGCCCAGCGTAGGGCAGCCGTACTGGTTTATAAGCCCTGCCGCGACTGCTCCTTCGAGCTCCTATGTAATTCAGGCCTTTTGGACCTTCCTCACCTGCGCTGCCCTGGTGGGCCTACTGGGCCTTGCGGGCCTGCATCCTGGCCCAACTACAGGTTGGGTTTCTAGTCGTTTGCAGGCCGTTGTGGCCCAGTAGGAGTGCTTTTTTTAATTTATTTATTTATTATTTTTCTGCTTTATTTATTTTCTTTTGTTTCTAAGTTGTTTTTTTGCTTTATTTACAGTTTCTTTGTGAATCTTTTTGCTTTAGGTAAAAAATATAAACTTTCTGTTAGTGCCTAGTTTTCAAATTGGAATAGTTTAAATTTGAATTATTTGAAATTTGTGTGAATCACTAGTTTGTGAATAACTTTACTTTAAAAAAGATTTTTCAGTGATTTTTTTCAGTAATTCAACTTTTTTGCACATGCTATGTTGGTGAAATGATGATACCATGCCAACTTTCAACCTTTTCAGAGTTCATTTGTAGTGCTTTTCAATTTCAGGGTCATTTAGCTCAAAAAATCAGTAAATGCATGAAAAATAGCAAATGAAATCAGAAAGGGTTGAAAATTGATAACGTGACTTTGAATGGTGCATACTGAACGCACAAAAAGTCTAGAGTTGAAATAGGTTTTAAATAATGAAATACCTTTCTAACAGACGAGTTTTCGTTCGAAACCATGATACTTCGAAAGAGATTGTCCATTTTGTACACGAAGAGCATCCAGTTTTTTCCGTAACCCTCTCAACTTTTTTGCACATGCTATGTGGGTGAAATGATGATACCATGCCAACTTTCAACCTTTTCAGAGTTCATTTGTAGTGATTTTCAATTTCAGGGTCATTTAGCTCAAAAAAATTAGTAAATGCAGGAAAAATAGCAAATGAAGTCAGAAATGGTTGAAAATTGATGACGTGGCTTTGAATGGTGCATGCTGAACGCAAAAAAAGCCTGGAGTTGAAATAGGTTTAAAAAATGAAATGCCTTTGTAACAGATGAGTTTTTTTCCACACTATATGTGAAATTATGTCATGCTATCCGCTTTAGTTAAACAATATACATGTCAACTATTTCATGCCCTCTTTTTTCCACACTATCTATTGCATCTGTCTCTCATACAATGTCTGTACATTCAACTATGTTTCCTGTTTATCAACCATTTGAATTGGAGCGGGCGATGCCAGTATCTAGCGGAATAAAAACACGGTCTTCAAATAAAACAGTGCTACCTCTTGGTGGAGATAGCACCCCAGTTGTACATGCACAAGAACCAGCCTGACCACACATAACCCAAACTCTCGTAGATTGTACCCCTACTGCGATGGACAGAGAACCAGCTTCACCCAATCTAACCCCAACCCCAGCCGGTAGTAACCCAGTTCCTGTTGACACATCCCCATCTCCATCACAGAGCTCCCAAACAAGAGCAGTTAGTAAGGCAGCTCCAGTGCCCAAAGGGCCAGTACTATCACGGCGAACCCCAACTCCACCAGTTAGTACGCCTATTCCTGTGGAGGAAGCACAACCAGCCAGTCGTAGTTTAGCATCTATTGCATTTGATGTTGTTAAATCATATGTGCGTATCTTCCCATCTTGGAAATATTATACTGAAGATGAAGGAAAATGCCAGTTGCAGGTGTTTGTCCAGGAGTTATGTGTAAGTAATGTTATTCATGGCAATTACTTTGCTTCGTCCCATACATCCTACCTCCATGATGGTTGTAATACAGCAAATTTTCCCATTTTCCTCTATAGAGAAGGACCGATTTGGAAACTCAGGATGATGTAACCTGTGCTAATACCTCTGCTATCTTCAAGAATGCTTGGTGGCAGTATCAGAATTACCTGAAGAAAACGTACTTCACCGGCAAAGAAACTCATCAAATTCCCTTACGTTCTCCCGAGACACATTTACTGGACGATGACTGGGAACGCCTTGTTCTGTACTGGTCCAGAACCAAGAATGTGGTAAGGTCTATGAGCTCATTTTCTATTTTAAGTATTTTATTGTTGTGTCTTACTGTACTCTGTTCATGTAGAACAAGTGCTTCAACCTGAAGAACAACTTTCTAATTTAAGATTCCATTGCTATCATAGTTCAAAAAAGCGCTAGGCGTTAATTGTGCGTTTTGCCACCGCCTTGCACTTTACTGACCAAAGCATAGGCTTATGCGCAGTTATGCACAGATTATGCGTAGTTATGCGCAATGCATTTTGCCAACGCCTAGAGCCTAGGCGCGCCTTTTTTAACTATGATTGCGTTGCTCTTGTATCACTGTATTTACTCATACAAACTTATTTTTAAATTGAAGGATCCAATCGAAACTCCAATGGCACAGCAGGTATGTTCACACATGTTTCTTTAACAGGTTTGCTCTTATCAATAGCTTTGTTGATTTCAATTTCAGTTGTGTATACAGTTGACTTTCATATCATGCACATTACTAGCATCACAACAGAGCCAATAGTGTTGTTGTACATGTAGCCCCGTGGTACCCATCTGAAATCTTGTTGTGCTGTGTAGTTTCCCACGCTTTGTATTCTTTCACTGCTGCTTTGTCTTGAACTGATATGATTTGAACCGTGTCTCTATTTTGATTTGGCAAGACAATGAAGTGACCATAGGACATAGATATATGTTTGTTTGATGCTTTTATTATGTACTAGTACTTGGCAATAGAAGACTTGGTAGTTTAATCCCGTCCACCTTACTAATGAACTGGTTCACCGAAATGAGTTTCATATACTAGTACATGCTAAACTTGTTATGTGTCTGCTTATTTCTTCTTTTAGAATGCTGACAGAATATTGGGGAAGAGTGCCTTATTAAGCAATGTTAAAGGAAGTAATGCAGATAAGGTTCAGGATAGTGACACATCCTTGTTGGTCTCCAACAAAGCTGATAAAACAGCTAAGGAAGACTATCTTGAAGACAGCGAGACAACCCCAAAGTCCTGTCTTGGTTTAGTGTTCGAGTTACTGGCCACTACCGCATGCACAAGCTATTCAAACTCACTGTCTGAATCAGTTTGGTTTCTTGAGTCTCAACTACAAGCTGAAAGACATCGATCAGCTGTGCTGCGACAAGAAGCGGAAGGACTGCGGAAGTCCCTGGAGCATTCAGATGCATACTTTCTGGTACAACAGCAAGCGTTGGAGGATTTTAGTGCCAAACAGGACAAAGCTAATCAGCTTGCTAAGCTTATTGCCAACATGGTGGATACCCAGGATAACGTTTCTTGAGCTCTTCTGAAGTTGTTTCAGTTATGCTCTTGTTTTGCTGCCGCGTTTATTTGCACTGGTGGCCAATTTTGACGGCTAGTGTATGTAATATGCTACTTTGTTCCCTATATTTGCACTGGTGGCGAACTTTGATGCCCAGTGGATGTAATATGTGTAATAGCGGTAGTAGGCTGGCCTTAATTGCTTGCTTATTTATTTCCTTATTGTCTTGTTTACTTGTTTGCTTGTAGTCACTGCAGTTCTTTTTCTGTGTTTTTCTAGTGGCCACAATAGCCTATTTTTGGTAACTAGGCCAAAATAATAATGGCAACACACGGACTGTTGTAACCATGGGCCTCCTGCAGGCCGTATGATCCATGGGCCTTCGTTGGTAGTGGGACCATTGGCCTTCTATACGGGCTGTAGGATCCATCGACCTTCTATATGGGCCTTAGGGATCAATGGGCCTTCTACGGGCGTAGGGTCCATGGGCCTTCTACGGCCGTCGATCCATGGGCCTTCTACGGGCCGTACTATCCATGGGCCTCATATGGGTCGTAGTATCCATGGGCCTTCTACGGGCGTATCATCATTTAGCCAATCATGGGCCGCACTATTCGTGGACCATAACGGGCCGTTAATAGGCCGTGTTGATAACTCTATGAAAACAGCCCAACGGGTTTTTGACATGAAAACGCCCAGCGATTAACGGTCCATAAGCGGGCCGACCGTAACGACGGGCTGAATTTGGCCCACAAGGCGAAAATCACGATGCGGGTCGTATGTAACCGAATGTGCAAATGAGCCCAAGAATCAATGGGCCCCGAGAAGGCGAAAGATCACTTAGGCTGGAAGCGCCAATGGAATAACGGGCCGTTAATGGGTATAAAGTGATACCTTTGTTCATTACGGGCCGGTTTCACCACGGGCGTTAATGGGCCAAGAGTTACAAAGGTCCTCATATGGGCCGAAAGAAGTCATGGGCCACACATGGGCCGGAAGTTAAAACGAGCTTAATCATATTGGACGGCCCAGATGACGCTACTGGGCCTAATTCGGATAGGGCGTAACGGGCCCTAGGTTAGCGGGCTGTAAATGGGCTATATGCGAACAGGCCGTTAACAGGCTTTCTGTGGGCCGGCCCGCCACCTTTTGACATAGTCAAACGGGCCGGCCTTTTCACAGTAATGGGCCTCTATTTGGCTGTGCCACGTGTCGCCGTATCATAGGCGCCTTCGGTCCAATGAGCGGATGACATCTGTCCCAACGGTGAGCCGACACGTGTTTCCTCCAGCCAATGATGATTTTACACATGGAAAATCCCCATTGGTCGGGGCTGTTAACGGGTTATCGGATCCAAAACCCGACCTGATAGCTTAACGGCGTTCCATTACGGTGGATGCCACGTGTCGGTCACCCTTGACGAAAGCACTTCTGTGACGCGCGATTTATCGTCATGGAAGTGGACACTTCTGTGATGATAATTTTGGTAATGTGATGGAACACTTCTACGACAGCACAGATATGACTATCTTGATTCTGTCATAAATTTGTCATGGATGTACATGCATGACAAAAAACGCGACCTACTGTGACAAACACGTATCATCACGGAAGTGTATTTTTTTTTGTAGTGTACCCTAACTATTACAAAGATTCCATCCGGTTTGTCCGAAGTGGGACTTTCCACATATATCAATCCGGAAACTCACTAGAGAAGAAAGTGATGAAAGTGAAGCAGTCACATCCCAGAGTGGGATCTTTGGGTGTAAAACTTTTTCTTCGAGTGTGTCCCTTTGTGCCGTAACCATGGACAATCTTCATCATTTAACTGGATGCTCGGGTCAATACTCACTGTGAAGAGAGCAATTTCATGAAACTTTTCGTAATCTTCTGACATGTCTGTCTTGCCCTCCACTCCCATGATGTTTCTTTTCCCTGAAAGAACTATGTGGCGCTTTGGCTCATCGTATGATGTATTCGCTTTCTTATCTTTTCTTTTTCTCGGCTTGGCAGACATGTCCTTCACATAGAAAACCTGCGCCGCATCATTGGCTAGGACAAATGGTTCGTCTGCTTACGCAAGATTGTTGAGATCTACTGTTGTCATTCCATACTGCGGGTCTTCCCTTACCCCGTCTCCTGTCAGATTGACTCATTTGCACCGAAACAAAGGGACCTTCAAACCACGTCCATAGTCAAGTTCCCATATCTTCTCTATGTAACCATAATATGTGCCGACCTTTCCCCTCTTGGTTGCTGCATCAAAGCGGACACCACTTTGGTTGGTGCTCTTTTTATCTTGGGCAATCGTGTAAAATGTATTCCCATTTATCTCGTACTCTTTGAAAGTCATTATATTCATAGATGGCAACTAGGACAGCAAGTACAAGTCATCTTCAACAGCGTCGTCATGCATAGCATGGGTCTGCAACCAACCGGCAAAAGTCCTCGTTTGTTCACGTGTAATCCAATCGTCAGACTGCTCCGGGAGTTTGGAGCATAGAATATTATTGTGTTCCTCGATATACGGAGCCACTAAGGCGGAATTTTGTAGAAATGTGTAGTGTGGTTGAGTGAGAGAATGCTCGTCCATATATATTATTGCTTTCGGTCCAAGCGTACCATTTCCAGCCAGTCTGCCCTCATGCCGTGATTCAGGAACACCAATCGGCTTAAGGTCAGGAATAAAGTCAACACAAAACTCAATGACCTCCTCATTTTCATGGCCTTGGAGATGCTTCCTTCTGGCCTAGCACGGTTATGAATATATTTCTTTAAGACTCCCATGAACTTCTCAAAGGGGAACATATTGTGTAACAACACAGGACCCAGAATGGCAATCTCTTCGACTAGGTGAACTAGGACGTGCGTCATGATATTGAAGAAGGATGGTGGGAACACCAACTCGAAAATGACAAGACATTGCACCAAATATTTCTCTAACCTTGGTATGATTCTGGATCGATTACCTCCTGAGATATTGCATTGAGGAATGCATGTAGCTTCACAATGGATAATCGAACGTTTTCCGGTAGAAGCCCCCTCAATGCAACCGAAAGCGGTTGTGTCATAATCACGTGGTAGTCATGAGACTTTAGGTTCTGGAACTTTTTCTCTACCATATTTATTATTCCCTTTATATTCGACGAGAAGCCAGACGGGACCTTCATACCGAGCAGGCATTCAAAGAAGATTTCCTTCTCTTCTTTGTAAGAGCGTAGCTGGCATGACCCTGATGTATGCCGTCTTTTCCGTGCATATGTTGCTAGTCCTCCCGTGCCTCCGGTGTGTCTTTTGTCTTCCCATACACGCCCAAGAAGCCTAGCTAGCAGGTTTACACAAAGATTCTTCGTCACGTGCATCACGTCGATTGCAGAGCGGACCTCTAGGTATTTCCATTAGGGTAGGTCCAAAAATATAGATTTATTCTTCCACATGGGTGCACGTCCGTCAGCGTTATTCGAAATAGATTGTCCGCCAGGACCCTTTCCAAAGATTACTTTTAAATCCTTGACCATATCAAATATATCATCACCAGTATGGTGGCGAGGCTTGTTCTGGTGATCTGCCTCACCATTGAAATGCTTGCCTTGCTTTCTTATGGGATCCTTGATAAGAAGAAATCGGCGATGTCCCAGGTACACATTCTTCTTTCAATTATCCAAATATATATATTGTCGGTATCATCTAAACAGTTCGTGCATGCGAGGTATCCCTTGTTTGTCCGCCCTGAAAGGTTACTGAGAGCAGGCAAATCATTGATGGTCACAAATAATAACGCATGTAGTTCAAATTTATTCTGATCGAGCTTATCCCACTCACGTACACCTTTTCCATTCCACAGCTGTAAGAGTTCTTCAACTAATTGCCTTAGGTACACATCAATGTCGTTGCCGAATTTCTTAGGGCCTTGGATAAGCACTGGCATCATAATGAACTTCCGCTTCACGCACAACCAAGGAGGAAGGTTATACATACATAGAGTCATAGGCCAGGTTCTATGATTGCTGCTCTGCTCCCCAGAAGGATTAACTTCATCTGCGCTTAGACCAAACCACACGTTCCTTGCGTCACCTGCAAAGTCCTTCCACTTTCTCTCGATTTTTCTCCACTACGACCCGTCAACGGGTACTCTCAACTTCCCGTCTTTCTTACGGTCTTCACTGTGCCATCGCATGAACTTGGCATGCTCTTTGTTTTGGAACAAACGTTTCAACCGTGGTATTATAGGAGGATACCACATCACCTTGGCAAAAATTTTCTTCCTGGGGTGTGCTACCTCTTGAGCACCGCGTTGGTTTTCCTTTGAAGAGGAAAGGGTGATGCAGTAAAGCAGCGTAAGTATTTCCCTCAGTTTTTGAGAACCAAGGTATCAATCAAGTAGGAGGCCATGCACGAGTCCCTCGCACCTACACAAACAAACAAGAACCTCGCAACCAACGAGATAAAGGGGTTGTCAATCCCTTCACGGTCACTTACGAGAGTGAGATCTGATAGAGATGATAAGATACTATTTTTGGTATTTTTGTGATAAAGATGCAAAGTAAAATAAACGGAAATAGAAATAGCTAGTTGACGGGAGATTAATACGATGGAAAATAGACCCGGGGGCCATAGGTTTCACTAGTGGCTTCTCCCAAGATAGGATAAGTATTTGCGATGGGTAAACAAATTACTGTCGAGCAATTGATAGAATTGAGCATAGTTATGAGAATATGTAGGTATGATCATGTATATAGGCATCACGTCCGAGACAAGTAGACCGAAATGATTCTGCATCTACTACAATTACTCCACACATCGACCGCTATCCAGCATGCATCTAGAGTATTAAGTTCATGAAGAACAGAGTAACGCATTAAGAAAGATGACATGATGTAGAGGGATAAACTCATAAAATATGATATAAACCCCATCTTTTTATCCTTGATAGCAACAATACAATACGTGCCTTGCTACCCCTACTGTCACTGGGAAAGGACACCGCAAGATTGAACACAAAGCTAAGCACTTCTCCCATTGCAAGAAAGATCAATCTAGTAGGCCAAACCAAACTTATAATTTGAAGAGACTTGCAATCATAACCAATCATATATAAAAGAATTCAGATTTGATTCAAATATTGTTCATAGATAATCTTGATCATAAACCCACAATTCGTCGGATCTCGACAAACACACAGCAAAAGAACATTACATCGAATAGATCTCCACAAGAGAGGGGGAGAACATTGTATTGAGATCCAAAAAGAGAGAAGAAGCCATCTAGCTAATAACTATGGACCCGAAGGTCTGAAGTAAACTACTCACACTTCATCGGAGAGGCCTTGGAGATGATGTAGAGGCCCTCCGTGATCAATGCCCCCTCCGGCGGAGCTCCGGAAAAGGCCCCGAGATGGGTTCTCTCGGGTACAGAAAGTTGTGGCGGTGGAATTAGGTTTTTGGCTCCATATCTGATAGTTTGGGGGTACATGGGTATATATAGGAGGAAGAAGTACGTCGGTGGAGCAACGAGGGGCCCACGAGGGTGGAGGGCGCGCTGGGGGGTAGGCGCGCCCCCTACCTCATGCCTTCCTCGTTCGGTGCCTTGCGTAGACTCCAAGTCCTCTGGATCACGTTCGTTCCGAAAATCACGTTCTCGAAGGTTTCATTCCGTTTGGACCCCGTTTGATATTCTTTTTCTGCGAAACACTGAGATGGACAAAAAACAGCAATTCTGGGCTGGGCCTCCGGTTAATAGGTTAGTCCCAAAAGATATATAAAAGTGTATAATAAAGCCCAATAATGTCCAAAACAAAATATAATATAGCATGGAACAATCAAAATTTATAGATATGCTGGAGACATATCAAGCACCCCCAAGCTTAATTCCTGCTCGTCCTCGAGTAGGTAAATGATAAAAACAGAATTTTTGATGTGGAATGCTACTTGGCATGGTTTTTAATGTAACCCTCTTAATTGTGGTATGAATATTCAAATCTGAAAGATTCAAGATAAAAGTTTAATATTGACATAAAAGTAATAATACTTCAAGCATACTAACTAAGCAATCATGTCTTCTCAAAATAACATGGCTAAAGAAAGTTATCCCTACAAAATCATATAGTCTGGCTATGCTCTATCTTCATCACACAAAATATTTAGATCATACACAACCCCGGTTTCAGCCAAGCAATTGTTTCATACTTTAGAATTTTCAAACTTTTTCAACTTTCACGCAATACATGAGCATGAGCCATGGACATAGCACTATATGTGGAATAGAATATGGTGGTTGTGGAGAAGATAGACTCACATCAACTAGGTGTATCAACGGGCTATGGAGATGCCCATCAATAGATATCAATGTGAGTGAGTAGGGATTGCCATGCAACGGATGCACTAGAGCTATAAGTGTATGAAAGCTCAAAAAGAAACTAGGTGGGTGTGCATCCAACTTGCTTGCTCACGAAGACCTAGGGCAATTTGAGGAAGCCCATCATTGGAATATACAAGCCAAGTTCTATAATGAAAAATTCCAACTAGTAAATGAAAGTGACAAAATGAGAGACTTTCTATCATGAAGATCTTGGCGCTACTTTGAAGCACAAGTGTGGTAAAAGGATAGTAACATTGTCCCTTCTCTCTTTTTCTCTCATTTTTTAGTCCGGAGTCTCATCCCGACTTGTGGGGGAATCATAGTCTCCATCATCCTTTCCTCACATGGGACAATGCTCTAATAATGATGATCATCACACTTTTATTTACTTACAACTCAAGAATTACAACTCGATACTTAGAACAAAATATGACTCTATATGCATGCCTCCAGCGGTGTACCGGGATGTGCAATGAATCATGAGTAACATGTATGAAAGAATAATGAACGGTGGCTTTGCCACAAATAGAATGTGAACTACATGATCATGCTGAGCAATATGACAATGATGGAGCGTGTCATAATAAACGGAACGATGGAAAGTTGCATGGCAATATATCTCAGAATGGCTATGGAAATGCCATAATAGGTAGGTATGGTGGTTGTTTTGAGGAAGGTATATGGTGGGTGTATTGCACCGGCGAAAGTTGCGCGGTACTAGAAAGGCTAGCAATGGTGGAAGGGTGAGAGTGCACATAATCCATGGACTCAACATTAGTCATAAAGAACTCACGTACTTATTGCAAAAATCTACAGGTCATCAAAACAAAGTACTACACGCATGCTCCTAGGGGAAGGGTTGGTAGGAGTTAACCATTGCGCGATCCCGACCTCCACACATAAGGAAGACACACTAGTAGAAAAACCCCCTATCGTCCCGGTTGGTAAGGGACTTTTGTCCCGGTTCTTGAACCGGGACTAAAGGGTCGTTACTAATGCCCTATACCTTTAGTCCTGGTTCAAACACGGATCGGGACATATGGACCTCGACGTGGCCGGTGCGCCGAGCCCAGGCAGGAGGGCCTTCGGTCCCGGTTGGTGGCACCAACCGGGACCAAAAACATCCACGCGTCAGCATTTAAGGGCTGGGGTTTTGTTTTTTAAGGGGGGTTGAGGGTTTTGGGGGTTAATTTAGGTGTTTCATATATTGTGTTAGCTAGCTAATTAATAGAGAAAGTGTCCTCTCTTATGTCCGTGCTTGGTCGGCGCTATGTACTATACATAGAGGCCCTCGACACGCTAGCTAGTAAGAAAATGAAGGAAACCATTAAGTACAGAAGTTAAGTCATGCATCTTGAGAGAAGTGATCGATCGACCTCTCCTTCTCCGAGAGATTGGTCGAACAACAAGTTTTCGTATTATCTATCCGACGCAACTGGCTACATATGTATACAATATGTAAGATCTCTTACAATCCCCTAGCATTTGAAATCAACTTTCACATGGTATTCTCCGGCTTTGTTGATGACGTGGCCAAGAAAGAATCCCGCCAATTCCTCTTGAATTGCTTTCATGCGATCTTGTGGTAGGAGTTCATTCCGCATCTACCACGTCTAATTTGAAGAAGGGGGTTAATACATATATATGAATGAAATTCAATAGAAATGATGGTGTAATGCAATGAAATTGTGAATATTATTGCTTACGCACTTCATATTGTCTTTTAGAGTAGCCCCGCTTATTTTTCAAAGTCGCGTTGTAGATGAACTCGCACACGTACTTTCCACAGTAATTATTCCCTTGTTCCTGCCACAAGCACTTTACGAGAAATAGAGGTCAATCAAACTGATAATGAAGCATTATAAATGGCATTGATGAAAGTATAGCTATAGAATCAATGGGAGATGCGTGCAACTAGCTAGCTAGTAGTACTTACTTTCGGGTATGTATATCGCAGCTCCGGAGCTTCTGCGGTGAACTGTTTCCAAACCCTGCAAGACAAAGAAAATAATTATTATTACTTGAGATATCAGGAAATGAACAAAAAGTTGCCGATATGGTGCGATAATGATCGATTGAACTTACTTGTTGAGCATTTTAGTCATGTCCGCATACGTTTGGGATCTTTTCGTCTCGAGTCTAAGACGGTTACTAGTCCCGCTCAAGCTTAATCTCCGAAGAACATAGTGGAAGCTGCTGCGCATGCATAACTCATCAATTACATTACTATAACCTCGCTCGAGTAATAAGGGAAACCGAATATGCACACGACAGTAACACTCACTCGAAGTTGTAAGTAAAGAGTATGGTATCTTTGTTCTGATTTTTAATCAACGATTATAGCAAGTTGGCCTCGGCCTCTTCGGCGTGCTTTTTAACCTGAATTTCATCTATGATATTTGTGTTAATGAACCCAATATCATACATTTCTTGTTTTCTGCACTCGATGATCTTCAATCTGCATAATATAGTGAGTATAATTAATTATAAATACTTGCAATTAAAGAGCTGAGCTATATATACAGACTTAATGACAGAAATAGTACTTACAGATAGTAGCAAAAGACCGTTAATTTATAGAGGGACTTTTGATTGAAGAACTCGAAGAACTCCTCAAATGGAACAGTCAACAGATCAGTTCCAATGAGGTCGTGCTCCTCTTTAATTCTCAGATACACAGTATTCGTCCCCCCAGACTCTCTGCAGGTTTTCATATACCAATTATGGAATCTTCGCATCATCGTTTTTAGAGATTTTTCATCTTTGACGAGAGGCTTCCCGTACTCGTATCTCTGTTAGTCGACCTCCATGAAATCAGGAAGTTGATCGTCAGGTAGGTAATCTCCAAGATTGCTATAACCGGGCACCGTCCCCGGAGCATTAGCGACGATGTCGCTAGACACATTGAGCAGGGGGCACGATTGATTTGCTTGTTCGCCGAGCTGGGCAATTTTTTTCGCAGCTGCTCGTTCTTTTGACCTTTGATGTCTGACAGTACTTCCCGACCACTCCGCTTCGAGATATGCCTTTTGATGTCGCTCATAGTTGGTTTTCGCGGAGACTTTGGTAGTTTCCTCAGGGCATCGATAGTGCGCTTTGCTTTCACCGGATCTACCTTCTCCTCCGGAGGTGGATGTCTCTTTGCTTTCAACCCTTCAAAGAAGTGCTCCACTTCGGTCCGCACGATCTTCGCGTTTTCCTCCTCGGTCCTCTCGTACGGCAACTTCTCTAGAGGCTTCAGAGGTGGACCGTATCTGTATTACCTCCCGCCTCTGGCTGTACTGCTAGACGCCGGAGCAGACGGAGCGGCTGTGGCTGTCTTCTTTCGTGCTTGCTTACGAGGTGGAGGAGAAGGACGACGACGCGCCGGAGCAGCCGGGGCGGCGGCGTGTCTCTTCCGCCCTTGCTGGCGAGGCGGAGAAGGAGGAGGCTGCTGGCTGCTCGGGCGCGCCGGCGCAGGTGGAGAAGGAGGCGGAGTGCCGCCACACGCCGGAGAAGGAGGCTGAGTGCCCTGATCGTCACTCGCCGGAGGAGGAGGCGGTGGAGGAGGCGGAGTGCCCTGACTCGCCGGAGGAGGAGGAGGAGGTGTCCAGTTCAGAAGGTTGATGAACTCCTTCCGCCATAGGCATGGAGTCTTCAGAGCAGAACCCAACCGAGTCTCCACTTCACCGGTAGGGTGGTCAAGCTGGAGGTCCTCAAATCCCTCCGTTATTTCGTCCACCGTCACCCTAGCATATCCTTCTGGAATCGGACGACAGTGAAAAGTTGCGCCGGGTTCAGAAGGTCGAACTTGGCCGACAGCCGTGTTGACTTTTAAGTTCTGCCATTGCGTCATAAGGTGGCAATTTTGAGACTCCATGATAAAATCCACGGGGTAGCTAGCAGGAGCCGTGAAGACATGCTCTGGCTGAAGCAGCTCGGTGGAAGCCACGCTGCTTCTCTGCTGAGATGGCAGGGTAGCTTCGGCAGTTCGTTTGCTGCGATTTGCTTCTCGTTCCTCTATCGCTTGTACCCTTGCGTGCAGCGCCTGCAGTTCGGTCTGCTGCACTTTCTTCCTCCTCTCCTGGAATTTGTAACCGCCTGCGTTCGGAAAACCAACCTTCCACGGAACGGAGCCTGGCATGCCTCGTGTCCATCCAGGGTGCTCAAGATTCCCGAGGGCCATTTGTAACGTCCCTTGCTGCGCTGCATCAATATAGTGCCGAAGCCTCTTGACTGGTATTTTCAGTTGCTCGTCCGTCCAATGGCACTTCCCTGATACAGGGTCCAAAGTTCCGCCAGCCCCGAAGAACCAAGTCCGGCAACGGTCTGGCCAGTTCATTGTCTCTGGTTCGATCCCTTTATCAAGCAGATCATTCTCAGCCTTGGCCCACTTAGGCCGCGCTTTGAGGTTGCCACCTGACCCCGTGTGATGGTGAAACTTCTTCTTCGCAGTATTTTGCTTGTTTGCCGCCGACATCTTCTTACTCTTTTCCGATGTCTTGTGGGCCACAAATGCGGGTCAGTGATCTCTGATCTTCTCATACTTGCCGATGAATTCTGGTGTCTCTTCTTTGTCGACAAACCTTTTCAACTCTTTCCTCCACCTCCTGAATAGGCCTGCCATCTTCTTAAGAGCAAAATGCTTGATTAATTGCTCTATAACTGGCTTCTCCGGATCCTCCTCTGGCGGTAGGGTGAAATTTGCCTTCAGCTCAGTCCAAAGATCATCTTTCTGCATATCATTGACATAAGACACCTCAGGGTCTTCGTTCTTAGGCTTATACCATTGGTGGATGCTGATCGGGATCCTGTCCCTAACAAGAACCCCGCACTGAGCAGCAAATGCGTTCTTTTTCCGGATGGGTTCAATCGGTTCGCCGTCGCGCGCAATTGCTGTGATCTCAAACCTTTCATCCAAGCTCAACTTTTTCTTCGGGCCTCGTCTCCTAACGGAAGTTGTGCTCAATCCGGAGGGCTAGAAAAAACAAGAAAGACGAGAGTTAATTAATATGTGTACATATACCAAAACAATGAATGCATCAATTAGCTAGTCAGCACAGGCTTAACTAATATATATACCTGGCCAGACTCGGTTCGGTCACCGGAGCCGTCATCACGGCCTCCTTCTTGCACCGTCATTGGGTCACCGGAGCCGTCCTCACGGTCTCCTTCTTGCACCGGCATTGGGTCAAAGGAGCCATCATAATCATAGCCTGCTTCTTCACCCTGTCCTTCCAGACCATCGGTGTCGTTCGAGAAGCGAGAAGACGACATCACTTCCTTGTGCGATTATGTCCCCAACACATACATTTGCTTCGTCTAGGGGGTGTCCATAGTTTCTACAAATATTTACAGCATGGCAATTATTATTCAAACATGACAGATGGATATATTAGTGGCAAGCGTAGAACTAGCTAGCTAATCACGATGAGAATCATATTAATTAGTGGCCTCGGCGCTGCTTCTCTAGGGTTTGGGGTGGCCTCGACAACGCTTCAAGGGGGTAGTATCGACAATGACGAGATACATACACGGGAAAATAATGTTATCGGGGAGGGGGTATATCGACCCCCCGTGTTGAAGTTATCGGGAGGGGTTTATATCGACAATGACGACATACGTACATGGGAAAATAATATTACCGGGGAGGGGGTATATCGACCCCCCCACGTGTTGAAGTTATCGGGAGGGGGTATATCGACCCCGCCCCCACGTGTTGAAGTTATCGGGAGGGGTTTATATCGACAACAAAGACATACGTACATGGGAAAATAATAGTAATGGGGAGGAGGTATATCGACCCCCCCTTCCACGTGTTGAAGTTATCTGGAGGGGGTATATCGACCCCCCCCCCTCGTGTTGAAGTTATCGGGAGGGGGTATATCGACCCCCCCCCCCACGTGTTGAAGTTATCGGGAGTTTATATCGACACGACATACGTACATATATCCATTGTCATATATAAAAACTTTCTATATATGAACAAAAAACTTTCTATGAACAAAAAAACATTTTGACATATTTCCCAAGTGTTGCTTATACATGGAAAAAAATGTTATCGGAGAGGGGGTATATCGACCCCCCCGCATGTCCAAGTTATCGGGGAGGGGGTATCGACCCCCCCCTCTCATGTTGAATTCCCGAGAGAGTTAGGAACCGGAGGGGGACTCCCCCCCCCCCCCCTCATGTCTGGTGAGTTTTTACTCCCTCCCTCCCATGAAACATTCATCGAACAAACTTAATACGAGTTTTAACAAAAAACATTCATCAAACTAAATTACAACAGAAAAAATTTACTAACCTAAAATGCACAAAAATGCTCGAAGAAGAAGAAATAGACTAACCTAAAATTTACTAACCTAAAATGCACTAACAACAACTAACCTAAAATGCACTATAAATCAACTAACCTAAAATGCACTAACCTAAATCAACTAACTCAACATATGAAGAAGGAAATGCTATCGGAGAGGGGGTATATCGACCCCCCTCATGCATCCACATACATACATCTATACATACATACATCCATCTATGGATCATCATTGGAAAAAAATGCATCATCCATGGATCATCATTTCTCATATATATCCATCTACAGCCACATACATATATAAATGGAAAAAATGCTATGAAAAAAATACATATATGAAAAAAATACATATATACTTGGTAAATATTCTATGAACATCATTTCTCGTATATATCAATGCATACATCCATGGATCATCATTGCTCATATATCCATAGTCATATATATAAACTTTCTATATATGAACAAAAACTTTCTACGAACAAAAAAACATTTTTGACATATTTAGCATATTCTAAATTTTCCTAACTCTTTTACAACCAGAAAAATTACTCTAACTTCATGACAATACCCACACTCCATTTCACCAAAAACCTTCTGATCCATAGTTCAAAATTTTCAAATTTCATTCAAATGAAATTTGAATCAGATTCAAATTACTTTCTGAAAACATATTCTAAACCACTCCAAAAATTCTGAAATTTTGCCTCTCCTCTCCTTCTGCTCTTCTCTGCTTCTCCTCTCGTCTCCTTCTCTCCTTCTGCTCTTCAATGCGTCGGGGCCGGCGGCGACCATGGAGCAGGGGCAGAGCAAGGGGCGCTCGGGACCATGGGAAAGGGGGGGGGGGGGCTCACTTCGAGGGCGGCAGCGATGGCTGGAGTCCGGCTACGAGGACGGCGGGCTCGGGCGGCCTGAACCTGAGACGACAGCAGGCGTCGGCGACGTCGGGTGGCGCGGAAGCGGCTCGGGCCTTGGCGACAACGGGCGGTGACGACATTGGGGCTCCAGCGCGCGGCCGCGTCGAAGCGCGGGGCGCGGCGGCGACGACGGGCGCGACGACGGCGCCGCCGCGACAACGATGAGGAGCAGGCGTCCGGGCAGAGGGCGGCGTCGGCGGCGGGGAGGATGAGGAACTGAATGAAATTTTTGACAACTGCTGTATATATAGCAAGAGCATTGGTCCCGGTTCGTGATACCAACCGGGACTAATGCACCCTTTAGTCCCGGTTGTTGCCACCAACCAGGACCAAAGGCCTCTTATGTTTAGTCCCACCTTGCTAGCCGAGAGGGCTCGACAGTGGTTTATAAGCGCTGCTGCACTGACCACTTCGAGCTCCTCTCAAATGCAGACTTCGGGCCTAAAGTCCTTATCTGCTGTGGGCCTCACTGGGCCTCTGCGGGCTGAATCTGGCCCATGGTAGGGTTTCTAGTCGTATTCAGGCCGTGGGGGCCCGATGGAGAGCACTTTTTTGTTTCTTTTGTTTTCTTTACTTATTGTTGCTATTTTTATTTTTTTGAGTTTTTTGTTTTTGCATTATTTATTTTCTTTTGTTTTTTGCTTTATTTTTAATTCTTTTTGCTTTTAGTTTTAGAAAAATTATAAACTTTCTGTTAGTGCCATTAGTTGTCAAATTATAAAACACTTTTTTGTTTTTTGTTTTCTTTCTTGCTTTATTTATTTTATTTTGTTTCTACTTACAACAAAATACTTATTGTTGCTATTTTATTTTGTTTCCAGTTTTTTGTTTTCTGCATTATTTATTTTCTTTTGTTTTTTGCTTTATTTTTAATTCTTTCTACTTTTAGGTCAGCAAAATTATAAACTTTCTGTCAGTGCCACTAGTTTTAGAAAAATTATAAACTTTCTGTTAGTGCCATTAGTTTTCAAATGTAGTTAAAATTTGAATTCTTTGAAATTTGTGTGAATCACAAGTTTGTGATTAACTTTACTAAAAAAATGAACATAGATGCGTCTATAGAGAAAATTCAACCTAAATTCATAATAAATTTCTACGAATTTTAAAGAAATTCACTATGAATTTAGGTCAAATTCCCTGTATAGGGGAATCTATTTTCACTTTGAGAGGAGCTCAACAAGGCAGAGAGGGACGGGCTTATAAACCGGTGTAAGCGCCCTTCGGTTGGCGAGGTGGGACTAAACTCTGAGCGCGACGAGGACCAACCCTTTAGTCCTGGTTTGTGGCACAAACCGGGACTAATGGTCATGGGCCAGGGGCGAGGCGCATTGGTCCCGGTTCGTGCGTGGAATCGGGACCAAAAGGTCCAGACGAACCGGGACCAATGGCCCACCTGGCTGCCCTCTTGAGAGTGTTCTTGGTGAGAACATAGTTGAGAAGGAGCGAACAGGGATTAATGGTATTACGAGGGCCGAACCATAAGACATTAAAGCATTTCAAATGAACTCTGAAAAAGTTGAAAGTTGGCATGGTATCATAATTTCACCCACATAGCATGTGCATGTACAAAACGGACAATGGTATCATACTCGTCTGTTACAAAGTTGGCATGGTATCATCATAATAGTTGCGGGAGAAAGTCTTCACTTTTTCTTCGCTTGTGTGATTTGCTTATTGTGCCATAACCATGAATAATCTTCATCGTTTGTCAGGATGCTTGGGTCAGCCTTGACTTTGAAGGGAGGAATTTCATGAAACTTTTCATAATCTTCAGACATGTCTGTCTTGCCCTCCACTCCCATGATGTCCCTTTTTCCTGAAAGAACTATGTGGCGCTTTGGCTCATCGTATGATTTATCCGCTTCCTTATCTTTTCTTTTTCTCGGTCTGGTAGACATGTCCTTCACATAGATAACATCTGCCACATCATTGGCTAGGACGAGCGGTTCGTCGATGTACCCAAGATTTTTCAGATCCTTGTTGTCATTCCGTCTTGTGGGTCTACACTGTACCCGCCTCTGACAGATTGACCCATTTGCACTTAAACAAAGGGACCTTAAAATCATGTCCGTAGTCAAGTTCCCATATGTCCACTATGTAACCATAATATGTGTCCTTTCCCTCTCGGTTGTTGCATCAAAGCGGACACGCTGTTTTGGTTGGTGCTCTTTTGATCTTGGTCAATCGTGTAAAATGTATTCCCATTTATCTCAGTATCCTTTGTAAATCAATACAGTCAAAGATGGTCCCTTGGACAACAAGTAAAGCTCATCACAAACAGTGTTGTCACCTCTGAGACGTGTTTCCAACCAACTGCTGAAAGTCCTGATGTGTTCACATGTAATCCGATCGTCGCCTTTGCTCCGGTGTTTGGAGCGCAGACTGTTCTTGTGTTCATCGACATACGGGGTCACCAAGGTAGAGTTCTGTAGAACTGTGTAGTGTGCTTGAGACCAAGATTATCCGTCCCTGCATATTATTGAGCCCCTTCCAAGCGTGCCTTTTCCAGTCAGTCTCCCCTCATACCGCGATTTAGGGAGACCTATCTTCTTAAGGCCAGGAATTAAGTCAACACAAAACCCGATGACATCCTCTGTTTGATGGCCCATGGAGATGCTTCCTTCTAGCCTAGCAAGGTTATGGACATATTTCTTTAGGACTCCCATGAACCGCTCAAAGGGGAACATATTGTGTAGAAATACGGGCCCCTGAATGATAATCTCATCGACTAGATGAACTAGGACGTGCGTCATGATATTGAAGAAGGATGGTGGGAACACCAGCTCGAAACTGACAAGACATTGCGCCACATCACTCCTTAGCCCTGGTACGATTTCTGGATCGATCACCTTCTCAGAGATTGCATTGAGGAATGCACATAGCTTCACAATGGCTAATCGGCGTTTTCGATAAAGCCCCTCAATGCAACGGAAGCGATTGCGTCATAATCACGTGGCAATCATGAGACTTTAGGTTCGGAACTTTTCTCGGCATATTTATTATTCCCTTTATATTCGACGAAAGCCACCGGCACCTTCATCTTGAGCAGGCATTCAAAGAAGATTCTTTCTCTTCTTTCGTAAGAGCGTAGCTGGCGGGACCTTCATACTGCTTCGGAGGCATGCCGTCTTTTTCGTGCAAGCGTTGCAGGTCCACCGTGCCTCGGTGTATTTTTCTCTTTCCATACACGCCCAAGAAGCCTAGCAGGTTCACGCAAGGTTCTTCGTCACGTGCATCACGTCGATTGAAGAGCGGACCTCTATGTCTTTCGGTGAGGGTAGGTCCCAAAATATAGATTTCTTCTTCCACATGGGTGCATGTCCCTCGGCGTCATTGAACATCTAGTGCGCGGGACCCTTTCCAAAGATTACGTGTAAATCATTGACCATAGCAAATGCGTGATCACCGATGCGCATGGCGGGCTTCTTCCGGTGATCTGCCTCGCCTTTGAAATGCTTGCCTTTCTTTCGACATTGATGGTTGGTCGGAAGAAATTGGCGATGGCCCAGGTACACATTCTTCCTGCAGCTTCCCAGGTATATACTATCGGTGTCAAGTAAACAGTGTGTGCATGCGTGGTATCCCTTGTTTGTCTGTCCTGAAAGGTTACTGAGAGCGGGCCAATCGTTGATGGTCACGAACAGCAACGCTTTTAGGTCAAATTCCTCCTGTTTGTGCTCATCCCACGTACATACACCGTTTCCATTCCACAGCTGTAAAAGTTCTTCAACTAATGGCCTTAGGTACACATCAATGTTGTTGCCGGGTTGCTTAGGGCCTTGGATGAGAACTGGCATCATGATGAACTTCCGCTTCATGCACATCCAAGGAGGAAGGTTATACATACATAGAGTCATGGGCCAGGTGCTGTGATTGCTGCTCTGCTCTCCGAAAGGATTAATGCCATTCGCGCTTAAATAAAACCATACGTTCCTTGGGTCACTTGCAAACTCATCCCAGTACTTTCTCTCGATTTTTCTCCACTGCGACCCGTCAGCGGGTGTTTCTTACGGTCCTCACCGTGCCATCGCATCAACTTGGCATGCTCTCCGTTTTTGAACAGACGTTTCAACCGTGGTATTATAGGAGCATACCACATCACCTTCGCAGAACCCTCTTCACAGGGGCTCGCCGTCAACATCACGAGGTCATCTCGTCGATCTCATACCGTAATGCACGCATACCGGGCATGCATTCAGATCCTTATGCGCTCCATGATAGAGGATGCAGTCATTAGGGCATGCATGTATCTTCGCACCTCAATCCTAGAGGGCATCGACCTTCTTTGATGCGTATGTACTGTCGGGCAATTCGTTATCCTTTGGAAGCTTCTTCTTCAATATTTTCAGTAGCTTCTCAAATCCTTTGTCAAGCACAGCATTCTCTGCCTTCCATTTGCAGCAATTACAAGATGCGGTACCGAGCTTCGTGTTGCCATCTTCGCAATTGGGGTACAACCCTTTTTTGTGATCCTCTAACATGCGATCGAACTTCAGCTTCTCCCTTTGACTTTCGCATTGCGTCCTTGCATCGACAATGACCCGGCGGAGATCATCATCATCGGGCACATCGTCTGGTTCCTCTTGATCTTCAGCAGCTTCGCCCGTTGCAACATCATCGTGCACATCGTCTGGTTCCTCTTGATGTTCAGTAGCATCACCGTATTCAGGGGGCACATAGTTGTCATCGAACTCTTCTTCTTTGCCGTCTTCCATCATAACCCCTATTTCTCTGTGCCTCGTCCAAACATTATAGTGTGGCATGAAACCCTTGTAAAGCAGGTGGGTGTGAAGGATTTTCCGGTCAGAGTAAGACTTATTCCCACATATAGGGCATGGACAACACATAAAACCATTCTGCTTGTTTGCCTCAGCCGCTTCGAGAAAATCATGCACGCCCTTAATGTACTCGGAGGTGTGTCTGTCACCGTACATCCATTGCTGGTTCATCTGCGTGCATTATATATAATAAAGTGTGTCAAAAACCATTACAGAACATCATGAATAGATAATTAAGTGACCAAGTTAATAGAAGTTCATCATCACATTAAAACCAAAGTACATACATAGTTCTCATCTAACAACATAAAGCTCTGCAGAGCATCTAAATTAACTAAACCATACATTGAAACTATGTAAAACATTTCAATGCGAAAACAAATGCGATCATAATCGCAACCAAGGTAACAATTGATCCAACGGCATAATGATACCAAGCCTCGGTATGAATGGCATATTTTCTAATCTTTCTAATATTCAAGCGCATTGCATCCATCTTGATCTTGTGATCATCGACGACATCCGCAACATGCAACTCCAATATCATCTTCTCCTCCTCAATTTTTTTTATTTTTTTCCTTCAAGAAATTGTTTTATTCTTCAACTAAATTTAACCTCTCGACAATAGGGTCGGTTGGAATTTCTGGTTCACATACCTCCTAGATAAATAAAATCTATGTCACGTTGGTCGGCATAATTTTCATAAATAATAAATGAAGCAATAGTTATAAAGATAATATATACCACATCCGAATCATAGACAGGACGAGGGCCGACGGGGGCGGATACCAAAACCATCGCATTATATAAGATGCAATAATAAAAGTAAGAAAATAATACAAGTATCTATCTAAACATACAAGTAAGAATATTTTTCCTTTCAGAAAGAGGATAAGAACAAGAGGCTCACCACGTTGGTGCCGCGATGAGATCGGCGCGGTGATCGGCGGTGTGAAGGCGGGACGGGCGTGACGGACCGCTAAACCTAGATAAATATTGAGGAAAATGGAGCTTGGCGGTCGAGCTTGGAGAGGAGAAACCTTAAGTAGTATGGCTCGGGCATTCCATCGAACACCTCATGTGCATAGGAGGTGAGCTAGAGCACCACAAAGCCCTCCCCGGCCAGAGAAAAATAGAGCGGTGGAGTGCTCTGCTTTCATGGCGAGGGTATATATAGGCACATCAATGGTCCCGTTCGTGGCAAGAACCGGGACTAAAAACAACCTGTTGTCCCGGTTCAAGCCACCAACCGGGACCAATGGTGGTGGGCCAGAGCCAGGCCCATTGGTCCCGGTTCGTCCCACTAACCGGGACAAAAGGTCCGAACGAACCGGGACAAATGGCCCACATGGCCCGGCCGGCCCCTGGGCTCCTGAACAGGACCAATGCCCCCATGGGTCCCGGTTCTGGACTGAACTGGGACTGATGGGCTAACCCGGCCTGGACCAAAGCCCTCTTTTCTACTAGTGACAATCAATAAATATATCATGCTCCAACTTCATCACATAACGGTTCACTATACGTGCATGCTACGGGAATCACAAACTTCAACACAAGTATTTCTCAAATTCATAATTTCTCAACTAGCATGACTCTAATATTAATACCTCCATATCTCAAAACAATGATCAAGCATCAAACTTCTCTTAGTATTCAACGCACTCATAAGAGATTTCTTTTACTAGAGTTGAATACTTTGCATAATAGGATTAATTTCGTGACTAAGGCAAATTACAATTCTGTTTTGTAGGACTCTCAAAATAATATAAGTGAAGCATGAGAGAACAATAGTTTCTATAAAACAAATCCACCACCGTGCTCTAAAAGATTTAAGTGAAGCACTAGAGCAAAAACTATATTGCTCAAAAGATATAAATGAAGCACATAGAGTATTCTAATAAATTTCGAATCATGTGTGTCTCTCTCAAAAGGTGTGTACAGCAAGGATGATTGTGGTAAACTAAAAAGCAAAGACTCAAATAATACAAGACGCTCCAAGCAAAACACATATCATGTGGTGAATAAAAATATAGCTCAAGTAAAGTTACCGATGGAAGTAGGCGAAAGAGGGATGCCTTCAGGGCATCCCCAAGCTTTAACTTTTAGGTGTCCTTAGATTATCTCGGGGTGCCATGGGCATCCCCAAGCTTTGGCTCTTGCCAGTCCTTGTTCCATAATCCATCAAATCTTTTACCCTAAACTTGAAAACTTCACAGCACAAAACTCAACAGAAAATCTCATAAGCTCCGTTAGCGAAAGAAAAGAAAACACCACTTCAAGGTACTGTAATGAACTCATTCTTTATTTATATTGGTGTTAAACTTACTGTATTCCAACTTCCCTATGGTTCATAAACTATTTTACTAGCCATAGAATCATCAAAATAAGCAAACAACACACGAAAAACAGAATCTGTCAAAAACAGAACAGTCTGTAGTAATCTGTAACTAACGCAAACTTCTGGAACGTGAAAAATTCAACCAAATTAGGAAGTTCTAGATAATTTTTTTATTGATCTACAGCAGAAAGAATCAACTAAAAATCACGTTCCTGTGATTTATGAAAACTAATCTCGTGCATGCAAAGTTTCTGTTTTCTGCAGCAGAATCAAATAACTATTACCGTAGGTTATCCTAACGGTTTTACTTGGCACAAACGCTAATTAAAACACAAAAACAAATCTAACCAGAGGCTAGACATATTATTTATTCCTAAACAGAAACAAAAAAACAAAAAACTAAAATAAAATTGGGTTGCCTCCCAACAAGCGCTATCGTTTAACGCCCCTAGCTAGGCATAAAAGCAAGGGTAGATCTAGGTAGTGCCATAATAATAAGATAGATCGTTAAAGCTCATTTCATATTCTCTACGTTCAGCAGCAAGTTTTCTTTGAGGCAAGCAAAAGTAATCAAAAGGGCTAAATTTGATAGGACAAAAGGCCCCAAGATCAATTTTGGGAGGTATAGGTTCCTCCTTCGGCCCTTCATAATGCACAACCAATTCATCTTTATAAGCATTCTTTTGGCAGAATTTCGTGAGCCTATACTCGAGAGAATATCCTAGTTCATTATTTCGAATAGAAAAATCATCATTAAGTTCGGAAATTCTATCAACTAGAACATTGGTAGGAACCTTTTTGCTAAGGTTTTCATTAAAAGAAACATAGTCTGAAGATTGAAAACACAATATTTCCTCTTGATCAAATAGGACAGTTTCTATGGGAGGACGGCCAGCGTCCACCCTATAATGCGCAAAGATTTCTTTGGCCTCTTTTATTATAAATCTGAACTCATGAGGCAAAAAGATAGTAGCGGCACGCTTCAAAGATGAATACTCAATATTAGAAAATTCTAGAAAAATCCTTTCTATGCAAGGATGCATGTGCATAAATTGCCTTTCAAGTTCAACTATAAGTATGGCGATAGCGTCCGCAAGACTACTAGTTCTATGAAGAATAGAACCACCCATAGAAGGTAAAGTACCGGCACAAGTAAAGAAGTCTTGAATAACCCCTTTTGCAATAATATTACCACTACCGATTCGGAATTTTTTTGTATGTAAAGTAGGGGGTTCTTCAGAAGGAGCATCGGAATTTTCAATGTTGTTATTATTGTCCATATCGACAATAATGCTAAGAGCAAGAGGGAGACGAACGGAAAAGAGAGGGCGAATAAAACGGCAAGGGTGAAGTGGGGGAGAGGAAAACGAGAGGCAAATGGCAAATAATGTAATGCGAGGGAGATGAGTTTGTGATGGGTACTTGGTATGGCTTGACTTTTGCTTAGACTCCCCGGCAACGGTGCCAGAAATCCTTCTTTTTACCTCTTGAGCACTACGTTGGTTTTCCCTTGAAGAGAAAAGGGTGATGCAGTAAAGCAGCGTAAGTATTTCCCTCAGTTTTTGAGAACCAAGGTATCAATCCAGTAGGAGGCCACGCACGAGTCCCTCGCACCTACACAAACAAACAAGAACCTCGCAACCAACGCGATAAAGGGGTTATCAATCCCTTCACGGTCACTTACTAGAGTGAGATCTGATAGAGATGATAAGATAATATTTTTGGTATTTTTGTGATAAAGATGCAATCTAAAATAAACGGAAATAGAAATAGCTAGTTGACGGGAGATTAATACGATGGAAAATAGACCCGGGGCCATAGGTTTCACTAGTTGCTTCTCTTAAGATAGCATAAGTATTTGCGATGGGTAAACAAATTACTGTCGAGCAATTGATAGAATTGAGCATAGTTATGAGAATATCTAGGTATGATCATGTATATAGGCATCACGTCCGAGACAAGTAGACCGAAACGATTCTGCATCTACTACTTTTACTCCACACATCGACCGCTATCCAGCATGCATCTAGAGTATTAAGTTCATGAAGATTAGAGTAACGCATTAAGAAATATGACATGATTGTTGGGGAACGTAGCAGAAATTCAAAATTTTCCTACGTGTCACTAAGATCTATCTATGGAGAAACTAGCAACGAGGGGAAGGAGACTGCATCTACATACCCTTGTAGATCGCTAAGCGGAAGCGTTCATGAGAACGGGGTTGAAGGAGTCGTACTCGTCGTGATCCAAATCACCGGAGATCCTAGTGCGAGCAGACGACACCTCCGCGTTCAACACACGTACAGCCGGTGGCGTCTCCCACGCCTTGATCCAGCAAGGAGAGAGGAGAGGTTGAGGAAGACTCCATCCAGCAGCAGCACAACGGCATGGTGGTGATGGAGGCGTGGCAATCCCGAGGCTTCGCCAAGCACCAAGGGAGAGGAGGAGGAGGAGGCAGGGCTGCACCAAGAGGAGAGAACTCATGTGTGTTGGGCAGCCCAAAACCTCAAGTATATCTAGGGGAAGGGGGCTGCGCCCCTTTAGGGTTTCCACCCCAAGGGTGCGGCCAGCCCTAGATGGGACTTGGGGCGGCCAGAGGGGAGGAGTGCCTCCCAAGTCAAGTGGAGGCCCTCCCCTTAGGGTTTCCCCTCCCATGCGCATGGGCCTTGGGGGCTGGTGCCCCTGGCCCATTAAGGCTAGGGCGCCCCTACAGCCCATGCTACTGTATTGGACGTGCTGGAACAATTTCCGGACCTCCGGACCCCTCCGAATCCTCCGGAACCTTCCGAAGCTTCCGGTACAATACCGAAAAACCCGAACTTTTTCGGAACCCGAACAACAACTTTCCATATATAAATCTTTACCTCCGGACCATTCCGGAACTCCTCGTGACGTCCGGGATCTCATCCGAGACTCCGAACAACATTCGGTAACCACATACAAGCTTCCTTTATAACCCTAGCGTCATCGAACCTTAAGTGTGTAGACCCTACGGGTTCGGGAACCATCTGAACATGACCGAGGCGTTCTCCGGTCAATAACCAACAGCGGGATCTGGATACCCATGTTGGCTCCCACATGTTCCACGATGATCTCATCGGATGAACCATGATGTCAAGGACTCAATCGATCCGTATACAATTCCCTTTGTCTAGCGGTATTGTACTTGCCGGAGATTCGATCGTCGGTATCCCGATACCTTGTTCAATCTCGTTTCGGAAAGTCTCTTTACTCGTTCCGTAACACATCATCCGTGATCAACCCCTTGGTCACATTGTGCACATTATGATGATGTCCTACCGAGTGGGCCCAGAGATACCTCTCCGTTTACGGAGTGACAAATCCAGTCTCGATTCGTGCCAACCCAATGAGACACTTTCGGAGATACCTGTAGTGCACCTTTATAGCCACCCGATTCGTTGTGACGTTTGGTACACCAAAGCATTCCTACGGTATCCGGAGTTGCACAATCTCATGGTCTAAGGAAAATATACTTGACATTAAAAAGCTTTAGCATACTGAACTACGATCTTTGTGCTAGGCTTAGGATTGGGTCTTGTCCATCACATCATTCTCCTAATGATGTGATCCGTTATCAATGACATCAAATGTCCATGGTCAGGAAACCGTAACCATCTATTGATTAACGAGCTAGTCATCTAGAGGCTTACTAGGGACTTGGTGTTGTCTATGTACCCACACATGTATCTGAGTTTCCTATCAATACAATTATAGCATGGGTAATAAACGATTATCATGAACAAGGAAATATAATAATAATAACTAATTTATTATTGCCTCTAGGGCATATTTCCAACAGTCTCCCACTTGCACTAGAGTCAATAATCTAGTTCACATCGTCATGTGATTAACGATGATAGGTCACATCGCCATGTGACCAACATCCAAAGAGTTTACTAGTGTCTGTAAACTAGTTCACATCATCATGTGATTAAGACTCAATGAGTTCTGAGGTTTGATCATGTTTTGCTTGTGAGAGAGGTTTTAGTCAACGGGTCTGAACCTTTCAGATCCATGTGTACTTCGCAATTCTCTATGTCATATTGTAAATGCTGCTTCCACGCTCCACTTGGATCTATTCCAAATGGTTGCTCCACTATACGTATCCGGTTTGCTACTCAGAGTCACTCGGGTAGGTGTTAAAGCTTGCATCGACGTAACCCTTTACGCCGAACTCTTTATCACCTCCATAATCGAGAAACATGTCCTTATTTACTCCAAGGACAAATTTGACGGTGTCCAATGATCCATTCTGGATCATTCTTGTACCCTATAGTGACTCATGGCAAGGCACACTTCGGTGCGGTACACAGCATAGCATACTATAGAGCCTACGTCTAAAGCATAGGGGACGACCTTCGTCCTTTCTCTCTTTTCTGCCGTGGTCGAGCTTTAAGTCTTCACTTCATACCTTACAACTCAGCCAAGAACTCCTTCTTTAACTGATCCATCTTGAACACCTTCAAGATCATGTCAAGGTATGTGCTCATTTGAAAGTATTATTAAGCATTTTTGATCTATCCTTATAGATCTCGATGCTCAATGTTCAAGTAGCTTAATCCAGGTTTTCTATTGAAAAACATCTTTCAAATAACCCTATATGCTTTCCAGAAATTCTACATCATTTCTGATCATCAATATGTCAACAACATATACCCATCAAAAATTCAATAGTGCTCCCACTCACTTCTTTGGAAATACAAGTTTCTCATAAACTTTATATAAACCCAAAATCTTTGATCATCCTATCAAAGTGCATATTCCAACTCCGAGATGCTTACTCCAGTCCTTAGAAAGGATCGCTGGAGCCAGCATACCTTTTAGCATCCTTAGGATCGACAAAACTTTCTGATTGTATCACATACAACCTTTCCTTCGAAAACCGGTAAGGAAACTCGTTTTGCATCCATCTGCCAGATTTCATAAATCCAGCTTATGCTAACATGATTCCGACGGACTTAAGCATCGCTACAGATGAGAAAATCTCATCGTAGTCAACTCCTTGAACTTGTGAAAAACTCTTCGCCACAAGTCGAGCTTCATAGACGGTGATATTACCGTCCACGTCCGTCTTCTTCTTAAAGATCCATTTATCTCAATGGCTTGCCGATCATCGGGCAAGTCCACCAAAGTCCATGCTTTGTTCTGATATATGGATACTATCTCGGATTTCATGGCTTCTAACCATTTGTCGGAATTTGGGCCCACCATCGCTTCTCCATAGCTCGTAGGTTCATTGTTGTCTAGCAACATGACCTTCAAGACAGGATCACCGTACCACTCTGAAGCGGTACGCGTCCTTGTCGTCCTACGAGGTTCGGTAGTGACTTGATCCGAAACTTCATGATTACTATCATAAGCTTCTACTTCAATTGGTGTAGGTGCCACGGGAACAACTTCCTGTGCCCTGCTACACACTAGTTGAAGTGACGGTTCAATAACCTCATCAAGTCTCCACCATCCTCCCACTCAACTTTTGAGACAAACATTTCCTCGAAAGGACCCGATTCAAGAAACAATCCCTATTGCTTTCGGATCTGTATTAGGAGGTATACCCAACTGTTTTGGGTGTCCTATGAAGATGTATTTTATCCGCTTTGGGTTCGAGCTTATCAACCTGAAACTTTTTCACACAAGCGTCGTAGCCCCAAACTTTTAAGAAATGACAGCTTAGGTTTCTCTAAACCATAGTTCATATGGTGTCATCTCAACGGAATTACGTGGTACCCTATTAAAGTGAGTGCGGTTGTCTCTAATGCCTAACCCATGAACGATAGTGGTAATTCGATAAGAGACATCATGGTACGCACCATATCTAATAGGGTGCAACTATGATGTTCGGACACACCATCACACTATGGTGTTCCAGGCGGTATTAGTTGTGAAACAATTTCCACAATGTCTCAATTGTGTACCAAACTCGCAACTCAGATATTCATCTCTATGATCACATCAAAGACATTTTATCCTCTTGTCACGAAGATCTTCAACTTCACTCTGAAATTACTTGAACCATTCAATAATTCAGACTTGAGTTTCATCAAGTAAATATACTTAACATCTACTCGAATCATCTGTGAAGTAAGAACATAACGATATTCACTGCATGCCTCAGCACTCATTGGACTGCACACATCAAAATGTGTTACTTCAACAAGTTGCTATCTTGTTCCATCTTACTAAAACCGAGGCTTTTCAGTCATCTTGCCCATGTGGTATGTTTTGCATATCTCAAGTGATTCAAAATCAAGTGAGTCCAAACGATCCATCTGCATGGAGTTTCTTCATGCGTATACACCAATAGACATGGTTCGCATGTCTCAAACTTTTCAAAAATGAGTGAGTCCAAAGATCCATCAACATGGAGCTTCTTCATGCGTTTTATACCAATATGACTTACATGGCAGTGCCACAAGTAAGTGGTACTATCATTACTATCTTATACTTTTGGCATGAAAATGTGTATTACTACGATCGAGATTCAATAAACCATTTATTTAGGTGCAAGACCACTGAAGGTGTTATTTAAATAAATAGAGTAACCATTATTCTCCTTAAATGAATAACCGTATTGCGATAGACATAATCCAATCATGTCTATGCTCAACGCAAACACCAAATTATAATTATTCTGGTTTAATTCTAATCTTGATGGTAGAGGGAGCGTGCGATGTTTGATCACATCAAAATTGGAAACACTTCCAACACATATCGTCAGCTCACCTTTAGCTAGTCTCCGTTTATTCCGTAGCTTTTATTTCGAGTTACTAACACTTAGCAACTGAACCGGTATCTAATACCCTGGTGCTACTAGGAGTACTAGTAAAGTACACATTAACATAACGTATATCCAATATACTTCTATCGACCTTGCCAGCCTTCTTATCTACCATGTATCTAGGGTAATTCTGCTCCAGTGGCTGTTCCCCTTATTACAGAAGCACTTAGTCTCGGGTTTGGGTTCATCCTTGGGTTTCTTCACTAGAGCAGCAGCTGATTTGCAGTTTCATGAAGTATCCCTTCTTGCCCTTGCCCTTCTTGAAACTAGTGGTTTCACCAACCATCAACAATTGATGCTCCTTCTTGATTTCTACTTTCGCGGTGTCAAACATCGTGAATACCTCAAGGATCATCATATCTATCCCTGATATGTTATAGTTCATCACGAAGCTCTAGCAGCTTGGTGGCAATGACTTTGGAGAAACATCACTATCTCATCTGGAAGATTAACTCCCACTCGATTCAAGTGATTGTTGTACCCAGACAATCTGAGTACGAGCTCAACGATTGAGATCTTCTCCCTTAGTTTGTAGGCTAGAAAATTCGTCGGAGGTCTCATACCTCTTGGCGTGAGCACGAGCCTGAAATCCCAATTTCAGCTCTCGAAACATCTCATATGTTCATGACGTTTCAAAACGTCTTTGGTGCCTCAATTCTAAGCCGTTTAACATTACCGAACTATCACGTAGTCATCAAAGCGTGTGTGCGGATGTTACGCAACATCCACAGACCACGTTCGAGGTCCAGCACACCGAGCGGTGCATTAAGGACATAAGCTTTCTACTGACCGCATAATTGCTACTGTCAACTTTCAACTATATTTTCTCTAGGAACATATCTAAACAGTGGAACTAAAGCGCGAGCTTACGACATAATTTGCAAAAGGTCTTTTGACTATGTTCAAGATAATTAAGTTCATCTTATGAACTCCCACTCAGATAGACATCCCTCCGGTCATCTAAGTGATTACATGATCCGAGTCAACTAGGCCGTGTCCGATCATCACGTGAGACGGACTAGTCATCATCGGTGAACATCTTCATGTTGATCGTATCTACTATACGACTCATGCTCGACCTTTCGGTCTCTGTATGAGTCCATGTCTGTACATGCTAGGCTCGTCAAGTTAACCCTAAGTGTATTGCGTGTGTTCCGAGGCCATGTCTGTACATGCTAGGCTCGTCAACACCCGTTGTATGTGAACGTAAGAATCTATCACACCGATCATCACGTGGTGCTTAGAAGCGACGAACTTTAGCAACGGTGCACAGTTAGGGGAGAACACTTCTTGAAATTGTTGTAAGGGATCATCTTATTTACTACCGTCGTTCTAAGTAAACAAGATGCATAAACATAATAAACATCACATGCAATTATATATTAGTGACATGATATGGCCAATATCATATAGCTCCATTGATCTCCATCTTCGGGGCTCCATGATCATCATCGTCACCGGCATGACACCATGATCTCCATCATCGTGTCTTCATGAAGTTGTCTCGCCAACTATTACTTCTACTACTATGGCTACCGGTTAGCAATAAAGTAAAGTAATTACATGGCGTTGTTTAATGACACGCAGGTCATACAATAAATAAAGACAACTCCTATGGCTCCTGCCGGTTGTCATACTCAAGGACATGCAAGTCGTGATTCCTATTACAAGAACATGATCAATCTCATACATCACATATCATTCATCACATTCTTCTTGGCCATATCACATCACATAGCATACCCTGCAAAAACAAGTTAGGCGTCCTCTAATTGTTGTTTGCATGTTTTACGTGGCTGCTATGGGTTTCTAGCAAAACGTTTCTTACCTCATAAAACCACAACGTGATATGCCAATTGCTATTTACCCTTCATAAGGACCCTTTTCATCGAATCCGTTCCGACTAAAGTGGGAGAGCGGCACCCGCTAGCCACCTTATGCACCAAGTGCATGTCGATCAGTGGAACCTGTCTCACATAAGAGTGCGTGTAAGGTCGGTCCGGCCGCTTCATCCCACAATACCGTCGAAACAAGATTGGACTAGTAACGGTAAGCATATTGAACATCATCAACGCCCACAACTACTTTGTGTTCTACTCGTGCAAAGAATCTCGCAATAGACCTAGCTCATGATGCCACTGTTGGGGAGCGTGGCAGAAATTCAAAATTTTCCTCGTGTCACCAAGATCTATCTATGGAGAAACTAGCAACGAGGGAAGGAGAGTGCATCTACATACCCTTGTAGATCGCTAAGCGGAAGCGTTCGTGAGAACAGGGTTGAAGGAGTCGTGCTCGTCGTGATCCAAATCACCGGAGATCCTATTGCGAGCAGGACGGCACCTCCGCGTTCAACACACGTACAGCCGGTGGCGTCTCCCACGCCTTGATCCAGCAAGGAGAGAGGAGAGGTTGAGGAAGACTCCATCCAGCAGCAGCACAACGGCATGGTGGTGATGGAGGCGTGGCAATCCCAGAGGGCTTCGCCAAGCACCAAGGGAGAGGAGGAGGAGGAGAGGGGGCTGCACCAAGAAGGAGAGAACTCATGTGTGTTGGGCAGCCCAAAACCTCAAGTATATATAGGGGAAAAGGGCTGCGCCCCTTTAGGGTTTCCACCCCAAGGGTGCGGCCAGCCCTAGATGGGACTTGGGGCGGCCAAGAGGGAGGAGTGCCTCCCAAGTCAAGTGGAGGCCCTCCCCTTAGGGTTTCCCCTCCCATGCGCATGGGCCTTGGGGGCTGGTGCCCCTGGCCCATTAAGGCTAGGGCGCCCCCTACAGCCCATGGTACTGTATTGGACGTGCTGGAACAATTTCCGGACCTCCGGACCCCTCCGAATCCTCCGGAACCTTCCGAAGCTTCCGGTACAATACCGAAAAACCCGAACTTTTTCCGGAACCCGAACAACAACTTTCCATATATAAATCTTTACCTCCGGACCATTCCGGAACTCCTCGTGACGTCCGGGATCTCATCCGGGACTCCGAACAACATTCGGTAACCACATACAAGCTTCCTTTATAACCCTAGCGTCATCGAACCTTAAGTGTGTAGACCCTACGGGTTCGGGAACCATCTGAACATGACCGAGACGTTCTCCGGTCAATAACCAACAGCGGGATCTGGATACCCATGTTGGCTCCCACATGTTCCACGATGATCTCATCGGATGAACCATGATGTCAAGGACTCAATCGATCCCGTATACAATTCCCTTTGTCTAGCGGTATTGTACTTGCCCGAGATTCGATCGTCGGTATCCCGATACCTTGTTCAATCTCGTTTCCGGCAAGTCTCTTTACTCGTTCCGTAACACATCATCCCGTGATCAACCCTTGGTCACATTGTGCACATTATGATGATGTCCTACCGAGTGGGCCCAGAGATACCTCTCCGTTTACACGGAGTGACAAATCCCAGTCTCGATTCGTGCCAACCCAACAGACACTTTCGGAGATACCTGTAGTGCACCTTTATAGCCACCCGATTCGTTGTGGCGTTTGGTACACCCAAAGCATTCCTACGGTATCCGGAGTTGCACAATCTCATGGTCTAAGGAAAAGATACTTGACATTAGAAAAGCTTTAGCATACGAACTACGATCTTTGTGCTAGGCTTAGGATTGGGTCTTGTCCATCACATCATTCTCCTAATGATGTGATCCCGTTATCAATGACATCAAATGTCCATGGTCGGAAACCGTAACCATCTATTGATTAACGAGCTAGTCATCTAGAGGCTTACTAGGGACTTGGTGTTGTCTATGTACCCACACATGTATCTGAGTTTCCTATCAATACAATTATAGCATGGATAATAAACGATTATCATGAACAAGGAAATATAATAATAATAACTAATTTATTATTGCCTCTAGGGCATATTTCCAACAATGATGTAGATGGATAAACTCATGATATATGATATAAACCCCATCTTTTTATCCTCGATGGCAACAATACAATACGTGCCTTGCTGCCCCTACTGTCACTGGGAAAGGACACCGCAAGATTGAACACAAAGCTAAGCACTTCTCCCATTACAAGAAAGATCAATCTAGTAGGCCAAGCCAAACTTATAATTCGAAGAGACTTGCAAAGATAACCAATCATACATAAAAGAATTCAGATTTGATTCAAATATTGTTCATAGATAATCTTGATCATAAACCCACAATTCATCGGATCTCGACAAACACACCGCAAAAGAAGATTACATCGAATAGATCTCCACAAGAGAGGGGGAGAACATTGCATTGAGATCCAAAAAGAGAGAAGAAGCCATCTAGCTAATAACTATGGACCCGAAGGTCTGAAGTAAACTACTCACACTTCATCGGAGAGGCCTTGGAGATGATGTAGAGGCCCTCCGTGATCAATGCCCCCTCTGGCGGAGCTCCGGAAAAGGCCCCGAGATGAGATCTCTCGGGTACAGAAAATTGCGGCGGTGGAATTAGGTTTTTGGCTCCGTATCTGCTAGTTTGGGGGTACGTAGGTATATATTGGAGGAAGAAGTACGTCGGTGGAGCAACGAGGGGCCCACGAGGGTGGAGGCGCGCTGGGGGGGGCGCGCCCCTACCTCGTGCCTTCCTCGTTCGTTGCTTTGCGTAGACTCCAGGTCCTTTGGATCACGTTCGTTCCGAAAATCACGTTCCCGAAGGTTTCATTCCGTTTGGACTCCGTTTGATATTCTTTTTCTGCAAAACACTGAAACGGACAAAAAACAGCAATTCTGGGCTAGGCCTCCCATTAATAGGTTAGTCCCAAAAGATATATAAAAGTGTATAATAAAGCCAATAATGTCCAAAACAGAATATAATATAGCATGGAATAATAAAAAATTATAGATACGTTGGAGACTTATCAAGCATCCCCAAGCTTAATTCCTGCTCGTCCTCGAGTAGGTAAATGATAAAAACAGAATGCATGGTTTTTAATGTAACCCTCTTAATTTTGGTATGAATATTCAGATCCGAAAGATTCAAGATAAAAGTTTAATATTGACATAAAAGTAATAATACTTCAAGCATACTAACTAAGAATTCATGTCTTCTCAAAATAACATGGCTAAAGAAAGTTATCCCTACAAAATCATATAGTCTGGCTATGCTCTATCTTCATCACACAAAATATTTAGATCATGCACAACCCCGGTTTCAGCCAAGCAATTGTTTCATACTTTAGAATTTTCAAACTTTTTCAACTTTCACACAATACATGAGCGTGAGCCAAGGACATAACACTATATGTGGAATAGAATATGGTGGTTGTGGAGAAGAAAAAAAAGCAGAAGATAGTCTCACATCAACTAGGCGTATCAACGGGCTATGGAGATGCCCATCAATAGATATCAATGTGAGTGAGTAGGGATTGCCATGCAATGGATGCACTAGAGCTATAAGTGTATGAAAGCTCAAAAAGAAACTAAGTGGGTGTGCATCCAACTTGCTTGCAAACGAAGACCTAGGGCAATTTGAGGAAGCCCATCATTGGAATATACAAGCCAAGTTCTATAATGAAAAATTCCCACTAGTAAATGAAAGTGACAAAATGAGATATTTTCTATCATGAAGATCTTGGTGCTACTTTGAAGCACAAGTGTGGTAAAAGGATAGTAACATTGTCCCTTCTCTCTTTTTCTCTCATTTTTTTAGTCCGAAGTCTCATACTGACTTGTGGGGGAATCATAGTCTCCATCATCCTTTCGTCACATGGGACAATGCTCTAATAATGATGATCATCACACTTTTATTTATTACAACTCAAGAATTACAACTCGATACTTAGAACAAAATATTACTCTATGTGTATGCCTCCGGCGGTGAACCGGGATGTGCAATGGATCATGAGTGACATGTATGAAAGAATTATGAACGGTGGATTTGCCACAAATAAAATGTCAACTACATGATCATGCTAAGCAATATGACAATGATGGAGCGTGTCATAATAAACGGAACGATGGAAAGTTGCATGGCAATATATCTCAGAATGGCTATGGAAATGCCATAATAGGTAGGTATGGTGGTTGTTTTGAGGAAGGTATATGGTGGGTGTATTGCACCGTCGAAACTTGTGCGGTACTAGAAAGGCTAGCAATGGTGGAAGGGTGAGAGTGCGTATAATCCATGGACTCAACATTAGTCATAAAGAACTCACATACTTATTGCAAAAATCTACAAGTCCTCAAAACAAAGTACTACACGCATGCTCCTAGGGGAACGGTTGGTAGGAGTTAACCATCATGCGATCCCGACCTCCACACATAAGGAAGACAATCAATAAATATATCATGCTCCAACTTCATCACATAACGGTTCACTATACGTGCATGCTACGGGAATCACAAACTTCAACACAAGTATTTCTCAACTAGCATGACTCTAATATTAATACCTCCATATCTCAAAACAATCATCAAGCATCAAACTTTTCTTAGTATTCAACGCACTCATAAGAGAATTTTTTTACTAGAGTTGAATACTTTGAATAATAGGATTAATTTTGTGACTAAGGCAAATTACCATGCTGTTTTGTAGGACTCTCAAAATAATATAAGTGAAGCATGAGAGAACAATAGTTTCTATAAAACAAATCCACCACCGTGCTCTAAAAGATTTAAGTGAAGCACTAGAGCAAAAACTATATTGCTCAAAAGATATAAATGAAGCACATAGAGTATTCTAATAAATTTCGAATCATGTGTGTCTCTCTCAAAAGGTGTGTACAGCAAGGATGATTGTGGTAAACTAAAAAGCAAAGACTCAAATAATACAAGACACTCCAAGCAAAACACATATCATGTGGTGAATAAAAATATAGCTCCAAGTAAAGTTACCGATGGAAGTAGACGAAAGAGGGGATGCCTTCCGGGGCATCCCCAAGCTTTGGCTTTTAGGTGCCCTTAGATTATCTTGTGGTGCCATGGGCATCCCCAAGCTTTGGATCTTGCCACTCCTTGTTCCATAATCCATCAAATCTTTTACCCTAAAATTGAAAAGTTCACAACACAAAACTCAACAGAAAATCTCATAAGCTCCGTTAGCGAAAGAAAAGAAAACACCACTTCAAGGTACTGTAATGAACTCATTCTTTATTTATATTGGTGTTAAACTTACTTTATTCCCACTTCCCTACGGTTCATAAACTATTTTACTAGCCATAGAATCATCAAAATAAGCAAACAACATACGAAAGACAGAATCTGTCAAAAACAGAACAGTCTGTAGTAATCTGTAGCTAACGCGAACTTTTGGAACGTGAAAAATTCAACAAAATTAGGAAGTTCTAGATAATTTGTTTATTGATCTACAGCAGAAAGAATCAACTAAAAAGCATGTTCCTGTGATTTATGAAAACTAATCTCGTGCACGCAAAGTTTCTGTTATCTGCAGCAGAATCAAATAACTATTACCGTAGGTTATCCTAACAGTTTTACTTGGCACAAACGCTAATTAAAACAGAAAAACGAATCTAACCAGAGGCTAGACATATTACTTATTCCTAAACAGAAACAAAAAAGAAAAAACTAAAATAAAATTGGGTTACCTCCCAACAAGCGCTATCGTTTAACGCCCCTAGCTAGGCATAAAAGCAAGGGTAGATCTAGGTAGTGCCATAGTAATAAGATAGATCGTTAAAGCTCATTTCATATTCTCTACGTTCAGCAGCAAGTTTTTTTTTAGGCAAGCAAAAGTAATCAAAAGGGCTAAATTTAATAGGATAAAAGGCCCCAAGATCAATTTTGGGAGGTATAGGTTCCTCCTTCGGCCCTTCATAATGCACAATCAATTCATCATTATAAGCATTCTTTTGGCAGAATTTCGTGATTCTATACTCGAGAGAATATCCTAGTTCATTATTTCGAATAGCAAAATCATCATTAAGTTCGGAAATTCTATCAACTAGAACATTGGTAGGAACCTCTTTTCTAAGGTTTTCATTAAAAGCAACATAGTCTGAAGATTGAAAACGCATTATTTCCTCTTGATAAAATAGGATTGTTTCTATGGGAGGACAGCCAACGTCCACCCTATAATGCACAAAGATTTCTTTGGCCTCTTTTATTATAAATCTGAACTCATGAGCCAAAAAGATAGTAGCGGCACGCTTCAAAGGTGAATAGTCAATATTAGAAAATTCTAGAAAAATCCTTTGTATGCAAGGATGCATGTGCATAAATTGCCTTTCAAGTTCAACTATAAGCATGGCGATAGCGTCCGCAAGACTACTAGTTCTATGAAGAATAGAACCACCCATAGAAGGTAAAGTACCGGCACAAGTAAAGAAGTCTTGAATAACCCCTTTTCCAATAATATTACCACTACCGATTCGGAATTTTT
Source organism: Aegilops longissima (assembly GCA_021605205.1). NCBI lineage: Eukaryota > Viridiplantae > Streptophyta > Magnoliopsida > Poales > Poaceae > Aegilops > Aegilops longissima. Next base: position 20,118,029 of record CM038682.1, read on the forward strand.
TTGTATGTAAAGTAGGGCGTTCTTCAGCAGGAGCATCAGAATTTTCAATGTTGTTATTATTTTCCATATCGACAATAATTTCCCCAACTTCAGACATAGCGGCAGAGAATGCTAAGAGAAAGAGGGAGACGAACGGAAAAGAGAGGTCGAATAAAATGGCAAGGATGAAGTGGGGGAGAGGAAAACAAGAGGCAAATGGCAAATAATGTAATGCGAGGGAGATGAGTTTTTGATGGGTACTTGGTATGGCTTGACTTTTGCGTAGACTCCCTGGCAACGGTGCCAGAAATCCTTCTTGCTACCTCTTAAGCACTGCGTTGGTTTTCCCTTGAAGAGGAAAGGGTGATGCAGTAAAGCCGCGTAAGTATTTTCGTCAGTTTTTGAGAACCAAGGTATCAATCCAGTAGGAGGCCACGCACGAGTCCCTCGCACCTACACAAACAAACAAAAACCTCGCAACCAGCGCGATAAAGGGGTTTTCAATCCCTTCACAGTCACTTTACGAGAGTGAGATCTGATAGAGATGATAAGATAATATTTTTGGTATTTTTGTGATAAAGATGCAATAATGTAAAATAAACGGAAATAGAAATACCTAGTTGACGGGAGATTAATACGATGGAAAATAGACCCGGGGGCCATATGTTTCACTAGTGGCTTCTCTCATGATAGCATAAGTATTTGTGATGGGTAAACAAATTACTGTCGAGCAATTGATAGAATTGAGCATAGTTATGAGAATATCTAGGTTTGATCATGTATATAGGCATCACGTCCGAGACAAGTAGACCGAAACGATTCTGCATCTACTACTATCACTCCACACATCGACCGCTATCCAGCATGCATCTAGAGTATTAAGCTCATGAAGAACAGAGTAACGCATTAAGAAAGATGACATGATGTAGAGGGATAAACTCATGCAATATGATATAAACCGCATCTTTTTATCCTCAATGGCAACAATACAATACGTGCCTTGCTTCCCCTACTGTCACTGGGAAAGGACACCGCAAGATTTAACCCAAAGCTAAGCACTTCTCCCATTGCAAGAAAGATCAATCTAGTAGGCCAAACCAAACATATAATTCGAAGAAACTTGCAAAGATAACCAATCATACATAAAAGAATTCAGATTTGATTCAAATATTGTTCATAAATAATCTTGATCATAAACCCACAATTCATCGGATCTCGATAAACACACCGCAAAAGAAGATTACATCGAATAGATCTCCACAAGAGAGGGGGAGAACATTGCATTGAGATCCAAAAAGAGAGAAGAAGCCATCTAGCTAATAACTATGGACCCGAAGGTCTGAAGTAAACTACTCACACTTCATCGGAGAGGCCTTGGAGATGATGTAGAGGCCCTCCGTGATCAATGCCCCCTCCGGCGGAGCTCCGGAAAAGGCCCCGAGATGAGATCTCTCGGGTACAGAAAATTGCGGCGGTGGAATTAGGTTTTTGGCTCCGTATCTGCTAGTTTCGGGGTACATAGGTATATATAGGAGGAAAAAGTACGCCGGTGGAGCAACGAGGGGCCCACGAGGGTGGAGGGCGCGCCGGGGGGGGGCCCCTACCTCGTGCCTTCCTCGTTCGTTGCTTTGCGTAGACTCCAGGTCCTCTGGATCACGTTCGCTCCGAAAATCACGTTCCCGAAGGTTTCATTCCGTTTGGACTCCGTTTGATATTCTTTTTCTGCAAAACACTGAAACGGACAAAAAACAGCAATTCTGGGCTGGGCCTCCCGTTAATAGGTTAGTCCCAAAAGATATATAAAAGTGTATAATAAAGCCCAATAATGTCCAAAACAGAATATAATATAGCATGGAATAATAAAAAATTATAGATACGTTGGAGACGTATCAGGGTGCTCGCCCTCAACATCCCCAGGGTCATCACGGCTGATCTTATAGCACATTGCATCACATATCGGGCATGCATTCGAATCCTCGTACTCACCGCGGTAGAGGATGCAGTCATTAGGGCCTGCATGTATCTTCTGCACCTCCAATCCTAGAGGGCAGACAACCTTCTTTGCTTCGTACGTACTCTAATTCGTTGTCCTTTAGAAGCATCTTCTTTAACTTTATCAGCAACTTTTTAAATCCCTTGTCAGATACTCCATTCTCTGCCTTCCATTACAGCAATTCCAGTGTGGTGCACAACTTCTTCTTCTCATCTTCGCAATTTGGATACAAGAATTTCTTGTGATCCTCTAACTTGCGTTGTAACTTCAACCTCTCCTTTTCAGTTGCGCAGTTTCTCTTTGCATCGGCAATGGCCCGACCAAGATCATCAGCAGGCTCATCTGATGCCTCTTCTTCAGCTTCTTCCCGCATTACCGGCTCAGCTTCTTCCCCCATAGTTGTACCATCGTATTCAGGGAACCCATGGCCAGGATAGTCGTCGTTGTCCTCTTCTTCTTTATTCTCTTCCATTAGGACCCCTCTTCTCTGTGCTTGGTCCAAACATTATAGTGGGGCATGAAACCGAACTCAAACAGGTGGACGTGAATAGTTCTTGACTTAGAGTAATTCTGATCATTCTTACAGATAGCACATGGACAACACATAAAACCATCCGCCCGCTTGTTTGCCTCAGCCGCAATCAGAAAAGTATGCACGCCTTTAACGAACTGGGGAGAGCATCGGTCATCGTACATCCATTGCCGGCTCATCTTCATTATAGAACACCAAAAATACCAAATTAATACAAGTTCATACATAAAGTTCATACACACTTGTTCTCATAAAACAACTCACACACTCTCTAGCTAAAGCATTTAAATGCAACAACAAATGCGATCAAGATCGCCACTAAGGTAACAATTGATTCAACATCATAATGATACCAATCCTCACTATCAATGGCATATTTTTTAATCTTTCTAATTATCAAGCGTATTTTCTCCATCTTGATCTTGTGATCATCGACGACATCGGCAACATACAACTCCATTTTCATCTTCTCTTCTTCAATTCTTTTCAATTTTTCTTTCATATTCTCGTTTTCTTTTTTAACTAAATTTAACTTCTCGACAAAAGGGTCAGTTGGAATTTCTGGTTTGCCTAGCTCCTAGATAAAAATATCTATGTCAATTTGATGGGCATAATTGGCATAAACGCGAAATGCAACAAATAGTTACAAAAGAGAATATATATACCACATCCGAATCATAAACCGGACGAGGGCCGACGGGGACATCTATCAAGACCATCGCACTATGTATAACAAACAAACATACCAGTAAGAAAATTATACAAGTAACTATCTAAATCATACAAACATGATTTTTTTATATAAAAAAGACAAAAACAAGAGGCTCACCAAGCTAGGTGGTGCCGGTGACGGGACGGGGTGCAGGCGATCGACGGTGGTTAGGATGGGGACGGGAAGGCACTAAGTAAACCGCACCTACATATGCAAACTAAGAAGTTAATTTGAGCTCAAATTGCATATAAATCAAATAAACTACCACATATAATTACTTCCAAACTAGCACCCACAAATCACTATACTTATAGAGCATTGCAAGAGCTAATCTAGCAATGAGAGATAAAAGGACAAAGTTTCTAACCTTTGTGATCACTTGGATGGATGGGGGGCCTTCAAATCTTGACAATTTTAGGCAAAATGAAGGATGAGCTCGAGCTTTGGGGAAGAACAGAGAGAAGAAGGAAAGGGGAAGAATAGAGAGCTCAATCGCGTGCTAGACGAAGGGTTTATATAGGAAAACCTTTAGTCCCGGTTCAGTCCCGGTTCATGACACAAACTGGGACTAAATGTGAGCTTCTAGTACCGGTTCGTGCCACAAACCGGGACTAAAGGGCCTGGTGGGGCCCCAGCCTGACACCAGCCTGCCACTACCTCTTTAGTCCCGGTTCGTGCCACGACCCGGGACTAAAGGTTCAACACGAACCGGGATTAATAATGCCCGCCCGCCTAGCCATTGAAACCGACACTAATGGTCACATTAGTGCCGGTCCGTAATTGAACCGGAACTAATGAGGTGAACATAGGGTCGTTTTTCTACTAGTGAAAGTAGAAGGGCCAGCTCATGATGCGAGCACGGTGGGCCGGTAGCAGCGTATGCGTGGCCATGATCCTAACGACGTGGGGTGGCACGTCAGCCACGGGCATGGCGTCTTGATCGGGCATGGCTGTTACACAAGGAATAAAAACAACAAAAACAGAAAAGATGCAAATCAGTTGCGCGGCACAAAATTCCAACGTGTTCTTGAGCTGTTTGGCTGAGAGTTGGTCCTTGTGCTCATGAGAGAGTTGCCGTTTGGTAACGACAATGATCAATGTAGATCCAGAGAGATTTTGCACCTGTGGTGACTTGTTTGTGCGAGTTGTCATGGCTTGGTGAGTGGATAATGCTAGTCTTGTCGTTGAAGCCAACAAGGACAAGCCAGAGGGAACCTGAATGTTATGACTGTCAAGTCGATGCTAGTCTTGTGGTTGAAGCTAAATTATTTCTTCAGGAGAAATAAAAAAAGCACAATTATTTTCCGACATGCTACCCCATTTGAAAGCACCGTGCCTGTGTGAACATCCGGTCACTTCAAAGTCTTGGTCCCCAAGCACTTAAGGTGCCTGTGTCCGCATCCATTCACAAGCCCATGTGTCGAATTTTGATGAAGAGGAGTCCATGTGTCCACATCCATCCATTATTTTCTGAAGCACCCACTATTTAGCATCAAATGCCCATATATGCCGACTGTATTTAGCGGACCAATCCAGACACGTGCCAACCCCTGGGAGATTCATGGCGCAGGAAAAAAGCCGAGCATGGCCCTCGGCTTACAGTGAAATGGCACTCAGCTTACAAGGCCTAATCCGGTCAAAATGAAGCCGAGTACTGTAAGCTGGCTTACACTTCACCAAGGTTAAATTGGGCTTCGCCGAATATGTTTCATACTCGGGTTCATTTATTTTTCCGGTAGCGATAGATACAATACAACACATCCTAAGCAGTACAGTAGCAAACCCACTTGGAGCAAATTAAACTATATACATACATGAGCTAAAGGAAATTACTTTATAGAACATCCATCAATTCAACGGAAAAGCTGGATTACCAGCATATATTCTTAACCACCACTTTTCAACAATTCCAGCTACCAAGCACCTGCGATTGTTGACAAGTATGGTGGAAATCCGAGATTAGCATGTAGTAACACTTTTCTGACCCAAATTCAGATAATCTCTATATACTGAAATTCAGTGTTGATTTACCATAACACAAACACAATGTTTGCTTATTTTGGATTTTTTGAATTAATGGACAACTAGTTCATGCAGACCCGAGATAGGATTGCTGGCAACTTAAGATGAATTATACGGAAGGGCTTCAAGTTTTTTCCTCCCTTTTTGTCTGAATGAAAATAATGCAACTCTAAATGAAGTAATTAACTCAAACAGGTGTCATTCTTCCTTTCTCCGAAGTCTGTTAATGACGAGGAGCCGCAGAAAAAGTATCTTCAGGGATGACCCGTAAGATTCCATGTGTGAGGCAAATGCACATGGATAAATAATATAACTGCAACCATTACGAAAATTAGCAAGCGCGGACGAGCTCGCACGCTCTCGGAATCGCTAGGCGCTCGTTTCCTTCGTGATATGGGCTGGGTCAGGTATTGTCGGCCGTATAGGTTTTCTAACATCCTTATTTTATATATGGATGATGGTGGACCCACGTGCATAGCCGACGGCCGAGTTTGCTGGATGCAGCAACGACGTCCGTCACTTATATCAGACTTCTCATCAGACTAATAGGCTTGCCATGCGATTGAGACACACACATACACCGGTATACTTATTCCTGTGTGCAGAGCTAGCTAATTACTTCGTCCATGCAGCTAGATTGACTGTCCACAACTTTTCTAATACTCACCTAGAAAATTTCAGAATTATTTTTGCTATTTCCATACAAGAGCACACATTCATATTTTTTGTAATGTTCACATGGCAATTTATGAAAAACAATTCTCTATAACGCAAGGCAATTCTTGAACCACCCCTACTATTTTTACACCATGGCAAAAAAAAAAAGACTTTGCTGGCAAAACTAAATAGTGGACCAACGCAACTCCAAAAAATTCTGTTATGCTTTTCAAGTGATGACAAATTCACTTCTGTATGTTTTCTAAAATGATGGCAATTAATAACATGGCAAAATTCCTAGATTTGGTACAAATAAATTTGACATGCTAAGTTTCAGGAACAAGAATTTACGGTGGTAGCCAAGAATAAAAATGCAAAGGTCGATGCAATAAACCTGCCATGGTCAAATACAATAAATTCCCCATAAATATATTTATTGAAATGTAGTATAAAATTTAAACTGCCCATGGCAAAAACATCAGAAAGTTTGTCATGCCTAGTTTATAGCTAAAAAGCAAGTATATTTTTCCATTTAATGAGCATAGATCTAATACATATTAAGGTGCCATGGCAGAAACATCTTTAAAAAGTTTAACATGACATATATATATATATATATATATATATATATATATATATATATATATATATATATATATATATATATATATATATATATATATATATATGTGTGTGTGTGTGTGTGTGTGTGTGTGTGTGTGCGTGTGCGTGTGCGTGTGCGTGTGCGTGTGCGTGTGCGTGTGCGTGTGCGTGTGCGTGTGTGTGTGTGTGTGTGTGTGTGTGTGTGTGTGTATTACAAAACTTAAGGTGGCGTGGCAAAAAATATCTTAATTTTTGCCTTGGCAACTACATAGATATAGAACAACTACTTAAGACGCCATGTCAAAAACACATTAAGTTTGCCATGGATATTATATGGTTGTAGTACAAAACTTAAACTGAACATGAAAAAAAAGGTTCCCATGTATATATTATAGCTACAAATCAAGTAAAATTCCATGTCATGTACATAGTTGAAGGCAAATAAAACATCATAAGTTGTCAAAGCCAAAAAAATCACAACATGGCAAAAATGGCAATTATGTGTAAAAATTACCATGACACTACTTGGAATGTGCTTGGAAACATAATGTTCTGACTTTGCCATGTGACCAATAGAAATTTCATTCAAACTTGGTATGTCAAAAAAATTGCTCCCGAATCCCATGAGCCAATACAAAACATTCTCAGAAAATTACACAGATACAGATCGATAGCGTACATGCTGCTAGTACTACGCTTCATATGCCATTTTTCCCGTCAGGCCAAGGCGAGCTATGAATCGGCGAACCAGGGCGCGTCGTCCAGGTTCTTCATCCGCGTGCCGAGGTTGTCCCGGAGGAGGCGCTCGAACCCCAGCAGCAACTACTTGGCTGGCCGAGGCGAGGCATTGGTCATCCACTGCTCCTCCTACCGCTTCCGCCTCTGCGCGGGTGAGGCCATCTCGCCGGCCGGCGGCGTGGCGTCCAGCAAGTGCGCAAGCAAGCGGGACGTGGGCGGCGATGTGCCTGTGCGTGCGTCTCCTTGGTGTGTATGTGCTATGTGTGTGGTGCTGACTGCTGAGTGTGGGAGGTGACAGATGAGTGAAGGAGAGAGTGTTGAGCTATTTCGCTCACGTCGATGTGCGTTTCCACCATTCTGTGCCGATGGATCGTTTTCTAGGATTACTGTCAGTCCATCACGGCGCCGTTCCACCCCGTTGTCAGGTCATATGCGTACACACACCGTACAGGAACTGTTCCCACCTGACATCTTCGGTCGTATTTTCATCATCACTAAATGCAACCTCCCACGCCTCGCCGTACCATTGGTCCACCAAGCGGGAGCGCGCGAGCTCGTCCGCTATATCCCCACACTCCAACTACTACTACTAACAAGAAGCAGGGACCATAAATCTATCAAAGGTTGCCAGCTAAGTCATACGAACCGGGTAGCAATCACATCTGTCATGAGTGTCTGGATGACGACCTAGTAGCAAACTTTGTGGGGCTGCATATTTATTGTTTACAACTATATATGCAAACTATTAAATGGGCTATAGAAGCCAACAATTGACTATTATTCGTGTTAGCTTTTACGATACTACTCCCTCCTTTCCAAATTGAGCCTTATAAAATGGAAAAACTAAAATTTTGAGATAAGCCCTATAAACCAGAAAGGAGGGAGTAGTAGCTTGTTCTTCAGCGGACAAGCGGAATGTAAGTCCTCCCCTATACCATGCTCTGCCTTATCATCTCCTCGTGTTCCACGAGAAAAGACAGGATAGCCAACAAATGCTATATGTATGGGTCAGTCCTCCCCTATATAATTAGCACAAGTGCACGAGCACAACACAGCACTGAGGTCTTAGAGAGAGAGAGAGAGAGAGAGAGAGGGACGATCATGGCAGCTCAGACCGACAAGATGGCCGTCCCCACCGACGCTGAGCTGCTCCAGGCGCAGGCCGACCTGTGGCGCCACACCTTGTGCTACCTCACGCCCATGGCGCTCCGGTGCGCCGTCGAGCTAGGCATCCCCACGGCCATCCATGGCCTCGGCGGCGCCGCGTCGCCCCACGACCTGATCGCCGCGCTGTCACTGCCCCCGTCCAAGCTGTCGTTCCTCGGCCGCCTGCTGTATCAGCTGGCCACGGCGGGCGTCTTCGACACCACCGACGCGGGGACGACGTACCGCCTCAACCCGATATCGTACCTCCTGGTGGACGGCGTCCACATCGACGGCGATGCCTGCCAGACAGCCATCGTGCGTGTGGCCTCCTCGCGGTACTACGTGGAGGCGGCATTTGGGCTGGCGGACTGGTTCAAGAAGGACTTTGACGGGCCGGTGCCTTCGCCGTTCCAGGACTTGCACGGCGCGACCATCTTCGACGACAGCATGGCGCTCCTGGACCCGGAGATGGATGAACTGGTCCACGAGGCCAAGGCTTCCCATAACCATATGGGGATCGGTCTTGTGCTACGACAGTGCCGAGACCTATTTCAGGGACTGGAGTCTCTGACTGACTTGTGCGGTGGTGATGGGACGACGGCGAGGGCCATCGTCAAGGCCTATCCGCACATCAAGTGCACTGTGCTGGACCTGCCAAAGGTCATCGACAAAGCTCCGGCTGAAGGAGTGGTTAAGTATGTTGCTGGTGACATCTTCCATGTCGTCCCGCCTGCTCAAGCTGTGTTGCTCAAGGTATTTATGAATCTGCCATCTTCCACCTCGTCCCACATGCTCATATATTAGGGTTTTCTTAAGTTACACATTTTAAAGTTTGACCAAATTTACAGAAGATATATTAAAATTCATAATACCAAATCATTATTATTAGATCTATCATCTACTACCTTTGTAAACTAATAGAAGACGTTTTAGATCATCACAATAGTGATCTAAAACGCCTTATATTACATTTTGTAGAAGTAGTAGTATATTTTCATTTTGTACTTATTTGGTGTTGTAAACATTGATATATTTTATATGAATTTTATTGAACTATTTACAAAGTTTGACTCAAAGGCAAATCTAATTAATATGTGAGGTAAACAAAGAAACAGAGGGAGTACTAGTTAACTTAGTCGAGTTTGAGTCAGATTAGGACTTATGTAGCCAGTCGTGAGTGAACGAACGTTCTCCATGTAGTCATGCGTGTATCACGATCCAGTATATGCCCCTGGGTTTGGTTTCTAGTCACACGCTCGCGAGATTGTGATGGGGTGCATGATATCAAGGCAACGTGGAATCTTGCAACGACCATTGCACGATAAAACCGACATATCATTGTGGTCTCCAATGTTTAGTGTTTTATGCGTGTGTTCGTGATCCATAGGTGAAACCCAATAGAGAGCACCGACTAAAAATGATTAGTTGTTCTGTTTGAAGTAACACTATAATTCAAGTTATATTTTCTTGCTAGTTTTGATTAAACTTACAGAAGTTTATCCGTGCATGGTAGTCTGTTCTGCACTTGTGGAGCGACGAGGATTGCATCAAGATCTTGGCACAATGCAAGAAGGCCATTCCTCCCCGAGGCGCAGGAGGAAAAGTCATTGTGATAGATATTATGCTTAGCTCAGCTTCAGGGCTGATGCTGGAAACCCATCACCTGGTGGATATGTTGAAGCTGGTGATGACGAGAGGTCGGCAGCGGGATGAAAAGGACTGGAGCGACATCTTCATGAAAGCAGGATTCAGCGAATATAAGATTTTCAAGAAAGTTGGAGCTCGAGCTGTCATTGAGGTCTACCCGTAAGGTTGTGCTCCCAAATGCTATAATATATGTTGTGAACTGTTGTGTGCTCCAAGGATATATAAATAATTGTGTGCCTTACAATTTTCTGAAGGGAGGTCTCGCGGGTCATAAAATAGGAACACTGTTATGTTTTGTTACATTATGGTACTCGTGCAACTTTCTTTTGGAAAAGTATTATAATGCACTCACAGTGCTTGTCATATGATACCATGTACAATAGCCTACCATAAGATTATGTTGGAAATATGCCCTAGAGGCAATAATATTGTATTATTTATTTTCACATTTATAATTAAGAGTTGATATTCTATGCTATATCTGCTCTGATCCTGGAATATGAGATTCAATAAAAATCTCATAAGCATGTGTGGAATGATAAACGGTAAAATCCGATTCCTAGTCTCGCCCTAGAACTATCTCAAGTGTTGTATGTTGATCATGTCTTCCGGATCTTGGGATATTTTTAAGTGTAACGATAGTCCCAAACAACATTGAGAGTATGACATTAGAAGAACGACCATATTGAGTTGTTCCAACTTGTTTGTTATACTTCGAGATACTATCGTATCGTCACAAATCTATTGATATAACACAGACAGTTAACGTATGCTTTAGTTTCTTAGACCATGAGAGGATCGTAGCCACTTCTTACTGGATGATTAACTTTGGGGATGCTCAAATGCCATATATTAAACGGTGATCATCAGGACAACTTACAGGTTCATCGGAAAGTTTGACAAGGGGTTGGATAGCTCAAGAGTGGGTTTTGCTCCTCCGACGATGAAGAGATATCCCTAGGGTCTCTCAGTGCGATGGCATGCATCATTATCTGGCCAAACACAGGTGACTGGGTCATAGGGATGCCAGAACATGTCAACGAGAAAGACGAACAAAATTGGTAATGAGCAGACTAGTATCGTGAGCATGAGATTGACTCAAGAGGATACTGATACATCTCACCCTGGATTTTGTAAAGTATCGCGAAGCAAAGGGATAGCTTATGATAAACAAAGGTTAACTCGAATATCATTCGTTTATTCACGGGGATGAATATGGATATCCACGGTTCCGCTATTGATCATTGAGCGAAAGGGAGTGTCGGTCATATCTATATTTTAACGAACCTGCAGGGCCTCACGCTTAAGGAATAACGACCTGTTGAGTGTTATTGGAGCGAGAGTTATGAGAAAACATTATTGAAATAGTTTTGGGAATAAAAACCGGAAGTGTTTCGAGGTAACCGGAAGAGTTTCAGGGTTGTTTCCAAGGCCTAATATAAATAATAGAGGACTTATATACTGATCTAGGAGTCCCTAGAATTTATCTAGAGTCAATGGGCTAAAAAAAATATCAATTGGCATATTCGTGGAGAGCTAATGGGCCTAGAAGGCCCATGTAGGGGTGGCGCACCCTTTAAGCTTATTGGACAAGTTATGGGGGCGCATGGGAGTTGGAGGAGGACTCCTCCACACTGGGCACAACCCAAGGGAGGGTTTTCCTCCTCCAATTCAGCCTAGCCCCTCCCTCCACCTCTCTCTCTCTCCCCCCCTCTCTCTCTCTATATATATATATAGGGTGGGTAAATTATGATAACATCCTCTAGAGTCTTATTCTGCACACCAAACATCTTATTCTGCTAATGCCTAGTAGCACCTAACACCGGAACAACAAAAAACGCCACCGCCCAACCCACCCCCTCTGTCTTCCCTCACCCACCCACTCCCGACCAGTCAACCGTTCCCACCACCTGTACACTCCTCCGCTCCGGCGACATTACCTGCGCCGCCGCAAGGGCCTCTCCCTGCCCCGCCCCGAAACCTCCTTCCTCCGGTGCCCCCGCTCCCACCGTCCCCACCCCACCACCACTAGCCACCTGCCCGGCAACCGATGACCATCGGGCCTCCCCTGCCCCGCTTGCTCTCCCGCCCGCCGCCGCCGCGGCCCGCCCCAACCTACTACCTTCGGCGCCCAGCAACCACTGGATCCGGCGAGATCCGTCTCTGCCGCCTGCACGGATCCCAGCCACCCCCAGATCCCCGCCGCTCCTACCTCTACCCCCCCCCCCCCCCTCATGTCCGCCTTCCACCTCACCACCCCGCCCCGGCCACCTTCCACCTCGCCGACCCCCGGCGACCCACTGCCTCGTTTCGGTGAGTCACCACCCGATCCCCTCCACCTTCCTCCCGCGGACAGCACCCCACCGCCGCCGCACCCAACCCAGCTTCTTTGTCCATCCGCTGGACCAGCATCGCTACCTACCAGCGCCACCCCGACGCGCACCACCTCCGCCCGTCGTCGTCCCATCAAGCGCCGCCGCCGGAGACCTTTGGATCACGGCAGCTGCATCCCCAGCCTCCCGCGACCCCAGCAGTCGGATCTGTCTCCACCTTCTCCCCTCCTCTATATGCTTGCCATGAAGGAGAGCCCCGCCTCGGAGAGGAAGTAGCGTGGGCTGCGACCCGCGACGGAAGCGAGCAGCACGTGCCCAGTCTCTCTTCCTCTTCTTCAACGGCATTCTCCTCTAGGCCGCCCTACGCCCTTGTTCTCTTCCTCTTCTACAACCGCCGCCACCGGCAGAGGAGGTCGGGTGATGACTCCGATGGTGCCAGATGGGGTGCAGTTCCCCTGGGATCTCCAAGTGGTTCAGTTGCCCCAGGGTTGCAGTGTGGTTGCTCGCGAGAGGCATGCGGCGTCCCGAGCTGTCCTGATGCACACGGGCATGCAGTGGAGCACCTCCTGTTCTGCGATGCGTGGCTAAGATCGAGACTTCCATGCTCCCCGATGGAAGAGCACCTGCCGGCAAGCCCAGCAAGCCATCGTTGCAGCCAGCGACTGCGACTATACACACGGGCATGCAATTCTGCCCACGAAGAAGTGCAGCACGTGCCCAGTCTCTCTTCCTCTTCTTCAACCGCGGGCAGTACTGCACGCCCGTGGGGAAGTGCAGCTCGACCAACAGGGCCCTGCAGTTCTGCCCACAGCGTCGAAAGCTTCTAACTCTACAATTGGGCGTGCAGTACTGCCGGTGGGGGGATGCAGCTCGAACGAAGAACAGGGTCAACGCTGGAGGTCAGAAAGTTGGAGGTAGTTTAGGTGAAGCCCTGCGGAGATAGTTTCACCATCAGTGTCACCACGTCGTCGTGCTGCCAGAACTCATCCACTACCTCGCCATCTTGCTGGATCAAGAAGGCGGAGGACGTCACCGAGCTGAACGTGTGCTGAACGCGGAGGTGCCGTACGTTCGGTACTTGATCGGTTGGAGCGCGAAGAAATTCGACTACATCAACCGTGTTACTAAACGCTTCCGCTTACGGTCTATGAGGATACGCAGACAGACTCTCCCCCTCGTTGCTATGCATCTCCATAGATAGATCTTCCGTGTGCATAGAATTTTTTTTTTTCCATGCAACGTTTCCCAACAATTTAAACAAGTTTTGTTGCTTGTCTCTAGGTGAGGTAGGACTAAACTTTGATGGTGGCCTTATCATTATCGAGAGCCACCCTCGGGTAACTATTGCTCCGCTGAGAGCTCCTCTCGGTAAATGTGGATCATAAATTTTAAAAAAACGCCGACATCCATTTTTAGAATACGCCAGCCACTATGAATCTTCTCTACCCGGAACAGGAAGATTCATAGTGACTGTACGGACACTTACTAATGAAGACCGAAGCTTAGTGCGGTTGGAGTATTGAACTATTTAAACATGTCTTTTTGCTAGTCGGCAGGCGAGGTGGGACTAAATCTTTGCCAAGAGCCACTCTCGGCAAAGAGTTGCAACCGTCACCGTGCCGTTAGTCGCAGCCGAATGTGCCACGTGGCAAAACATTGTCGTGTATGACCAGATGGCCCTCGGCAAATAGTGCCTTTGCCGAGTATAGCCTGTTTGCCGAGCAATACTGTTGGCATTATCATGTGTTAGCCAATTTATTCACTTTGCCGAGTGTGGCTCTCGGCATTCTATACTTTTCCGAGTGCCCGTGTTTTAGCTCTCGATGAAGACGCCGACACCTGGCGTATACGAAAATTCTAGTAGTGAGCCAGGCATCAACCATAATGATAATAAAAATGAATACCTGAGCAATAATTATGAATCACAAACCAAGTCTTCTATGAACAGCCACCCACAACTCAAATAGGTTCAAGAACAAGCACACGCGCAAAATAGCAGTGCACAGTTGAAACAACTACAAGTAACACGAAATAATTAAGTCTGAACACGGAAACACAACTCGTTTTCGATCTCATAATAAGCCACAATAACACTTCCTCCGTCCCAAAATAAGTGTCTTAAGTTTAATACAACTTTATACAAAAGTTAGTATAGAGTTGAGAAACTTATTTTTGGGACGGAGGGAGTAGAAGAGAATATCACACTTGACAAGAAAAAGCACACGATGACACCAACAATAGTAGCAGTAGCATCACCGTAGTGGAGGTGGAACAAGCAGCAAATGGCGCCTTAAGAAAGCAGAGGAGTCCCAGACACTATGCGCAATCGGATCTGTCCTTTTCCTTGATCTGCAATAATGAACATCATAGCGAAGCCTCTTCATTCCTTCATCTACATAACCAACATCATGTCACATCAGCATGTTGTAGTAATAAGATAATAAGAGACGAGTGAGGAAGCTAGTACAGTACTCCCTTCGTCCCATAATATAAGAACGTTTTTTGACGCTAATGTAGTGTCAAAAGCATTATTATATTATATGGGACGGAGGGAGTAGTTGGCAAGTGAGTAGCTATTGCTTACAAACGTACACATTTCTGGTAGGTCATTCTCGGAGAGAATGCTGCCACTGTGTCCCTTGAATTGCAGAACATTGGCGCAACAACAGCAAGAAATCACTTGTGATTTCGTGGAAGCCGAGACGCTGGAGGGGCATGAGGAACTCAATGCCAGGTGGGACCTCCATCATGCTGTTGAGGTTGATTAAGAATAATCTTTCCAGGTTTGCCATGGCACCTTGTTGTATCTCTAGCTGCTTCAGATTAGGCAGGTCTCTCAACTGAAGAGTCTTCAGCTTTGGAAACCACCCCGTGAGAAATGCTAGATGCTCTCCGTTGTATGCTCTGGTGAAATGTATTTGCGTCAAATTAGACAGCCGAGAAAGCGATGGCAAAGGGTCTTCCCTCAATTGTGACCAAGATAGAGACAGTCTATACAAGTTCTGCCCCCCAACAGGTTGGAACAGAAGAGACTCATTTAACGCCCCTTCCGCCAGTCGCCCTCTCAAAACTAGCTTTCGCAGGTTTGGCAGGACATTCAACAAGAGAACCTCATTCTCATCACTGGCGCTCACAGAAAGGTTGGACAAATACCGCATTTGAACTAGAGAGTCCCTAATGCGCCCACAGTAGATTCCCTTCACATTCCACAACCTCAAGCTTCTTAGTTGCCTCAGCTCACCTAAATGTCTAATAGATCCGTCATGTGCTTCCAATGCTCGGAGCGTCTGCAGGTTTGTCAGATTTCCAAGACCACTGGCAATATGCACACCACTGGAACACTTAAATGCTCTCCAATTTGGATCAATTTTTTTCTCAACAAATAAGTGCCTAAGCTTCTTCAATTTCACAATCCCACTAGGCACCTCATGTATGTCAGATCTAGCAAGGTCCAGTGTCAACAAATTTGAAAGCTTGTCAACAGACATTGGAAGCATCTTCACTTTTGAATTACGTAGACCCAAATGGCGGAGATTGAAAAGATCTCCAATAGCATCTGGGATCTTCTCAATGGGTAGACCACTTAATTCTAACACTATCATATATCTTGACTTCTTACATAGCAGAGGTAGTATAGTGAACGTTGGCACGCTATTGTCCACTGTAATGATAGTTCTAAATCGGTGCATACCAGATAATGTCTGATAAATATCCTTTGTTACTTTATGCAGTACCAGTCGACGTACATCCATCTCAAGTGATTTCCCACATTTATCCTCATATGTAACACCAAAGCAGTCCTTCTGGCATAGATGAACTGCCAATTCACATAAGATATCATGCATTCTGAATTCTTTTATCCTGCCAAATGAGTTTCTCTCAACAAGTTGTATCATGTTTCTATCAATCAATTCCTTCAGATAGCCTTCGGCCACTTCTTCTAGAGTGCTTTCACCCCTCTCCTCGATGAACCCCTCTGATATCCATAACCGTACGAGCCTTTTCCGTTTGAAAAGATAGTCTTCTAGAAATAAGCTGCAATACAGGAAACAACTTTTCAAGTGTGTTGGAAGGTAGATGAAGCTCAAATGCAAAACATTCCTTATGTGACCTAGCCTTGAATTATTAATTAACTCCCAGCTCAGTTGGTCATTTATCCTTCTCCATTCATCTATAGTTTTCTCACGCACACGCAAGAGGCTACCAACTGACACAATAACCAAAGGCAAGCCTTTGCACTTGTTAACTATTTCCTTGGACAACGGCTTCAACTCTGCTGGACATTCATGAATTGTATCTCTTGCAGGATAGGCTTTCTTACAAAAGAGATCCCAAGCCAGTTCTTCTGGTAAAGCTTCTAGTGTTAAGATATGTCGTCGGGAGGCAAGTGCAGCAACATCACCTTCCCTTGTTGTGATTATCAATCTACTACCCTTGTCATTATGAATAAGCACCCTAGACAAGTCATCAAATGCTTCTGGAGTCCAAACATCATCCAATATGATCAGATACCTCTGTTGCTCCAAAAATCTCTTCAGTGTCACTTCAAGGCATGTGATGTCCATGGCCGCAGTGTTAGATACGACATTGACTTTATCTCTAAGAAGTTCCTTGATTATATTCCTCAGGACATCTTCTCTGGAATAAGTTTGTGAGATGGAGACCCATGCATGACACTGGAATTTATCTCTCTCCTTCCTGTAGACATTTGCAGATAGAGATGTTTTACCAAGCCCTCCCATTCCAAGCAAGGCTATGATAGAGCATTCCAAATCATCACATGCCATCCACTGCTCTAGTTTTTCTCTGTTTTTATCCACCCCCACTAGATCTTCTTCGTCAAGGGAACGTGAAATATTTGCTAGATCTTGTGATCTCTTGACCATGTATTTTGAGCTGCTAGTATCCCGATTGTTTATCATGGGAACCCATCTTTTTTTTGTCTCTGACAGGTGTGCAAGGTCTTTCTCTATTTCCTTCACCTTGAAAGCTATTTCGTTCAAAGAAAGCAGAGATCTTGGTTTTCTGAACCCTTTCTTCAGGTAAAAGCAACACTTTGTATCCTGTTGCCGGCCAACTAGATACAAGTACTCATCCACCATGTCCTCCATCACATGTGCTACCTTCCTTACCTCCTCCAACCAGTCCTCATATACTTGATCATCACAGTTTCGAATGTCCATTTGATAAAGAACATCATGCATTACACGAAGCTCTCTCGCAGCACGACTCATGTTGCCCTGTAACTCCTTTAGTTGCATGCGGTACTTCGCAAACTGAGTGCTGGCCTGGTCTGCCGCTCCATTTGCCAAGGCATTTCCGATCTTTTTAATGGCTAGAAGAATCACGATCTCTGCCATTACTTACAGAAATTGCTAGTGTATCACTGTTGGGTGGTGGCCTAGTTGTGTATTTTCCTCGATATCATCAGAATGACACTGCAAATGAAGTGATGTACTATTAATTAAACTGTCAATGCATTCTCCTAGTAGCACGCACTTGCCGAAAACACTTTAAAACTCTCCACTCGCAGCAGAAAAGCAAAATAAGCAAAACCTTTCAAAGTACTCCTACTAAACTCTTTCATACTATTAATCTTCCTAACTCTAGCGCACATAATAAACAAAATAGTCTTTATTGGAGGCAGGTCCATGAGAATTTTAAAATGCTTGGGACTGTGCTATAGTCAAGCAAGAACGAGTGGCATTTGACCAATAACTGACCAAGCATGATCCACTTTCTTATTGGGACATCTATTGTATCGGATGTTGCAATTTTAATCAAGTAAAAGAAAGAGGGCTCCAATCTGTATACCTGCCAACTCGCAAATGTAACAGTTCCTGGAAACTTAGCTCCATTTTTATCCTCAATATGATTTTTCAGAAAAAATCCTCAACATCTATTGTATCTCCAGAGGCATGGAGAAACAACTAGCTAAAGTTGTTGAATAAGCTGCAAGAAAGACGCATTACAATCATGAAAGTGAATAAGAAAACAGGGTTATTATGCCATAGCAGTCCTTGGGAGAAATCAAAATATCAAAACCATGATTTAAACGACCAAAATTAAAGGAGACGTCATGTTCCCTTCAGTAGATCCACACAACAAGAATACTGAATCTAGGAGGCTAGAAATTCCAAATTCCCATCATGTACTAAGTATGTCGCCAGTAAAAAGCATTATCTATAACTACGCTATTCCAGATTATTTGTGAATCAAAGAGAGACAATGAATGGCTACTAAAACCTGAGCATAATTGATAGCTCACCAGACCGTGGTACCGTCGCATTAAGAAGCTCATCCTTCGAAGAATCTTTTTATTGTGCTATCCTGTTGTTGATAACAAGTAGCTCGATTTGATCTTCAACTTGAGGTGTCTGCCTTGTTCCTTTTACCCAATAAAACCAGAGAACAACCACCTACATGGCTTGTAATGGCAAGGAAAACTGCTCACTTCTGCATGAAACTAGCTAGGATGTTGATAGGAGAACTAGGAACAAAACACAATCAAGGGGAACACACCTTGCTTGTAATCAATGTAGAGCCAGCCAGATTTGGACATGTGGTGACCTCCTTGTGTCCTTCAGAATATGAAACCATCAGAACAGTGTCATGGTTTTGTGAGAGTGGGTGCATGCCAGTCTTGTTGTTGAAGCCATTGCAAACCAGCCAGAGAACCTGCAAGTCAAGTCACTGCTAGTCTTCCTGTGGTTGTGGTTGAGCTCGAAGTTCCAATTGTTTTCCGACATGCTGCGGTATCTGAAAGCAATGTGCATGTGTGACTATTCAATCGCCTCATGTTCAAGGACCCCACACCCAACCACTACCACAATCTTCTTGTGGTCTTTGTGCTCGGTACTCATGCTTCACTATTCTGCTCGAAGCATAGCCATACGCTGTTCGACGTGTCCTTTGGGGACCAGCGACTCTGCATTCAGAAATTCTGAAACATCGAAAATGATATGGATGGCAATTTGTTTTCCAATTTAAACATATGTTGGTGAAAAGCTTACAAGGGTTGTTGGAACACTGCATACAGTGGTGTGTTGTATTATGATGATGAGGATCAAAAGCCCTGAAGCTTACAAGGGTTTTCCAAACACACACTATTAATAAGTATTACTCCCTCCGTTTTTATTTACCCCACATATTAGCTTTGACTAAATTCAAAACTTTATAAAGTTTGACCAAGTTTGTAGAAAACAGTATGAACACATACAATAAGAAATCTATATGATGCGAAAATATAATCAATGATGAATCCAATGGTATTGATTTGGTGATGTATATGTTAATACTCCCTCCGTTCCAAAATATAGTGCTTCCTCTATTCCCGTGCTTCAACTTTGACCATAAATTTAATCAATGAGACCGACTGCGGCAGGAGCAAAAATTATACCAGTGAATTCGTATTCAAAAGAAGTTTTCAATTATATAATTTTTTTCTCCTGTCACAGTCGCACTCGTTGGTTAAATTTATGGTCAAAGTTGGACCTCAGAAAGTGCGGGTGCACTATATTTTGAAATGGAGGGAGTATATTTTTCTACAAACTTCCCTAAGGCTATATTCAGATAAGCCTGAACAGTACAGTAGCTGCCCGACCAGCAGCAAACTAAGCTACCAATACCATATGCATACTGACTACTGTGAGAACTAAGAGCATCTCCAACAGCCGCTTACTGCCACCTTAAAAATGCATTTGTCACAGCCTACTTGGTTTAAGCTGAGGATAGGCGCCGGCTCAACAGCAACAATGGCTATATAATGCAGCAGCAGCAGCAACTTCTAGCGGTGCCCAAAAATGCAGCAGCAAGCAAAGCACAAACCACATATACATTTCAAAAATAGGAAAAAACCATCAAACAAACAAAATAAATCAACAATAAATAGTTATTACAACTCAAACAAATAGTTTATCGTTCTACAACAAATACAATAAACACAACCAATAGTCGCGGGAGGCCGGGAAGCGCTGAACAGTCGCCGGGGCGCGCGCGGCGGCATAGCGAGACAGACTGGGAAGCGCTTGAGTGGTCGCCGGCGGGCGCTGGCGGCGACGGCGGCGCGAGGATAGGCGGGAAGCGCTGAGCAGTCGCTGGGCGCGAGCGGCGGCGGCGTCGGACGACGCGGCGGCGCGATCGCGAGAGTGGAGGAGGAGCGAGCGAGCGCAGAAGAGAGCAGTGGCGGCGCGGGAGAGTCATGCGCGAGCCGCGCAGCAAATAACGGGCGCGGGATTGCGTTTCGGCCAGCGCGCTGAATTGGAAATGGCGCGCGCGCCGTTTTTGCGCGTTCGCTGGAGCTGCCCGCCGCGTCGCGCGCGCGCTAAAACTGCCTTTTTTACGGCGCGGCGCTTGTATAGCGCGGCTGTTGGAGATGCTCTAAAGGAAGTTACTTTGACAGAACATCCATCAACCCGGTGGAACTAACTATATATACTACCATCATATATTCTTTCTCATTTACTTTCGATAATTCCAGCTACAAAACACCTGCGATACCAGACAAGTATGGTGGAAATCTCAGTTTAGCACGTACTCAGACTTTTCTGTCCTGAGTTCAGTTAATTTCCAGGGACTGAAATTCAGTGTTGATTTTCCATAGCAGAAACATGATGTATACTTACTTCAGAGTTCCAACTGGACAGCTAGTTCATGCCGACACGAGATATGATTGCTGGCAACTTGGGAACAAATTATGTACAGAAACAGAAGAATGAAAACTAAGGGGCCAAAACCAACTTCCAGCCTAGGCTAACAAAACGGCAAGGGATTTTTTTTTTAGAAAAGGAGGAGGCCCCCCGCCTCTGCATCTGGACGGTGCATGCAGCCACTTTATTAATTATTCACACAAGACCTTACAAAGTCATACAACAGTAAGACCAAAGCCATCGTCTAGGCAACATCTGTCGCTACTCCTATCCAGTTGATGTAGGGATGCTGATAGTCTGGGCCTAATACCAAACAGACCTCGCAGCCAAACCTAACATCTAAGACCCGAGGTCCCAACCAGGACGCCTGCCGGATATGGGTCACCCACCAGTCCGGCGCACTCCTCAACCAGGACGCCTGCCGGGTATGAGGCCGCCGCAGCCACCTGCCACCACTCCATCTTCAGTGCTGTACTACTGCATCTACTTTGCCCGGTCTAGTTGTCGTCGACGCCACCACGACGCCAGACAACGCGACCGTCCTGCGCTCGTCCATCATCACACGCCCACCGGCGAGACCCCGCTGCTCCATGCCGCTGAGGCTCGCCGTTATCGACGCGCAAGATGCCACGCCGCTCCTCCGACGCGAAACACCACCTGCTGCCACTGGTCCCATCCCCTCTGCCTGCAGTTCCTCAAACTGAGCACCCAAACGGCGGCGCCTCCAAGAAGGGTACGATACATGCAGTGCTGCCGCCGCCCAATCTAAGGAGATTTAAGGTTTTCACCTGGGCATGGGGTCGGGGTGGAGGGCAGGGACCTCGACGGCGCCTGCAAGGAGGAGAACGGCAACCCTGGTAGTCGCCGCCGTCGAGATGAATGAGTCATCCAGAGTTTCCTCTGGTCCGATGCCACCTCTACCTGACCCCGCGAACGCACCGAGGCCGACGACCACGATCGTAAGCCACCAAGTGCAGCGGGAGAGAGCCTGCAGCTCGAAGGAGATCCACCGGCGACCCACCGCCCACACGGTCAAGACGCCATCCATACACCCCCCGCGAACGTCGCCAGCCGAGGGCGCCGTCGCCATGCATAACGGGGCCGCCACCCCTAGTCCAAGTTCCTCCACGAAGGCCGGAGTGGCGAGATCCGCCACGAGCGACGAGATCCGGCACCGCGTGGCCAACGCCATCACCCAAGCCCGCCGTCGACCGATCCCGCCGCCGCCGGGAGCCCGCACGCTGCCAGGAGACCCATACCCTTGGATCTGGGCACCCGTGCACCACCGCGGGACCGCCGCCTCCGGGGTCCGCCACACCGATGGGAGGGCCGCACCCTACGGATCAGAACGCCCGCGCCGCCGCGGATCCAGGAACGGGAGGAGAGACCCTCCGCCGCCGCTGTCGCACACACGGGCTTTGCCCGGCGCCGACCATCGGCAGCGGCGGAGGGGGAGGGGGGCGCTGGAGGGACTAGGCGGCGGTGGCGGCTGAGCCCTCCTGAGTCGCCTGCGGGGGAGGTGACGCGAGAGGGACGCGGATGAGCCGGAGTTGGACTGCCGGTTAACAGTGCTGCGCTCGCGGCCGCTCTTGCTGGGCGTAGGGCGGGTCTCCAGTCCGTTATCTAAACGGAAAGGGAAATCAAGAAGAATAAGAAGATAGCAAAGGCTAAGATCCTGATGCTTTAGTGCTGTTGTGCACACTTCTTTTGGTCTGTTATATACATGGGTTTGGCGTTTGCTGCCTGTTCGAGCAGCCTGGGAATGTTCAGCGATATTCAGTTCAAGATAATATAAAAGTAGAGGCTAAGCTACAGCCATGGCCTCAGTAGAGAAGCAAGAAAACAAAGATGAAACAGCGACGTATACATACTGTAGGCTCCGAAACTTTTGTATCAATCAATGTATTGCGAATAAAGAACATATTCTGGAATGGCAACAGCATATAGAAAAATGAACTAGCAAGTAAAGAAGTTACAACAGCAGCAACCAAAGACAGTAACCATATGACAATGAGAACGAATACCTGCGCAGTAATGAATCACACGCAATTTTTGTTCAAAAGGAAATGAGTGCCTGAGCATTATTTATGAATCGCAACCAAGTCTTTTATTTTACCAGCCACAGCTGAGCACATATGAATACAAGTACATAGTTCAAACAGGAGATGCAACAAGAAAGTCTGAAAATGAAAACATGACTCATTAATATATGTCTTATACTCTTATATGATAAGCACACCCAAATAGAAGTATGTAAATTAGTTGAATATGAAAACACAACTCACTCATGGATGGTGGGGTTGGTGTTGGCAGCGGTGGCCGGCGGCCCAGTCGTGGTGGCGGCGAGTCTCGCGGCCTCTGGGCATCGTGGAGGTGCCGGCGGCGGCGAGTGCTTAGCCTGGTGGTAGCGGCGGCCGTGCACGGGAGTTGGATTCCTTCGAACAGATCTGGGTGAAAACTTGCTTTCGGCTATTACCAAGGCCGGCGGTGGCGACGCTATCTGCATCGTTCCCTTCTTGAAGGCATCGCCGTGGAGAAGTTCAAGACCACTCTCTGCTACCTCTGCGAGAAACCCTAAGTCGGATGATCGGATGACGGCGACGATCTAGTGTTGTTCCCTCCTTTGGGGCGTCATTCTTGAAGATACACACGTGATCGAGGGGCCAGAGGACGGATTCTTTGCTGGAGCGGTGCTTCATCTCACTCATTGAATGCGGCGGATCTCGGCGGCATGGCGTTGTGGTGACTCGGCGTCCAATGCGCGGAGATGGACTCACGCAGGAGGGTGACGCGATCTGGCGTCGTGGTGGCATCGACGGCAGCTAGACCGGGCAAGGTAGATGCAGTAGTACAATTCTGAAGATGGATTGGTGGCAGGTGGTTGCGGCGGCCTCATACCCGGCAGGCGTCCTGGTTGAGGAGTGTGCCGGACCGGTGGGTGCCCCATACCCAACAGGCGTCCTGGATGGGACCTCAAGTCTTAGATGGTAGGTTTGGCTGCGAGGTCTGTTTGGTATTAGGCCCAGACTATCAGCATCCCTTTATCAATTGGATAGAAGTAGCGACAGATGTTGCCTAGACGGTGGCTTTAGTCTTACTGTTGTATTACTTTGTAAGGTCTTGTGTGAACAATTAATAAAATAGCTGTATGCATGGTCCAGATGCAGTGGCCGGGGGTCTTCCTCCATTTCAAAAAAAAAAAAACTCGTAGTCTAAATGACAACCGCCTGTTTGTGAATTGATTTTCATTCTGAATATGTAATCTCGCTATCTTTTGCATAGGATTCTGCAGCTAGTTCCTGAACTGTACACACTTGCATGCAGTGGTTGAGTAAAATTGCATGGAAAATTTCCAGCCTTTAGATCTAGAGTGGATGAGGGATAGGAGTGGCCAAGTCAGCCCCTGACTTTGGCTCCAGCAAGTCAGCCCCTAACTTGCAGGTCCCTAGTTGGCACATAAAAAACATCTGCATCCTGAAACAGGCACCTTCAACACTTGCAGAGCTAGAGCAAGTAAAAACAGGGCATCTGCATCCGGCATGAAGAATTCTCAATCCCTGCTACTACCTCTGTCCCATAATATAAGACGTTTTTGCAGTTCAAAACGTCTTATATTACAGGACGGAGGGATTACATGCCAATCCCAAGAACTTGAAGCTTGGTGAACATCATTAAATTCCTTTCTTTTCATGACACAAAGCGTATCATTCAGATCATAGCATCAAGGATTTACAGACAGTGACCATATACCTGGGCACTAATGAATCACAAGCACATTCTTTTTGATAAGGAAATGAAACCTGAGCATTACGAATCACAAACCATACCTGCAATAGGCGACATCGTATTTAGTTCTCAGCTACCACATACGAATAAACGTACACAGGCAATGCAAAGAGAAGCTCTGAATATGGAAACCCGACTCGGTCTCAGTCTTACAATAAACACACACAACAGCAGTAAGCAAATTAGTTTGAATATGCAAATAAGCATACACAAACAGCAGTGCAGGAGAAATGAAGCACTGTAATGGAGGTGGCAGCAAAAGCTGAAGACGTGCACTAGTACATTCTGAAACAGCAGAGGAAACCCGGACGGTATAGCAGAACAACAGCAGCACTGTTGTGTGGATATTGAGGTGCATCGGCGCCTTAACTCGTTGGTGAAGCATCCTCTTTCCCGTGACAGTAGCAGAACACTGGCCCAGGGATATCAAGAAGTCTCTGCTGATCTCACGAAAGCCTAGATACTTGGTGGACGTGAGGAACTCAAATATGCCAGGTGGGACCTCCGTCATGCTTCTGAGGTTGACTAAGATTAACTCCTCCAGGCTCGCCATGGCACCTTGCTGTATCTCTATCCAACTCAGATTAGGCAGGTCAATTAGCCAGAGAATCTTTAGGCTGGAAACCACCCCGAGAGAAACGTCAACTGCTCTCCATCATATGCTCTGGTTAACTTTAGGTGTCTCAAGTTTGACAACTGAGAAAGGGATGGCAGCGGGTCTTCTCTCAGCTGTGACCAATATAGATACAATTCATACAAGTTCTGCCCCCCAACAGCTTGGAAGAGAGGAGACTCTTCCAGTGCCCCTTCCTCTAGTTTTCCTCTCAAACTTAGCTTTTGCAGGCTTGGCAGGCAGACATTCAACAAGAGAACCTCGTTCTCATCACTTGCATTCACATCTAGGAAAGACAAATGCTGCATCTGAACTAGAAACTCACTGAATCGTCCATAATAAATTCCCTTCACATTCAATAACATCAAACTTCTCGGTTGCCTCAGCTCCCCAAAACATCTAACAGACTCAGCTTGTACTTCAAGTGCTTGTAGCGTCTGCAAGCATGTTAGATTTCCAAGTCCATTGTGGATATGCACGCCACTGCAATATGCAAGCTGTCTATAATCTGTATCAATTAATCTCTCTGCAAATAAGTGCCTAAGCTTCTTTGGTTTCACAATCCCACTAGGCAACCCATGTATATCAGATCTTGAAAGGTCCAATGTCAATAAATTTGAAAGCTTCTCGACAGACTTTGGGAGCATCTTCACTTTTGAATCACGCAAACCCAAATGGCGGAGATTAAAAGGATCTCCAATAGCATCTGGAATCTCCTCGATAAGTAGACTACTTAATTCTAGCACTGTAATATATCTTGGCTTCGTGCATAGCAGAGGTAGTAAGGTGAATGATGACTTGCTATCGCCCAGTGTAATGACAGTCCGAAGTTGTTGCATATTGGAAAATGGCTGTTGAATATCCTTCTTTAGTTTGTGAAAGCACCAACCGACGTCCATTCATCTCAAGAGACCCCCCACACCGATCCTCATAACTAACACCAAAACAGTTCTGCTTGCACAAGTCAACCGCCAGCTCACGTAAGAGATCATGCATTCTTAATTTCTTCATCCTACCAAATGTGTTTGTCTCAACAAGTTGTAGCATGTTTCTGTCAATTAACTCCTCCAGACGGTCTTCTGCGACTTCCTCTAGTGTGCTTAAACCCCTCTCCTCTATGAACCCCTCTGATGTCCATAACCGTACAGGTTGTTTCCTTTTAAAACGATAGTCTTTTGGAAATAAGCTGCAGTGCAGAAAACAACTTTTTAAGTACGTTGGAAGGTAGATGAAGCTCAGATGCAAAACATTCCTTATGTGGTCCAGTCTTGAATTGTTAATAATCTCCCAGCTCAGTTGGTCATTTATTCTTCTCCATTCTTCAACGGTTTTCTCACGCACACGCAGAAGGCTACCAACGGTTTTCTCACGCACACGCAGAAGGCTACCAACTGACACAATAGCAAGAGACAAGCCTTTGCACTTGCTAACTATTTCCTTGGACGATGGCTTCAATTTTGTAGGACATTCATGATTTGTATCTCTTGGAAAGGCTTTATTACAAAAGAGATCCCATGCCTTGTCTTCTGGTAAAGCTTCCATTGTTATGGTATGCCCTCGAGAGGCAAATGCGGCAGCACAGGCTTCCCTGGTTGTGAGCATCACTCTACTTCCCTTATCTTTATGAATAAACATCCGTGACAAATCATCAAATGCTTCAAGATCCCAAACATCATCCAATATGATAAAGTACTTCCTTTGCTCCAGATATTTCTTTAGTGTCTCTTCAAGGCTCGTGATGTCCATAGCCAGAGTGCTACATAGAACAGTGACATTATCTTTAAAAAGTTCTTTGATCATATTTCTCAAGACAGCTTCTCTAGAATAAGTTTGAGAAATGGAGACCCAGGCATAGCACTGGAATTTCTCCCTCTCCTTCTTGTAGACATTTCCAGCTAAAGCAGTTTTACCAAGACCTCCCATTCCGAGCAGAGCTATCATAGAGCATTCCTGATCATCACCCCCCAACCAATGCTCGAGTTTTTCTTTGTTTTTATCCACCCCCACTAGATCTTCATCATCAAGTGAGCGTGAAATTTTTGCTAGCTCTTGTGATCTCTTGACAATGTAACTGAGGTCGCTAGAATCCCCATTATTTATGATGGGAACCCAATGGTTTTTTGACTCTGACAGGTGTGAAAGGTCTTTCTCCATTTCCTTCACTCTGAGAGCTATCTGATTCAAACAAAGGAGTGGTCTTGGCTTTTTGAGCCCTTTCTTCATGAGAAAACAACAACCTATATCATGTTCTCGACCTACAAGATATAAGTACTCATCCACCTTGTCCTCCATCACATGTGCTACTTTGCGTACCTCCTCTAACCAGCCCTCATATACTTGATTGCTGCGGTTTCGAATGTCCATTTGGCAAAGAACATCATGCATTACCCGAAGCTCCCTGGCAACACGACCCATGCTACCCTGTAGCTCCAGTAGTTGTGCCCCATACTTTGCAAACTGCACGCTGGCCTGGTCTGCCGCTCCTTTTGCCAAGGCAATTCCAATCTTTTTAATGGCTAGAAGGATCACAATCTCCGCCATTACTTTCTGAGGTTTGCTAATGCCTCGTTGGTTGGTGGCGTCCTAGTTGTATACTTTCCTAAGTATCATCAGAAAGTTCACTGCCAAATGAAGTAAGTGATGTATTAATTAATCTGCTAGTGCATTCTGGTAGTAGTAGGCACTTGCCAAAACACTTCAGAACTCTCCAACCATAATGGAGAAGTGTAAGCAGAAGCCGTTAAAGTAATCCTCCTAAACTCTTATTTCATGTTGTTAACCTATCTAATTCTAACCCACTGATCCAACAAAACAGTTCTTATGACAGGCAGGCCATGAGAATTTAAGAACACTTGGGACTGTGCTATAGTCAACTGCGGCAAATTTGATGTTATTACCTGACAAGAGTGACACTCGATCAAATAACTAGCCATGCTCTGTATAGGAACATTTCAGGTTAAAATACCCCAAACTCAACGCTTCTGTATAGGAACATCTCAGGTTAAAATGCCCCAAATGTTGAAATTTGAACCAAGACAAAGAGGGAACCAATCTGGCATACCTGCTAGATTGCCGAGATAAATATTTCACTTTCAGAGATTTAGCTAATCTGAAAGTTATCAGTAACTTAGTTCCATACTTTCCTCAATATTATCAATATAATATTATTTCCAGATGTATTGACAAACAAATAAATAGCTATAGTTGTTGATTGAGTTGCAAGAAAGATGTATTGCAGTCAAGAAAATGAATAAGTAAACAAAGCTATATTGCATTAGGAATCATTAGGAGAAATCAATATATCATTATGAACAACTATGCTACAGATTAATTCCAGATTATTTGTGAATCCAAGGCAAAGAATGGGCGGCAACTAAAACCTGAACATACCTTCCTGCTCGCCAGACCTTGTCGTCGTCACAAATTAAGAAGCTCGTCCTTCCAGGAGATAATTTTATTGTGCTTACAGTGCCGGTAGTACTGATGCTAAACCAAGGTGAAGTCTATCCAAGTTAGGCTTGTCAATGTGAAAGAACTGAAACTGGTTAAGAAGGCTTGTCAATGTAAACCAACTGAAACTTTATGTGCATCCTGATTATCCAGAAGAACCAAATATCAAGTATATAATGCAGAAACTATTAGTTGTAGCTCTAAAATTACCTCTAAATAAGTCACTAGCTCTGAAAAGACGTATGTCGACACATAAATCTGCTTATGTAGAATTCTTCAAATAAGTCGCTTTCTTTCTCTCTAGAGGCTTCCTTTTCTCATGATGTATATATAAATGAAACAAAATAGTAAATTTCAGTATGCCTAGGAAGGCAAGACCATGCATCAGGAGACAACTCATAGCCTTGGATACGAATATATTCAGCTGCATAATAGCCATCTTAATTCTTCAGAGCCTACATGAACAAAAAAATGTGAAAGATAACCATTCAGGATACATCTGAATGACTGCATCGCCTGTGCCAGGTAGGATACCATTTAACTTCATTGCTTTATAGGTTGAAGCCCTAGGGACATACATATTCTGCTATCTTTGTGGGGTTTTTATTTTACAGTTGCATGTAACAGCAGTCGCCAAACACAACTTAGTCCCGAGTGGATCTCGCATGGAAAGGAAAGATCTTGCTATAGAACACTGACAACAGAAGAAGAAAAATGGATGCGACTACTGTATGGTGATATCACAAATTATGATCAAATCCCCCATTCGAGTCCAGGTAAATCTCACTAAAAATAATTAAATAGAAGAATATGTAATTAATTGCTTAGGGATGATTTCAGTGGTTTTATTTGCATTCGCTAGCCATGATAGACGGCACACATCCACCAAGGGCGTGTTTGGTTGCTTTCGCTGCTGGGCCTGGCTCAGAAGGGAAAAACGAGCCAGGCTGAGCAGGGCCTGGGTAAGCAAAAATAGAGTCGAAAACGTAGGGGCGTGTTTGGTTGCCCGCATAAGGTCCAACCAGGCCCGCGCGGGAAGGATTCGGCCTGTTTGGTAGCCCGCATACACTATTGGGCCTGCATCGCACGCTTCTTAAAGCACCTCTGGGCCTGGCTCACTGGAAACGCACGAATCGGCAGTTTCTCCAGGGCCAGGCCCAAGCGGTGCACGTGGGCGGGTGCGGCTGCACGCGGGCGGCCACGCTCAAGAAGCCGCGTTGCTTCCTGAAGCACCGGCAATTATTAGCCTCACCGCCCCTCACCTCTCCCTCTCCCCACTCTTCCCCACTCTCCCAACTCTCACCGGCGGCGGCAGATCGGAGCAGAGGAAGAAGACCACCGGACTCCATCAACGGCGGCGGCGGATCGGAGCAGAGGAATAAGACCACCGGACTCCATCAATGGCGGTAAGCACTTCTCTCTCTTCGACATGCACGCTTGATTTGATCCACGGTGATAGATTCGATCCACGGCCACTAGTAGAAAAAGGGTCAAATGTGAGACACATTAGTCCCGGTTTGTAACAGAACCGGCACTAATGTGTCCATTAGTGCCGGTTCCAACGGCTAGCCGGGAGGAGCTCTTTAGTACCGGTTCGTGGCAAACCTTTAGCACCGGTTCGTGCCACGAACCGGTACTAATGAGAGTGGTGACAGGATGTTGTCAGAGTGGGGCCCTTCCAGCACCTTTAGTACCTGTTCGTGGCACGAACCGGTACTAAAGGTCGTCCTATATAAATCCTTCGTCCACCCACACTCTGTTCTTCCCCCTTTCCCCTCTCCCTCTCCTCTGTTCTTCCCTTCTTCCTCTCGAGTTCATCACAAAATTTGCCCCAAATTTGTCAAGATTTGCAGGCCCTCATCCATTCAAATGATCACCAAGGTTAGCAACTTTGTCCTTTCATCTCTCATTGATAGATTAGCTCTTGCATTGGTTTATATAGTGATTAATTGTGGGTTTTAGTAATTTGGGAGGAATTATATGTGGTAGTATTTGATTTATATGCAATTTGAGGTTAAAATAACACTTAGTTTGCATATGTAGGTGTGGTTTACTTAGTGCCTTCTAAATCTCCGTCAGAATTCACCGTGGATCGCCTGCACGTCTCTGTCACCGGCACCACCTTGTGGTGAGCCTCTTGTTCATGAAATTTTATATAAAAATTGATGTTTGTGTGATTTGGATATATAGTTACTCGTATAATAATTATCTTACCCGACGTTGTTTGTTATACATAGTGCCATGGTTTTGATATCCGTCCCCGTCGGCCCTCGCCCTTGTTATGATTCGGATGTGGTATATTCTTTTTAAAACTATTTGTTGCATTTCGTGTTTATGACAAATTATGCCCATCAAGTTGACATAGATATTTTTATCTAGGAGGTATGTGAACCGAAATTCCAACCGACCCTATTGTCGAGAGGTTAAATTTAGTTGAAAGAGAAAACGAGTACTTGAAAGAAAAATTGAAAAGAATTGAGGGGGAGAAGATGGAATTGGAGTTGCATGTTGCCGATGTCATCGATGATCACAAGATCAAGATGGAGAAAATGCGCTTGAAGATTAGAAAGATTAGAAAATATGCCATCGATAGTGAGGCTTGGTATCATTATGCTGTTGGATCAATTGTTACCTTAGTTGCGATCTTGATCGCATTTGTTGTTGCATTTAAATGCTTTAGCTAGAGAGTTATTTGTTTGTTGCATTTAAGTGTTGTATGAACTTTATGTATGAACTTGTATTAATTTGGTTTATTCTGTGTTGTGTAATGAAGATGAGCCGGCAATGGATGTACGATGACCGATGCTCTCCCCAGTTCGTTGAGGGCGCATACTTTTCTCGCTATGGCTGAGGCAAACAAGCGGGCAGATGGTTTTATGCCTTGTCCATGTCTGGCTGTAAGAATGGTCGCAATTAC
The DNA here is from genome assembly GCA_021605205.1 of Aegilops longissima. Lineage (NCBI taxonomy): Eukaryota > Viridiplantae > Streptophyta > Magnoliopsida > Poales > Poaceae > Aegilops > Aegilops longissima. The sequence goes on from CM038682.1 coordinate 20,149,805, forward strand.
TCTCGCCAAGAACCATTCACGCCCACCTGTTTGAGTCCGGTTTCATGCCCCACTATAATGTTTGGACCAAGCACGGAGAAAGAGGGGTTATGATGGAAGACAATGAAGAAGAAGAGGACGACGACAGCTATCCTGCCATGGGTTCCCTGAATACGATGATACAACAATGGGGAAGAAGCTGAGCCGGTAATGCGGAAGAAGCTGAGCCGGCAATGCGGGAAGAAGTTGAAGAAGAGGCATCGATGAGCCCGCTGATGATCTAGGTCGGGCCATTGCCGATGCAAAGAGAAACTGCGCAAGTGATTTGGAGAAGAAGAAGTTGCAGCGCATGTTAGAGGATCATAAAAATTGTTGTACCCAAATTGCGTGAGGTGACAAGAAAAAGCTGGGCACCACACTGGAATTGCTGCAATGGAAGGCGAGAATGGTGTATTTGACAAGGATTTGGAAAGTTGCTGGTAATGATAAAGGATATGCTTCCAAAGGACAACGAATTGCCCGAGAGTACGTCGGAAGCAAAGAAGGCTGTCTGCCCTCTAGGATTAGAGGTGCGAAGATACATGCATGCCCTAATGATTGCATCCTCTACCACGGTGAGTACGAGGATTTGAACGCTTGCCCGGTATGTGGTGCATTGCGCTATAAGATCAGCCGCGATGAGCATGGTGATGTCGAGGGCGAGCGCCCCAGGAAGAAGATTCCTGCCAAGGTGATGTGGTATTCTCCTATAATACCACGGTTGAAACGTTTGTTCCAAAACAAAGAGCATGCCAAGGCGATGCGATGGCACAGAGAAGACCGTAAGAAAGACGGAAAGTTGAGAGTACCAACTGACGGGTCGCAGTGGAGAAAAATTGAAAGAAAGTACGGGAAGGAGTTTGCGATGACGCAAGGAGCGTATGGTTTGGTCTAAGCGCAGATGGCATTAATCCTTTTGGGGAGCAGAGCAGCAACCATAGCACCTGGCCTGTGACTCTATGTTTGTATAACCTTCCTCCTTGGTTGTGCATGAAGCGGAAGTTCATTATGATGCCAGTGCTCATCCAAGGCCCTAAGCAACCCGGCAACGACATTGATGTGTACCTAAGGCCATTAGTTGAAGAACTCTTACAACTGTGGAATGGAACAGGTGTACGTGCGTGGGATGAGCACATGGGGGAAGAATTTGACCTAAAGGCGTTGCTGTTCGTGACCATCAATGATTGGCCTGCTCTCAGTAACCTTTCGTGAGAGACAAACAAGGGATACCGCGGATGCACGCACTGTTTGGATGATACCGACAGATATATTTGAATAGTTGTAAGAAGAATGTGTACCGGACATCGCCGATTTCTTCCGAGCAGGCATCCCGTAAGAAAGAAAGGCAAGCATTTCAAAGGTGAGGCGGATCACCGGACGAAGCCTCGCCACCGCATCGGTGCTGATGTACATGATATGGTCAAGGATTTGAAGGTGATATTTGGAAAGGTCCTGGCGGACAACTTGTTCCAAGGACGCCGACGGACGCGCACCCATGTGGAAGAAGAAATCTATATTTTGGGACCTGCCATATTGAAAGACCTAGAGGTCTGCTCCGCAATTGACGTGATGCACGTGACGAAGAATCTTTGCGTGACCCTGCTTGGCTTCTTGGGCGTGTATGGGAAGACAAAAGATACACCGAGGCACGGAGGACCAGCAACGATGCACGGAGAAGACGGCATACATCAGGATCATGCAAGCTACGCCTTACCAAAGAAGAGAAGGAAATCTTCTTTGAATGCCTGCTCGATTAAGGTACCGTCGGCTTCTCTCGAATATAAAGGAATAATAAACATGGCAGAGAAAAGTTCCGAACCTAAAGTCTCATGACTGCCACGTAATTATGACACAACCGCTTCCGGTTGCATTGAGGGGCTTCTACCGAAAACGCTCGATTAGCCATTGTGAAGCTATGTGCATTTCTCAATGCAATCTCTCGAAGGTAATCGATCCAGAAATCATACCAAGGTTACAGAATGATTTGGTGCAATGTCTTGTCAGTTTCGAGTTGGTGTTCCCACCATCCTTCTTCAACATCATGACGCACGCCCTAGTTCACCTATGCGAAGAGATTAACGTTTTGGATCCTGTATTTATACACAATATGTTCCCTTTGAGAGGTTCATGGAGTCTTAAAGAAATATGTTCATAACCGTGCTAGGCCGAAGGAAGCATCTCCAAGGGCCATCAAAATGAGGAGGTCATTGAGTTTTGTATTGACTTTATTCCTGACCTTAAGCCGATTGGTGTTCCTGAATCGCGCATAAGGGCAGACTCGATGGAAAAGGCACGCTAGGAGGGGAACAAATAATATGTATGGATGGACATTCTCTCACCAAGCACACTACACAGTTCTACAGAATTCGCCTTGGTGGCTCCATATATGGATGAACACAAGAATTTGCTACGCCCAAACACCGGAGCGGTCTCGATGACTGGATTACACGTGAACAAACCAGGAGTTTCGCCACTGGTTGCGATACGCACTATGCATGACACCTCTATTGAAGATGACCTTTACTTGCTGTCCCAGTTACCATCTTCGAATATAATGACTTTCAAAGGGTACGAGATAAATGGTAATACATTTTACACGATCGCCCAAGATAAGAAGAGCACCAACCAAAACAGTGGTGTCCGCTTTGATGCAGAAACCAAGACAGGAAAGGAAACATATTATGGTTATATACAGGACATATGGGAACTTGACTATCGACGTGGTTTAAAGGTCCCTTTGTTTCGGTGCAAATGGGTCAATATGACACGAGGCGGGGTAACGGAAGACCCGCAGTACGGAATGACAACAAGGATCTCAACAATCTTATGTGATGCAGAGGAACCATTCGTCCTAGCCAATGATGTGGCACAGGTTTTCTATGTGAAGGACATGTCTACCAAGCCAAGAAAAGAAAAGATAAGGAAGCGAATGCATCGTACGATGAGCCAAAGCGCACATAGTTCTTTCTCGGAAAGAGAAACATCGTGGGAGTGGATGACAAGACAGACAAGTCAAGATTATGAAAATTTTGATGAAATTGCTCCATTCACAGTGAATATTGACCCGAGCATCCCGTTAAATGATGAAGATTTTCCATGGTTACGGCGCAAAGGGACACACGCTGAAAAAAGTTTCACACCCAAAGATCTGGGATGTGATCGGCTTCACTAGCTATCATCACTTTCTTCTGTGTTTCACACGAGAGGGGAATCTCTGTAATAGTTAGGGTAGTTATGTGTTTTGGCATTTGAAACGCGAAGAAATTTTATGTGCAAACAAATTCACACTAATTTCAAATAATTCAAAATTTAAACTATTAAAATTTGAAAACTACGGGCACTAACAGAAAAAATAGCAGAAAAGAAAGAAAAACTATAGCTGAAAAGAAAAAAACTATATAAAAAACTACTCAAAAATAAATAGAAGAAAATAAATATAGCAGAAAAGAAAAACTGCTCAGAAATAAATAGAAGAAAAATAAAGCAGAAAAGAAAAAATTATATTTGCTATTTTTCAATCGCTTACAAAATGACCGTGAAATTGAAAATCACTACAAAATGAACTCTGAAAATGTTGAATTTTGGCAAACTAGATGAAAAACTACTCACAAATAAATAGAAGAAAATAAATATAACAGAAAAGAAAAATATAAAAAACTACGCAAAAATAAATAGAAGAAAATAAAGCAGAAAAGAAAAAACTATAAAAAATTAAGCGCTGCCTGTGGGCCTGATAGGCCACAGGTGTGTAATTACAGGCCATAAAGGCCCAGCAGACTCACAGGGCAGCGCGCAGAGTTTAGGCCCACAAGCCTGCTAGCTATATAGAGGAGTTCGAAGTGGTAGCCGTGGCTGGGTTTATAAACCAGTGCGGCTGCCCTTCGCCGGCGAGGTGGGACTAAACTTTGGGGTGGCAGCGCGACCCCTTTAGTACCGGGTCGTGGCACAAACCGGTATTAAGGACCCCCCTTTAGTATTGGTCGTGGCACAAACCAGTACTAAAGGGGGTCCTTAGTACCGGTTTGTGCCAGACCCGCACTAAAGGGGTCGCTTCCCGCCGCTTGCCTGGCCAAAACAGGCCTTTAGTACCGGTTGGAGCCACCAACCGGTACTAAAGGTGCCTTCTATATATACTCGACTTACGAAATTTTCATTCTTCCTCTGTTTCCGTCGTCTCCGTCGCTGCCGCCGCCTCGCCTCTCCCGCCGCCTCCTCGCCCCGCCGCCGGCCCACCCCGCCCCTGCCGCCGCCTCGCCCCGCCGCCGCCCTCCGTCTCCGCCTCGCCCGTCCCGTCTAACCTCTCGTCGCTGCCACCATGGCCGCCGTCGCCTGCCCCCCGCACACAGCTCTCCCCTCTAACCTCTCTCCCTCGCCTATTTAGCGGCCACCATGGCGCCGCCCCCCAAACACACACACACACACACACAAGCATGAATTAGTATATAATTTAGATTATTTAGATTATTATTGTTTTAGTTATCAAAACACACACACACACACACACACAAGCATGAATTAGTATATTATTTAGATTATTTAGTTATCAAAATTTTTATATGGAAATTAGTGTTTAATTAGTATGGAATTTTTATGTTTAATTAGTATATAATTTAGATTATTATTATTAGTATATAATTAGTGTTTAATTAGTATGGAAATTTTTATATAATGTTGTTTTTCAGTTTTTAATGGATGTATAGAAGTTGTATTTTCTGTTTTAGTGTTAGATGCTTAATTAGTATGAAATAGTATATAGATTTTTGAAATAGTAGAAATGTTAGAAATTTTAGTTATCAAAATCCAATCATTAAAAAATATTACTTTTTATGGGCATATAGCTAGTATTTGTTCTCGACGATGCCCGCCCGCATCCTCGCCGTCGATCCGTCTGCGACGACGCCCAGCCAACCCATGTCCGGGATTGGCTCCGCTGGCTGGCCCGGGAGGTGCTGCTCGAGGGCGCGCCGCTTGATGAGGAACTCGGCCCCGGGTCCCGCTGCCGACCCTGATCTCGCTTGGTGGCGTTCACGTGGGCCAGTTTCGGTGCGGAGGGACCCGGCCCCGCCGGAGGTGGTACGTCGCCGTGTCAGGGAGGAGGACGAGCACGTCTACCGCTACATGGTTGCGTTAGAGGGCGGCAGGTTCTCCAATACCTAGCAGTATCTTCGGGGATCTCACTTCAGCTATGATCCTGTGAGGGTTCCTTCTCTTTGGGTGTCCACCACCCGCGCCGCAGGAACCGCGAGTGTCCTAGATTCTTCTGTAGTATTCGATCTTTAATTAGCTAGCCAGTGATGTACTATTCAATATAATATATTATTTGAGACGATGTATTCGAGATTATATCTATTATTCTAGACGAAGTATTCGAGATTATATCTATTATTCGAGACGATGTAATTTGAATACTAAATTGTTTTATATTTCTTTTGAATTAGTTAAATAAAAGCTATGGCGCATAATACCGACAGAGAGGAGAACAGACCATGTTCGATATGATACGCGGGCCGATGATGATTAGAATGAAGAAAATTATGACGGCTCCGAATTTCTAAACAACACCGGAGAGGGTGATATGATATTCGATCGCGACGATCGAATTGATGAAGTCATGAACTACGATTATGACGATGACGAAGAACATGTTGATCCTGAAACAATAAAGACCGGCGAGGTATATATATTTATATAAGCAGGTATCCGTGATCATCACATGTTTTAAATGACTTGAAGATATATTAACGAATCGATCTTTGTTCTTTCAGCCATCCGGATCGAGCAAATCTTCGTGCAAAAGGACTAAACGAGGCCCGAACAAAAGTTGAAGGAGGGCGAAAGTACAATATCGAGGCAGTCAGACCTAATGGCGAACCATTAGCGCCTAAGAAGATTGCGGACAAGTTCGTTCGTCAAGCGGAGTTCTTGTGAAGGACCAACTCCCGATCTCCTTCAAGAATGGAGAGAGCCAGCAAAAGACAAAAGACAAAAGGCAAAGAGGACGCTGCTCCACGCCCGGATGTTACTTTTGTCGACAAGAATCAAAAAGATCTGCTTTGGGATACTCTCATGGAACATTTCACCCTACCAGATCATTTCATAGAAGCAGATGTGCAGAAAGTCAAGGACGCTACTCTAAGGAAGATGGCGGTTGCATTCAAGAACCACAAGAATCGTGAATGGGACAAGTACGTCAAGGGAGGAAGGAAGACTCCAGTATTCGAGGGAACACTAGAGAACCAATGTGCTCATTGGGACGATTTCGTGAAATTCAAGGATTCGGAATTAGCTAAGGAACGGTCGAGAATAAACAAGAAGAATGCCAAAAAAGGATAAGTTCCATAAGTCTGGGGCGGTGGCTGCGCGGTGGCAATGCCTAAGTGGGATAAGTCTGAGAAAGAGATGGAGGATGCAGGTGCCACTCCGTTACTAAGAGCTGGCCCCTGTGGTCGGACTTGGTTCTATGCGCATGGGGGAGTTGGACCCAAGATAGGCAATGTTTCGACGAGGGCAAGTCTGAAGGGAGCCGACGATGCGATACTTGTTGCAATAGAAGAGGCACGATCGGGGTGTTCCAGCCCAACAGAGAGAACGACGAGCTTACGCGTGCCTCTGGGAAATCCTGAACACCGGGAAGAACACGAGGCAAGGGCGCTATTCCGTGGTATGAGGGTTTTCAGACCGAACACCGACTACGTAACCCGTGCGAGAAAGAAGATTATGGAGGAGAAGAAGAGGAAGATGGAGGAGGAGCAGAGGAAGCGGACTATGAACGCCTTCAAGGCCTAGAAGCAAGTCAAGCGGAATTGGTAGTCAAATTCCAGCGGCAGCAGGAGCAGATCGACTCACTTACCCAGCAAAGGGGTCTCAGCAGCTGCGGCAGCTAGCAAATGATCCAGCATTGATAGCACCGCCCATCCATGCCGAGAAGCAGCATGGGTTCCGCCCAGACGATGCAATGTTGGTAGATACCCGTGGATGACATCACGGAGAACACTAGCTGCGAGCTACACGTCAAAATGAAGAACATATCCATGAAGGTGGTGGACGTCGTTGCTTTTACAAATCCCCCCGAGGCAACCTTCCATTGCAACCCGATTCCAGCGGGCTATGCTCGTGTCTTGGTTGATGAGGTGGTGGACCCATATACGGAGCTAGAGCTTGACATTCCTGGAGGTGACGACGAGCGCTTTCTCGGAGATGCCAACCATCATATCATCCTATGGAAAAAGGATTGCATCATATTTGAAGGCCACCGACACGCGTCCGCCGACTCCTCGTCAAGTCCGACACCGAGTCAGCAGCCTCCCGCCTCCCAAGTCCACCAAGTCCGCAAAGTGTCGCCACCTCCTCCAAGTCCGCAAAGTGTCGTGCCACCTCCTCCTCCAAGTCCGCCACAGCGTCAGACGCCCACCTCCTCCAAGTCCGCACAACCTCAGGCCTCCTCCTCCAAGTCCGCACAGCTTCAGCGGCCAATCCTCCTCATCCAACTCAGCCTCGTCGGCCGCCTCCGCCGCCTCGGAATCGCAGAAGAGACACCCCGCAGCTATGGTGCGAGTGGTACGAGTCGAGGTAGTACAGAAGTACAGCGGAGGCAAGCGGTATAAATATGGTCCAAGCCTCACGCCTCTTCCGCAGAGGGCTTATGACAGGTCCGAGGAGGAAATCGCAGCCATATCGAAGTCCGAGGTGGAAGCCCATTTTGCACCGAAACCGCCACCGCCACCAAGGGAGAAAGTGCCTGAGGAAACGATTGACCACTTCATTCGTATGGCTCAACCACCAGCTCCCAAGCCTGTTGACACAGACTATGAGCGCCACATCAGAAGTTAAATCGAGCACGTCTACGTAAGGAGGCGAGCTCGGATCGAGCAAACAAGAAGCAGCTGTCAAAAATGCGGAAAACCATTCCCACTGGGAGAACAGTGGCGAATTGATCCCTCGCTTGTTGTGCCAACAACAAGTGATAAAGACGCTGCCCCAATATTATTGTGGGCAAACAGTTTACGCTCCCGAGGTGGGCAATGTGGTAATAACGGAGGACCATATAATGCAGGCTGAAGTTCTCAAAATCACTGTTGGACAACTCCTCGAGATCGAGCCCATGCCTGTGCTTAGAGAGGATGAAATAAAACGGAAATATGTCCGGGGCAAACCTTTGGTCGAGCCAGACAAGGTCAAGAACCTCCTAACGAGAATGTATGAATTGCATCAATGGTACATGAACATTACCAAGATTTCCGATCGATTGTCCCTCATGGTGAATGTCAAGGAGGAGCATTACTACCATGAGAAAGCTGTGTCCGTTGAGTATTCTGAACTGTTTCAGTTATACAATCAAGACGCACTCGACAAATCTATCGTCAGTTGCTATTGTCTGTAAGTGATTTCTTTCTGTAATTTAAGTCTCAAGCTAGCTGTGGTGATCCTTTTGATCAATCATTACCTGTAATTATCCTCACTATATTCTTTTCTGTGGTATTATATGCAGGATGAAGATGTATGGAATGAGAAAAGGTGGACGCTTTGGCATTGGGTTCATTGACCCAAACACCGTTAATGAATACACATGGAATATAGATGCACGTCATCAAAAGGCCGTAGAGGACAGCATGCTACAGTTCTTGAAGCGCCTCAAATACAATGAAGATATACTACTTCCTTACAACTTCCAAAGTGAGTCACACTGCCTTGTACTACAAATTCTCTGTTTTTGCCTACTAGCTAGCTACATGTTTTTGCTTACATATGCCCGCTTAATTAAGACATGCAAACGTGTGTGCATGCAGATTTCACTGGGTCTTGTGTATCATTAAAGTTGACGCCGAACAGTTGAAATATCGGACTCACTACTCAAAGAAAAACTGACTATAACATCTTGTTTGGGATAGTCAACAGGTAATTTCAATCATTATTAACTATATATCTCGCCTATTTAGTTCGTCTATTTTATGATATGAACTATTTAATACCCCTTTATTCATTTTCTTTGTCGGCGGCAGGGCTTGGGCAAGGTTCATCAAAGATCACGGAAGGCGAATGGAAAGAAAAGCTTAAATGGGGAAGACCCAAGGTAAGTAATTATAGTACTAGCTAGCTAGCTAGCTGCCATCTCTTTAATTATCATGCTTGATTAATTATTATCTGATCAAATTCCATTCTCGTAAAGGCCCTCAAGCAGGTGCAGGGACTGATCTGTGTGCATTCTGCGCTTATAGAACATTCGCATGATGGCGTCCAAAGGAGCAGATCTCAAAGACAGGAATGGGTACGCTTGTCAAAACACTATTCACAATTTTACACCATTATCGATATCTAGTCACACAACTAATACACATGCATATTGATCTCCTTCTTAACAGTTCAGAGAGGTGCGGAGAAGCTCCTAGAAATGGAGCGCAGAGAAGCACTTCAAGAGGAAATAGCGGATTTTTGCTCGACCAGGTCATAAACCAAGGAGAATACTATTACCCGCCACCGCCCCCATGAAAACCACTTCCAATTGTCATCGTGTTCAAGCCACCAATTAGGCTAATGCCACTGCTCCAAGGGCAACATGCATATGTAGGAGAAATTGTATATAGCTATACATGTGTGTATGTGTGAATTAATTAATATGATGGTTTGTGAGACATTGATGATATATATATGCATGATTGGTTCTACTAGAAATTCTATATATATGCATAACGTGTACAATGTGTAGTATCGTAAAATACCAGCAAACCAAAAAGAATTAAAATGGAAACACAAAATTAAATGAAAAGAAATCATAAAACTAAAACCCCAAACCTTATAGTACCGGTTGGTCTTACCAACCGGTACTAAAGGGCTCTGTGCCCTCGAGCTGGCTCGTACACGTGGTTTCCCTTTAGCACCGGTTCATGCTGAACCGGTACTAAAGGGGGGCTTTAGTGCCCACACTTTAGTGCCAGTTATGGAACCGGCACTAAAGGGCCTTCTGAACAGTGCTATTGCCGGTTCTCGCACTAGTGGGCGGACGGAATGGGGAATAGAGGTAGATAAGCATAGGGGTAATTCATACTAGTTCATAGCAGTTCATATGCACTATCGGAAAGCATAAGGTAGATTTCGGGATTGGGGGATAGGGGAATAGGGGGAAAGGGGGTACACAACGGACACCGGCTGACCGCGGCGGCCGTCACCGGCGTGCGGAGCGGCTGGTCGAGCCGCTGGCCTTCTTCTTCTTCTTCATCGCCGTGCGGGCCGGCGGGTCGTGCTCGTCGTCCTCGGTGGAGTCGAGGTCGATCTGACAGGTAGGACGGACTGGCTCCGGCGCCCTAGCTGGCATGTGCGCCGCCTCTTTTTCCTCCTCCTTAGCCTCCCCGCCGATGACCGCCGGCGACGCGATAGCCGTCTCCCAGTACACTGCGGCACGACGGTCATTAGGAGCCCAGTAGGTCTTGTACTTGCACCACTTCTTCCTCTGTTTAGGTTCGTCGGAGACGGCCTGATTCATGGTCCAGCGAATGATGTCAACTGCCATCGCGCCCTTCGCTGGGTCAGGAATCAGTGTCTTCAGCTCTTCTTTAGTGGCCTTCATGATCACGGCATTAGATTCGTTCTGCATGTCCGACATGGAGCCGAAGTTGGAGCACACCTCCATGGTGTTCTCGAACTTGGTCCGGTCACCAGCTGTCCACCCGAGGAAGAAGGCCCTCCAGCCAATACCCCAAGGGAAGGGGTTGGTGTTGGAGCTGGAGCTAGAGCTCATGGCGATGGGGAGGAGGAAGGTTGACAAAGAGAGAAGAGAGGGGTGGGTAAGTAGTGGTGGGCAGGGTGAGAAAATATAGGGGATGGAGAGGAGGAGAAGAGTGACAGTCATGTCGTTTTAACTACAAGCTCTTGAATTACCCATGAACTCTGTGCAGTGCCTGACTCCATGACTTGTGTGCAGATCGAGGATAGCAATGAGATGGGCACGGAGGTGCTCCCGGCCATTGACAACAAGGGCAAGCAGCCCCTTCACCCAATGCCCGACGAGGTTGAGCTGCCGCCCACCGCCGAGGAAGACCCGAAGACGCCTGAGGGTGGCGACACTACAAGAAATATGTCAACTAGTGACCTTCTGTTAGTGACCCTGGAAGAATTGGTCATAGGTCTATGACCATTTGAGACCAATTGGTCGAAAGCTGTTCGGGGGGCTCCAAACCCTAAACCATTGCGACCATTTTGGTCAGAAAGGTCGTAATTTCCTTACACGAAATGGTCATAAAGCAAACAGCGCTGGTCCGCTGCCTTATTTCTAGTTGTTAACGACCAATATAGATGGTCATAGCCTTGTAAATTGTGGTGGGTTGTGATGACTAGGCACCATCTCATCAGTTTTGCCTATGTGTCATGTCCATGTGTCAATTTTTGCCCTAGGTTTTGAAGCAACCTATATTTCTGTTATTCCAAAAATTCCCGAAACAATTTCATAAATTGTTTGGATCATATCTTCATCAAATATGTCAAAAACCTTCCTTGCCTAGTTAAAAAATAATTCAACAATATTCATTTTCCTATTCTGTTCAGAACAACACTTTGTGAAGGAAGTGTTATTTATATATTCTTGATTTCCCTAAAAATTTGTGAAGACATTCTTCTTAGTATATGATCATCCTCAGCCAAAACTCACGCCCGTTGGCCATGTGCATTTCCCGTACCGCTAATCAAACACTTGTCTGCTAATTCATGTTTGAGCATAGTTCGGTCTCCTCATGAGAATCTTATGTTACAATTTTATTCCTAGCACCTACCTGGGGAGTGCCCAACCCACTAGACATTCCTAGTCCGCCCAGTGTTGGGGAACATAGTAATTTCAAACAAATTCCTACGCACACGCAAGATCATGGTGATGCATAGCAACGAGAGGGGAGAGTGTGTCCACGTACCCTGAGACCGAAAGCGAAGCGTTATGACAACGCTGTTGATGTAGTCGACGCCTTCACGATCCGACCGATCCAAGCACCGAACGTCACGGCACCTCCGTGTTCTGCACACGCTCAGCTCGATGACGATCCCGGACTCGATCCAGCAGGTGTCGGGATGAGTTCCGTCAAGACGACGGCGTCTTGACAATGATGATGTTCTATCGACGCAGGCTTCGCCTAAACTCCGCGACGATATGATCGAGGTGGAATATGGTGGAGGGGGGCACCGCACACGGCTAAGGAACGATCACGAAGATCAACTTGTGTGTCATGGGGTGCCCCCTGCCCCCGTATATAAAGGAGCAAGGGAGGAGGAGGCCGGCCCTAGGAGGAGGGCGCGCCAAGGGGAGTCCTACTCCCACCGGGAGTAGGACTCCTTCTTTCCTAGTCCAACTAGGAGAAGGGGGAAAGGAGGGAAGTGGAGAAGGAAGGGAGAGGGGGCCGCCCCAAACCCCTTGTCCAATTCGGATTGGGCTTGGGAGGGGCGCGCGCCACCTCCTGGCTCCTTCCCACTAAGGCCCATTAAGGCCCAATACTCTTCCCCGTATTCCCGTAACTCCCCGGTACTCTGAAAAATACCCGAATCACTCGGAACCTTTCCGATGTCCAAATATAGTCGTCTAATATATCGATCTTTACGTCTCGACCATTTCGAGACTCCTCGTCATGTCCCCGATCTCATCTGGGACTCCGAACTCCTTAGGTACATCAAAACTCATAAACTTATAATAAAACTCTCTTCGTAACGTTAAGCGTGCGGACCCTACGGGTTCGAGAACTATGTAGACATGACCTAGAACTGTTTCCGGTCAATAACCAATAGTGGAACGATGTTCATATTGGCTCCTGCATATTCTACGAACATCTTTATCGGTCAAACCGCATAACAACATACGTTGTTCCCTTTGTCATCGGTATGTTACTTGCCCGAGATTCGATCGTCGGTATCCAATACCTAGTTCAATCTCGTTACCGGCAAGTATCTTTACTCGTTACGTAATGCATCATTCCGTAACTAACTCATTAGCTACATTGCTTGCAAGGCTTATAGTGATGTGCATTACCGAGAGGGCCCAGAGATACCTCTCCGACAATCGGAGTGACAAAACCTAATCTCGAAATACGCCAACCCAACATGTACCTTTGGAGACACCTGTAGAGCTCCTTTATAATCACCCAGTTACGCCAGGACGCTTGGTAGCACACAAAGTGTTCCTCCGTAAACGGAGTTGCATAATCTTATAGTCATAGGAACATGTATAAGTAATGAAGAAAGCAATAGCGTATACCAAACGATCGTGTGCTATGCTAACGGAATGGGTCATGTCAATCACATCATTCTCCTAATGATGTTATCCGTTAATCAAATGACAACTCATGTCTATGGCTAGGAAACATAACCATCTTTGATCAACAAGCTAGTCAAGTACAGGAATACTAGTGACACTCTATTTGTCTATGTATTCACACATGTATTATGTTTCCGGTTAATACAATTCTAGCATGAATAATAAACATTTATCATGATATAAGGAAATAAATAATAACTTTATTATTTCCTCTAGGGCATATTTCCTTCACCCAGAACCATGGCAACACCACGGTCACGCGGTGACCACGCGACGGGCATGTGAGCTTACGCGCTCTACAGTTGGGGCCCTCGGCCACCGTCCAAACCTCGATGTATCGCCACCAAACTATGTATTTCTGATTAAATAGGTACTTATGTACCTAGAAATGATTTTTGAAAAAAATAAAGAGCAAACTATGAGGCACCTGCTGTTCAAATTTGACCCGCTTCCTACTGAATCGACGGGAATTTGTCTTTTTCACCAAATGTGGATCAAAACTTTTGACACCCAACCATTTTGTCAATTGTGCATTATATATGGCCTAGTATTTTATAAAATTGATTAGGTCCAATTTTGCAACAAATATATGGTAGGTCCTTCACACAAAAAAACTCATTTTGGGCACTAGAAAAAATGGAAAATGAATTTTTCATCCAAAGAAAATGAAAACTTCCTTAGGCAACATTGTTTGTCATTCCAAGATGCACCCTTGTGCACGATATGAGGTCATTTGAACAAACTATGTCATGAATGTGGCCATAAGATTGATCATTTGGCTTGAAAGCCGTGAATCTTCACACATGATAGCTTATTTCTGAGAACATTTTTTTAAATAATTACCGTATTACAAGTTTATTATTTTTTTCTGGAAACTTGGTCATATATAACGACACAATGCGGAGGTTTTCCAATTTTTTGATTTTTTTGAATTTTTTATGCCCGTTTCAAAATGCGGTCAAAACGGCGGGAATGACCGTTCCTAGCTAGTGGTTGAATCTTGAATTTTTTTTTGGTGTTTCTCTGATTAAATAGATACTTATGTACCTATAAATGATTTTGGAAAGAATAAAGAGCAAACTACGAGGTAGCTACAGTTCAAATTTGACCCGCTTCCTACTGAATCGGCGGGAATTTGTCTTTTTCACAAGAGGTGGATCAAAACTTTTTACACCCAATCATTTGGTCAATTGTGCATTAAATATGTCCTAGTATTTTAGAAAATTTATTTGGTACAATTTTGCAACAAATATATGGTAGGTCCTTCACAAACAAACCTCATTTCGGCACTCGAAAAATGGAAAATGAATTTTCCATGCAAAGAAAATGAAAACTCCCTTAGGCAACATTGTTTGGAATTCCAAGATGCACCCTTGTGCACAATATGAGATCATTTGAACAAACTATGCCATGAAGGTGGCCATAAGATTGATCATTTGGCTTGAAAGCCATGAATCTTCACGCATGATAGCTCATTTCTGAGAACACTTTTTTAAAATAATTGCTCTATTACAAGTTTATAATTTTTGCTGGTAACTTGGCCACATATGATGAAACAATGCGGAGGTTTTCCAATTTTTTGATTCTTTTTGAATTTTTATGCCCGTTTGAAAATGCGGTCAAAACGGCCGGAATGACCGTTCCTAGCTAGTGGTTCAATCTTGGAATTTTTTTTTTTTTGGTGTTTCTCTGATTAAATAGATACTTATGTACCTAGAAATGATTTTTGGAAAAAAATAAAGAGCAAACTACGAGGTAGCTACAGTTCAAATTTGACCCGCTTCCTCCTGAATCGGCGGGAATTTGTCTTTCCCACGAGAGGTGGATCAAAACTTTTTACACCCAACCATTTGGTCAATTGTGCATTAAATATGTCCTAGTATTTTAGAAAATTGATTTGGTACAATTTTGCAACAAATATATGGTAGGTCCTTCACAAAAAACCTCATTTCGGGCATTCGAAAAATGGAAAATGAATTTTCCGTGCAAAGAAAATGAAAACTCCCTTAGGCAACATTGTTTCGAATTTCAAGATGCACCCTTGTGCACAATTGATACGTCCATTTTGCATCATGCTTTTATATCAATATTTATTGCATTATGAGCTGTTATTACACATTATATCTCGATACTTATGGCTATTCTCTCTTATTTTACAAGGTTTATCATGAAGAGGGGGGGATGCCGGCAGCTGGAATTCTGGCTGGAAAAGTAGCAAACGTTGGAAACCTATTCTACACAGCTCAAAAAGTCCTGAAACTTCACGAAACAACTTTTTGGAATTAATAAGAATTTTTGAGTGAAAGAAATACACCAGGGGGCCCACACCCTGTCCAGGAGACAGGGGCCCCTATAGGGCGCGCCCCCTATCTCCTGGACCCCCTGGTGGGCCTCCGGTGTCCATCTTCTGCTATATCATCGCTTTCACCCTGGAAAAAATCATGGGCAAGCTTACAGGACGAAACTCCGCCGCCACGAGGCGGAACCTTGGCGGAACCAATCTAGGGCTCTGGCGGAGCTATTCTGCCGGGGACACTTCCCTCCGGGAGGGGGAAATCATCACCAACGATCCTCTCATCAGGAGGGGGCCAATCTCCATCAACATCTTCACCAGCACCATCTCCTCTCAAAACCCTAGTTCATATCGTGTATCCAATCTTGTATCAAAACCACAAATTGGTACCTGTGGGTTGCTAGTAGTCTTGATTACTCCTTGTAATTGATGCTAATTGGTTTACTTGGTGGAAGATCATATGTTCAGATCCTTTATGCATATTATTACTCCTCTGATTATGAACATGAATATGCTTTGTGAGTAGTTACGTTTGTTCCTGAGGACATGGGTGAGGTCTTGCTATTGGTAGTCATGTGAATTTGGTATTCGTTCGATATTTTGATGAGATGTATGTTGTCTTTTCCTCTAGTGGTGTTATGTGAACGTCGACTACATGACACTTCACCATTATTTGGGCCTAGAGGAAGGCATGGGGAAGTAATAAGTAGATGATGGGTTGCTAGAGTGACAGAAGCTTAAACCCTAGTTTATGCGTTGCTTCGTTAGGGGCTGATTTGGATCCATATGTTTAATGATGTGGTTAGGTTTACCTTAATACTTCTTTTGTAGTTGCGGACGCTTGTAATAGGGGTTAATCATAAGTGGGATGCTTGTCCAAGCAAGGGCAGTACCCAAGTACCGGTCCACCCATATATCTAATTATCAAAGTACCAAACGCGAATCATATGAACGTGATGAAAACTAGCTTGACGATAATTCCCATGTGTCCTCGGGAGCTCCTTCTTCATTATTAGAAATTGTACAGGCTTATCCTTTGCTACATAAATGATTGGGCCACCTTTCTGCACTTTATATACTTTATTTACTTGTTGCTCGTTACCATTTATCTTATCACAAAACTATCTATCACCTACAATTTCAGTGCTTGCAGAGAAAACCTTACTGAAAACCGCTTATCATTTCCTTCTACTCCTCGTTGGGTTCGACACTCTTACTTATCGAAAGGACTACGATTTACCCCCTACACTTCTGGGTCATCAAGACTCTTTTCTGGAGCCGTTGTCGGGGAGTGTAGCGCTTTTGGTGAGTGGAACTTGGTAAGGAAACATTTATATAGTGTGCTGAAATTTTATGTTACTTGTCACTATGGAAACTAATTCTTTGAGGGGCTTGTTTGGGGTATCTTCACCCCAACCAGAAGAGCAAAGAGTTGCTCCTTAACCTACTGAACTTTATGAAAATATTCACTTTGAGATTCCTTCGGGTTGTTGGGGAATGTTGCAGAAAATTAAAATTATTCCTACGGTTTCACCAAGATCCATCTATGAGTTCATCTAAGCAACGAGTCAAGGGAGTGAGTTTGCATCTACATACCACTTGTAGATCGCGTACGGAAGCGTTCGAGGGAGCGGTGATGATGGAGTCATACTCGACGTGATTCAGATCACCGATGACCAAGTGCTGAACGGACAGCACCTCCGCGCTCAACACACGTGCAGTGCGGGTGACGCTCCTCCGCCTTGATCCAGCAAGGAGGAAGGAGAGGTTGAGGAAGACAGATCCACCGGCAGCACGACGGCGTGATGATGGTGGAGAAGCAAGATCTCGGCAGGCTGTGGCTTCACGAGCACACAACGGAGGAGGAGAGGTGTTGGGGAGGGAGGGCTAAGCCTTGGCTTGTGGTGCGGCTGCCTCCCTCACCCCTCTATTTATAGGGGAAGGGAGAGGGGCGGCCCCTCTAGATGGCATCTAGGGGGGGCGGCCAAGGGAGGGGGCTTGCCCCAAAGCAAGGGGGCCCCTCTAGGGTTCCCCCCTCAACCCTAGGCGCAAGGGCCCAAGGGGTGCGCCCAGCCCACCAGGGCTGGCTCCTTCCCCACGCAGCCCATGTGGCCCCCGGGGGTGGCCCCTCCCGGTGGACCTCCGAACCCTTCCGGTGGCTCCGTACAATACCGTTATGCCCCAAACTTTTCCGTGTCCGCTTGACAACTTCCCATATATAAATCTTTACCTCCGGACCCTTCCGAAACTCCTCGTGACGTCCGGGATCTCACCGGGACTCGAACAACATTCGTAATCACATACAAGTCTTCCTAATAACCCTAGCGCCACCGAACCTTAAGTGTAGACCCTACGGGTTCGGAGACATGCGCACATGACCGAGACGCTCTCAGTCAATAACCAACAGCGGATCTGGATACCCATGTTGGCTCCCACATGCTCCTCGATGATGTCATCGGATGAACCACGATGTCGAGGATTCAAGCAACCCGTATACTATTCCCTTTGTCGACGGTATGTTACTTGCCCGAGACTCGATCGTCGGTATCCCAATACCTCGCTCAGTCTCGTTACGGCAAGTCACTTTACTCGCACCGTAATGCATGATCCCGTGACCGACACTTGGTCACTTTGAGCTCATTATGGTGATGCACTACCGAGTGGGCCCAGTGATACCTCTCCGTCATACGGAGTGACAAATCCTGTCTCGATCCGTGTCAACCCGATGACACTTTCGGAGATACCTGTAATGCACCTTTATAGTCACCCGATTACGTTGTGACGCTTGGTACACCCAAAGCACTCCTACGGTATCCGGAGTTACACGATCTCATGGTCTAAGGAATAGATACTTGACATTGAGAAAGCTCTAGCAAAACGAACTACACGATCTTGTGCTATGCTTAGGATTGGGTCTTGTCCATCACGTCATTCTCCTAATGACGTGATCCCGTTATCAATGACATCGATGTCCATAGTCGAAACCATGACTATCTGTTGACCAACGAGCTAGTCAACTAGAGGCTTACTAGGGACGATTGTAGTCTATGTATTCACACGTGTATTACGATTTCCGGATAATACAGTTATAGCATGAATAAAAGACAATTATCATGAACAAGGAAATATAATAATAATGCTTTTATTATTGCCTCTAGGGCATATTTCCAACAGTCTCCCACTTGCACTAGAGTCAATAATCTAGTTACATTGTGATGAATCGAACACCCATAGAGTTCGGTGTTGATCATGTTTTGCCCATGGAAGAGGTTTAGTCAACGGATCTGCGACATTCAGATCCGTATGCACTTTGCAAATTTCTATGTCTCCATCTTGAACATTTTCACGGATGGAGTTGAAGCGACGCTTGATGTGCTGGTCTTCTTGTGAAACCTGGGCTCCTTGGCAAGTGCAATAGCTCCAGTGTTGTCACGAAAGAGTTTCATCGGCCCGACGCATTGGGTATGACTCCTAGGTCGGTGATGAACTCCTTCACCCAAATTGCTTCATGCGCTGCCTCCGAGGCTGCCATGTACTCCGCTTCACATGTAGATCCCGCCACGACGCTCGCTTACAGCTGCACCAGCTTCGCTCCACCATTCAACATGTACACGATCCGGTTTGTGACTTAGAGTCATCCAGATCTGTGTCGAAGCTAGCGCCGACGTAACCCTTTACGACGAGCTCTTCGTCACCTCCATAAACGAAACATGTCCTTCGTCCTTTTCGGTACTTTAGGATATTCTTGACCGCTGTCCAGTGTTCCTTGCGGGATTACTTTGGTACCTTCCTACCAAACTTACGGCAAGGTTTACATCAGGTCCGTACACAGCATGGCATACATAATAGATCCTATGGCTGAAGCATAGGGATGACACTCATCTCTTCTTTATCTTTTGCCGTGGTCGGGCATTGAGCTGAGCTCAATCTCACACCTTGCAATACAGGCAAGAACCCTTCTTGACTGATCCATTTTGAACTTCTTCAAAATCTTATCAAGGTATGTGCTTTGTGAAAGACCTATGAGGCGCCTCGATCTATCTCTATAGATCTTGATGCCTAATATATAAGCAGCTTCTCCAAGGTCCTTCATTGAAAAACACTTATTCAAGTAGGCCTTAATGCTGTCCAAGAATTCTATATCATTTCCCATCAAAAGTATGTCATCTACATATAATATGAGAAATGCTACATAGCTCCCACTCACTTTCTTGTAAACGCAGGCTTCTCCATAAGTCTGCATAAACCCAAACGCTTTGCTCATCTCATCAAAGTGAATGTTCCAACTCCGAGATGCTTGCACCAGCCCATAAATGGATCGCTGGAGCTTGCATACTTTGTCAGCATTCTTAGGATCGACAAAACCTTCCGGCTGCATCATATGCAGCTCTTCCTTAAGATAACCGTTAAGGAACGCTGTTTTGACGTCCATCTGCCATATCTCATAATCATAGTATGCGGCAATTGCTAACATGATTCGGACGGACTTAAGCTTCGCTACGGGAGAGAAAGTCTCATCGTAGTCAATCCCTTGAACTTGCCGATAACCTTTAGCGACAAGTCGAGCTTTATAGATGGTGACATTACCATCCGTGTCCGTCTTCTTCTTGAAGATCCATTTGTTTTCTATCGCTCGCCGATCATCGGGCAAGTCAGTCAAAGTCCATACTTTGTTTTCATACATGGATTCTATCTCAGATTTCATGGCTTCTAGCCATTTGTTGGAATCTGGGCAAGCCATCGCTTCTTCATAGTTCGAAGGTTCACCGTTGTCTAACAACATGATTTCCAGGACAGGGTTGATGTACCACTCAGGTGCGGAACGTGTCCTTGTGGACCTACGAAGTTCAGTAGCAACTTGATCCGAAGTACCTTGATCATCATCATTATTTTCCTCTTCAGTTGGTGTAGGCATCACAGGTACATTTTCCTGAGCTGCACTACTATCCCGTTCAAGAGGTAGTACTTCATCGAGTTCTACTTTCCTCCCACTTACTTCTTTCGAGAGAAACTCCTTTTCCAGAAAGGATCCGTTCTTGGCAACAAAGATCTTGCCCTCGGATCTTAAGTAGAAGGTATACCCTATGGTTTCCTTAGGGTATCCTATGAAGATGCATTCTTCCGAGTTGGGTTCGAGCTTTTCAGGTTGAAGTTTCTTGACATAAGCATCGCATCCCCAAACTTTTAGAAACGACAGCTTAGGTTTCTTCCCAAAGCATAATTCATACGGTGTCGTCTCAACGGATTTAGACGGTGCCCTATTTAAAGTGAATGTAGTTGTCTCTAGAGCGTATCCCCAAAATGATAGCGGTAAATCGGTAAGAGACATCATAGACCGCACCATATCCAATAGAGTGCGATTACGACGTTCGGACACACCGTTACGCTGAGGTGTTCCAGGCGGCGTGAGTTGTGAAACGATTCCACATTTTCTTAAGTGTGTACCAAATTCGTCACTTAAATATTCTCCTCCACGATATGATCGTAAGAATTTTATCTTTCGGTCACGTTGATTCTCTACTTCATTCTGAAATTCCTTGAACTTTTCAAAGGTCTCAGACTTGTGTTTCATCAAGTAGACATACCCATATCTACTCAAGTCATCTGTGAGAGTGAGAACATAACGATATCCTCCGCGAGCCTCAACAATCATTGGACCGCACACATCGGTATGTATGATTTCCAACAAGTTGGTTGCTCGCTCCATTGTTCCGGAGAACGGAGTCTTGGTCATCTTGCCCATGAGGCATGGTTCGCATGTGTCAAATGATTCATAATCTAGAGACTCCAAAAGTCCATCAGCATGGAGCTTCTTCATGCGCTTGACACCAATGTGACCAAGGCGGCAGTGCCACAAGTATGTGGGACTATCGTTATCAACTTTACATCTTTTGGTATTCACGCTATGAATATGTGTAATATTACGCTCGAGATTCATTAAGAATAAACCATTGACCATTGGAGCATGACCATAAAACATATCTCTCATATAAATAGAACAACCATTATTCTCGGATTTAAATGAGTAGCCATCTCGTATCAAACGAGATCCAGATACAATGTCATGCTCAAACTTGGCACCAAATAACAATTATTAAGGTTCAAAACTAATCCCGTAGGTAAATGTAGAGGTAGCGTGTTGACGGCGATCACATCGACTGGAACCATTCCCGCGCGCATCGTCACCTCGCCCTTCGCCAGTCTCCGCTTATTCCGCAGCTCCTGCTGTGAGTTACAAATATGAGCAACGGCACCGTATCAAATACCTAGGAGTTACTACGAGTAATGGTAAGGTACACATCAATTACATGTATATCAAATATACCTTTGGTGTTGCCAGCCTTCTTATCCGCTAAGTATTTGGGGCAGTTCCGCTTCGAGTGACCCTTCCCCTTGCAATAAAAGCACTCTGTCTCAGGCTTGGGTCCATTCTTTGACTTCTTCCGGCAACTTGCTTACGGGCGGCAACCTCCTTGCCGTCCTTCTTGAAGTTCTTCTTGCCCTTGCCCTTCTTGAACTTAGTGGTTTTATTGACCATCAACACTTGATGTTCTTTCTTGATTTCAACCTCTGCTGACTTCAGCATTGAGAATACTTCGGGAATGGTCTTCACCATCCCCTGCATATTGTAATTCATCACAAAGCTCTTGTAGCTTGGTGGGAGCGATTGAAGGATTCTGTCAATGACCGCCTCATCAGGGAGGTTAATATTCAGCTGGGTCATGCGGTTGTGCAACCCAGACATTTTGAGTATGTGCTCACTGACATAACTATTTTCCTCCATCTTACAACTATAGAACTTGTCGGAGACGTCATATCTCTCGACCCGGGCGTGAGCTTGGAAAACTAGTTTCAGCTCTTCGAACATCTCATATGCTCCGTGATGCTCAAAACGCTTTTGGAGCCCCGGTTCTAAGCTGTAAAGCATGCCGCACTGAACGAGGGAGTAATCATCAGTACGTGTCTGCCAAACGTTCAAATCGTCTTGCAGTGCTGGGAGAGCAGGTGGGTCACCTAACGGTGCTTCTAGGACATATGCCTTCTTGGCAGCTATGAGGATGATCCACAGGTTCCGGACCCAGTCCGTATAGTTGCTGCCATAATCTTTCAGCTTGGTTTTCTCTAGGAACGCGTTGAAGTTCATGTTGACATGAGCGTTGGCCATTTGATCTACAAGACATATTTTTGCAAAAAGTTTTAGACTAAGTTCATGATAATTAAGTTCATCTTAATCAAATTATTGAATGAACTCCCACTCAGATTTGACATCCCTCTAGTCATCTAAGTGTTACACAATCCGAGTCGACTAGGCCGTGTCCGATCATCACGTGAGACGGACTAGTCATCGTCGGTGAACATTCTCATGTTGATCGTATCTTCTATACGACTCGTGTTCGACCTTTCGGTCTCCGTGTTCCGAGGCCATGTCTGTACATGCTAGGTTCGTCAAGTTAACCCTAAGTGTTTTGCATGTGTAAAACTGTCTTACACCCGTTGTATGTGAACGTAAGGATCTATCACACCCGATCATCACGTGGTGCTTCGAAACGACGAACTTTAGCAACGGTGCACAGTTAGGGGAGAACACTTCTTGAAATTGTTGTAAGAGATCATCTTATTTACTACCGTCGTTCTAAGTAAACAAGATGCATAAAACATAATAAACATCACATGCAATTATATAAAGTAGTGACATGATATGGCCAATATCATATAGCTCCTTTGATCTTCATCTTCGGGGCTCCATGATCATCTTGTCACCGGCATGACACCATGATCTCCATCATCATGATCTCCATCATCGTGTCTTCATGAAGTTGTCACGCCAATGACTACTTCTACTTCTATGACTAACGCGTTTAGCAATAAACTAAAGTAGTTTACATGGCGTTCTTCAATGACACGCAGGTCATACAAAAATAAAGACAACTCCTATGGCTCCTGCCGGTTGTCATACTCATCGACATGCAAGTCGTGATTCCTATTACAAGAACATGATCTCATACATCACAATATATCATTCATCATTCATCACAAAGACCGGCGAGGTATATATATTTATATAAGCAGGTATCTGGTGATCATCACATGTTTTAAATGACTTGAAGATATATTAACGAATCGATCTTTGTTCTTTCAGCCATCCGGATCGAGCAAATCTTCAGGCAAAAGGACGAAACGAGGCCCGAACAAAAACTTGAAGGAGGGCGTAAAGTACAATATCGAGGCAGTCAGACCTAATGGTGAACCATTAGCGCCTAAGAAGATTGCGGACAAGTTCGTTCGTTAGTGCGGAGTTCTTGTGAAGGACCAACTCCCGATCTCCCTTCAAGAATGGAGAGAGCCAGCAAAAGACAAAAGACAAAAAGGCAAAGAGGACGCTGCTCCACGTCCAGATGTTACTTTTGTCGACAAGAATCAAAAAGATCTGCTTTGGGATACTCTCATGGAACATTTCACCCTACCAGATCATTTCATAGAAGCAGATGTGCAGAAAGTCAAGGACGCTACTCTTAGGAAGATGGCGGTTGCATTCAAGAACCACAAGAATCGTGAATGGGACAAGTACGTCAAGGGAGGAAGGAAGACTCCAGATTCGAGGGAACACTAGAGAACCAACATGCTCATTGGGACGATTTCGTGAAATTCAAGGATTCGAATTAGCTAAGGAACGGTCGAGAATAAACAAGAAGAATGCCGAAAAAAGGATAAGTTCCATAAGCTGGGGCGGTGGCTATCACGGTGGCAATGCCTAAGTGGGATAAGTCTGAGAAAGAGATGGAGGATGCAGGTGCCACTCCGGTTACTAAGAGCTGGCCCCCCTGGGTCAGGACTTGGTTCTATGCGCATGGGGGGGAGTTGGACCCGAAGATAGGCAATGTTTCGACGTGGGCAAGTCTGAAGGGAGCCGACGATGCGATACTTGTTGCAATAGAAGAGGCACGATCGGGGGTGTTCTAGCCCAACAGAGAGAACGACGAGCTTACGCGTGCCACAGGAA
This sequence comes from Aegilops longissima, assembly GCA_021605205.1. Lineage (NCBI taxonomy): Eukaryota > Viridiplantae > Streptophyta > Magnoliopsida > Poales > Poaceae > Aegilops > Aegilops longissima. The sequence continues at coordinate 20,174,399 of CM038682.1, forward strand.
ATCCTGAACACCGGGAAGAACACGAGGCAAGGGCGCTATTCCGTGGTATGAGGGGTTTTCGATGGAACACCGACTACGAACCCGTGCGAGAAAGAAGATTGCGGAGGAGAAGAAGAGGAAGATGGAGGAGGAGCAGAGGAAGCGGGACTATGAACGCCTTCAAGGCCTAGAAGCAAGTCAAGCGGAATTGGTAGTCAAATTCCAGCGGCAGCAGGAGCAGATCGACTCACTTACCCAGCAAAGGGGGTCTCAGCAGCTGCGGCAGCTAGCAAATGATCCAGCATTGGATAGCACCGCCCCATCCATGCCGAGAAGCAGCGTGGGTTCCGCCCCGGACGACGCAATGCTGGGTAGATACCCCGTGGATGACATCACGGAGAACACTAGCTGCGAGCTACACGTCAAAATGAAGAACATATCCATGAAGGTGGTGGACGCCGTTGCTTTTACAAATCCCCCGGAGGCAACCTTCCATTGCAACCCGATTCCAGCGGGCTATGCTCGTGTCTTGGTTGATGAGGTGGTGGACCCATATTCGGAGCTACAGCTTGACATTCCTGGAGGTGACGACGAGCGCTTTCTCGGAGACGCCAACCATCGTATCATCCTATGGAAAAAGGATTGCATCATCTTTCGAAGGCCACCGACACCGCGTCCGCCGACTCCTCGTCGAAGTCCGACACCGAGTCAGCAGTCTCCCGCTCCTGCAAGTCCACCAAGTCCGGCAAAGTGTTAGGCCACCTCCTCCAAGTCCGCAAAGTGTCGTGCCACCTCCTCCTCCAAGTCCGCCACAGCGTCAGACGTCCACCTCCTCCAAGTCTGCACAACCTCAGCCTCCTCCTCCAAGTCTGGCACAGCTTCAGGAGGCCACTCCTCCTCATCCAACTCAGCCCCGTCAGCCGTCTCCGCCGCCTCAGCAATCGCAGAAGAGACACCCCGCAGCTATGGTGCGTAGTGGTACGAGTCGAGGTAGTACAGGAAGTACAGGCGGAGGCAAGCGATATAAATATGGTCCAAGCCTCATGCCTCTTCCGCAGAGGGCTTATGACAGGTCCGAGGAGGAAATCGCATCCATATCGAAGTCCGAGGTGGAAGCCCATTTTGCACCGAAACCGCCACCGCCACCGAGGGAGAAAGTGCCTGAGGAAAAGATTGACCACTTCATTCGTATGGCTCAACCACCAGCTCCCAAGCCTGTTGACACAGACTATGAGCGCCACATCAGGAAGTTAAATCGAGCACGTCTACGTAAGGAGGCGAGCTCGGGATCGAGCAAACAAGAAGCAGCTGTCAAAAATGCGGAAAACCATTCCCAGTGGGAGAACAGTGGCGCAATTGATCCCCTCACTTGTGTGCCAACAACACGTGACAGTACGCGCGCCCAATATTATTGTGGGCAAACAGTTTACGTTCCTGAGGTGGTCAATGTGGTAATAATGGAGGACCATATAATGCAGGCTGAAGTTCTCAAAATCACTGTTGGACAACTCCTCGAGATCGAGCCCATGCCTGTGCTTAGAGAGGATGAAATAAAACGGAAATATGTCCGGGTAAACCTTTGGTCGAGCAGACAAGGTCAAGAACCTCCCAACGAGAATGTATGAATTGCATCAATGGTACATGAACATTACCAAGATTTCGATCGATTGTCCCTCATGGTGAATGTCAAGGAGGAGCATTACTACCATGAGAAAGCTGTGTCCGTTGAGTATTCTGAACTGTTTCAGTTATACAATCAAGACGCACTCGACAAATCTATCGCGATTGCTATTGTCCGTAAGTGATTTCTTTCGTAATTTAAGTCTCAAGCTAGCTGTGGTGATCCTTTTGATCAATCATTACCTGTAATTATCCCCACTATATTCTTTTCTGTGGTATTATATGCAGGATGAAGATGTATGGAATGAGAAAAGGTGGACGCTTTGGCATTGGGTTCATTGACCCAAACACCGTTAATGAATACACATGGAATATAGATGCACGCCATCGAAGGCCGAGAGGACAGCATGCTACAGTTCTTGAAGCGCCTCAAATACAATGAAGATATACTACTTCCTTACAACTTCCAAAGAGTCACATTGTCTTGTACTACAAATTCTCTGTTTTTGCCTACTAGCTAGCTACATGTTTTTGCTTACATATGCCCGCTTAATTAAGATATGCAAACGTGTGTGCATGCAGATTTCACTGGTCTTGTGTATCATTAAAGTTGACGCCGAACAGTTGAAATACTGGACTCACTACTTAAAGAAAAACTGACTATAACATCTTGTTTGGGATAGTCAACAGGTAATTTCAATCATTATTAACTATATATCTCGCCTATTTAGTTCGTCATTTTATGATATGAACTATTTAATACCCCTTTATTCATTTTCTTTGTCGGTGGGCAGGGCTTGGGCAAGGTTCATCAGCGTCACGGAAGGCGTAATGGAAAGAAAAGCTTAAATGGGGAAGACCCAAGGTAAGTAATTATAGTACTAGCTAGCTAGCTAGCTGCCATCTCTTTAATTATCATGCTTGATTAATTATTATCTGATCAAATTCCATTCTCGTAAAGGCCTCAAGCAGGTGCGGGGACTGATCTGTGTGCATTCTGCTTTTGCGAGAACATTCGCATGATGGCGTCCAAAGGAGCAGATCTCAAAGACAGGAATGGGTACGCTTGTCAAAACACTATTCACAATTTTTACACCATTATCGATATCTAGTCACACAACTAATACACATGCATATTGATCTCCTTCTTAACAGTTCGAGAGGTGCGGAGAAGCTCCTAGAAACGGAGCGCGTAGAAGCACTTCAAGAGGAAATAGCGGATTTTTGCTCGACCAGGTCATAAATCCAAGGAGAATACTATTACCCGCTACCGCCCCATGAAAACCACTTCCAATTGTCATCGTGTTCAAGCCACCAATTAGGCTAATGCCACTGGCTCCGAAGGCAACATGCATATGTAGGAGAAATTGTATATAGCTATACATGTGTGTATGTGTGAATTAATTAATATGATGGTTTGTGAGACATTGATGATATATATATGCATGATTGGTTCTACTAGAAATTCTATATATATGCATAACGTGTACAATGTGTAGTATCGTAAAATACCAGCAAACCAAAAAGAATTAAAATGGAAACACAAAATTAAATGAAAAAGAAATCATAAAACTAAAAACCCCCAAACCTTATAGTACCGGTTGGTCTTACCAACCGGTACTAAAGGGCTCGTGCCCTCGAGCTGGCTCGTGCCACGTGGTTTCCCTTTTAGCACCGGTTCATGCTGAACCGGTACTAAAGGGGGGCTTTAGTGCCCTCACTTTAGTGCGGTTATGGAACCGCACTAAAAACCTACTGAACAGTGCTATTGCCCGGTTCTGCACTAGTGGGCGGACGGGAATGGGGAATAGAGGTAGATAAGCATAGGGGTAATTCATACTAGTTCATAGCAGTTCATATGCACTATCGGAAAGCATAAGGTAGATTTCGGGATTGGGGGATAGGGGAATAGGGGGAAAGGGGGTACACAATGGACACCGGCTGACCGCGGCGGCCGTCACCGGCGTGCGGAGCGGCTGGTCGAGCCGCTGGCCTTCTTCTTCTTCTTCATCGCCGTGCGGGCCGGCGGGTCGTGCTCGTCGTCCTCGGTGGAGTCGAGGTCGATCTGACAGGTAGGACGGACTGGCTCCGGCGCCCTAGCTGGCATGTGCGCCGCCTCTTCTTCCTCCTCCTTAGCCTCCCCGCCGATGACCGCCGGCGGCGCGATAGCCGTCTCCCAAAGACATCTGCGGCACGACGGTCATTAGGAGCCCAGTAGGTCTTGTACTTGCACCACTTCTTCCTCTGTTTAGGTTCGTCGGAGACGGCCTGATTCATGGTCCAGCGAATGATGTCAACTGCCATCGCGCCCTTTGCTGGGTCAGGAATCAGTGTCTTCAGCTCTTCTTTAGTGGCCTTCATGATCACGGCATTAGATTCGTTCTGCATGTCCGACATGGATCCGAAGTTGGAGCACACCTCCATGGTGTTCTCGAACTTGGTCCGGTCACCAGCTGTCCACCCGAGGAAGAAGGCCCTCCAGCCAATACCCCAAGGGAAGGGGTTGGTGTTGGAGCTGGAGCTAGAGCTCATGGCGATGGGGAGGAGGAAGGTTGACAGTGAGAGAAGAGAGGGGGTGGGTAAGTAGTGGTGGGCAGGGTGAGAAAATATAGGGGGGATGGAGAGGAGGAGAAGAGTGACAGTCATGTCGTTTTAACTACAAGCTCTTGAATTACCCATGAACTCTGTGCAGTGCCTGACTCCATGACTTGTGTGCAGATCGAGGATAGCAATGAGATGGGCACGGAGGTGCTCCCGGCCGTTGACAACAAGGGCAAGCAGCCCCTTCACCCAATGCCCGACGAGGTTGAGCTGCCGCCCACCGCCGAGGAAGACCCGAAGACGCCTGAGGGTGGCGACACTACAAGAAATATGTCAACTAGTGACCTTCTGTTAGTGACCCTGGAAGAATTGGTCATAGGTCTATGACCATTTGAGACCAATTGGTCGAAAGCTGTTCGGGGGGCTCCAAACCCTAAACCATTGCGACCATTTTGGTCAGAAAGGTCGTAATTTCCTTACACAAAATGGTCATAAAGCAAACAGCGCTGGTCCGCTGCCTTATTTCTAGTTGTTAACGACCAATATAGATGGTCATAGCCTTGTAAATTGTGGTGGGTTGTGATGACTAGGCGCCATCTCATCAGTTTTGCCTATGTGTCATGTCCATGTGTCAATTTTTGCCCTAGGTTTTGAAGCAACCTATATTTCTATTATTCCAAAAATTCCCAAAACAATTTCATAAATTGTTTGGATCATATCTTCATCAAATATGTCAAAAACCTTCCTTGCCTAGTTAAAAAATAATTCAACAATATTCATTTTCCTATTCTGTTCAGAACAACACTTTGTGAAGGAAGTGTTATTTATATATTCTTGATTTCCCTAAACATTTGTGAAGACATTCTTCTTAGTATATGATCATCCTCAGCCAAAACTCACGCCCATTGGCCATGTGCATTTCCCGTACCGCTAATCAAACACTTGTGTGCTAATTCATGTTTGAGCATAGTTCGGTCTCCTCATGAGAAACTTATGTTATAATTTTATTCCTAGCACCTACCTGGGGAGTGCCCAACCCACTAGACATTCCTAGTCCGCCCAATGTTGGCGAACATAGTAATTTCAAACAAATTCCTACGCACACGCAGGATCATGGTGATGCATAGCAACGAGAGGGGAGAGTGTGTCCACGTACCCTCGTAGACCGAAAGCGGAAGCGTTATGACAACGCGGTTGATGTAGTCGTACGTCTTCACGATCCGACCGATCCAGGCACCGAACGTACGGCACCTCCGTGTTCTGCACACGTTCAGCTCGATGACGATCCCCGCACCCGATCCAGCAGGTGTCGGGATGAGTTCCGTCGGACGACGGCGTCTTGACAATGATGATGTTCTATCGACGCAGGCTTCGCCTAAACTCATGACGATATGATCGAGGTGGAATATGGTGGAGGGGGGCACCGCACACGGCTAAGGAACGATCAAGAAGATCAACTTGTGTGTCATGGGATGCCCCCCTGCCCCCGTATATAAAGGAGCAAGGGAGGAGGAGGCCGGCCCTAGGAGGAGGGCGCGCCAAGGGGAGTCCTACTCCCACCGGGAGTAGGACTCCTTTCCTAGTCCAACTAGGAGAAGGGGGGAAAGGAGGGAAGTGGGGAAGGAAGGGAGAGGGGGGCCGCGCCCCAAACCCCTTGTCCAATTCGGACTGGGCTTGGGAAGGACGCGCGCCACCTCCTGGCTCCTTCCCACTAAGGCCCATTAAGGCCCAATACTCTTCCCCGTATTCCCGTAACTCCCCGGTACTCTGAAAAATACCCGAATCACTCGGAACCTTTCCGATGTCCAAATATAGTCGTCTAATATATCGATCTTTACGTCTCGACCATTTCGAGACTCCTCGTCATGTCCCCGATCTCATCGGGACTCAACTCCTTAGGTACATCAAAACTCATAAACTTATAATAAAACTCTCTTACGTAACGTTAAGCGTGCGGACCCTACGGTTCGAGAACTATGTAGACATGACCTAGAACTGTTTCCGGTCAATAACCAATAGTGGAACGATGTTCATATTGGCTCCTGCATATTCTACGAACATCTTTATCGGTCAAACCGCATAACAACATACGTTGTTCCCTTTGTCATCGGTATGTTACTTGCCCGAGATTCGATCGTCGGTATCCAATACCTAGTTCAATCTCGTTACCGGCAAGTCTCTTTACTCGTTACGTAATGCATCATTCCGTAACTAACTCATTAGCTACATTGCTTGCAAGGCTTATAGTGATGTGCATTACCGAGAGGGCCCAGAGATACTTCTCCGACAATCGGAGTGACAAAACCTAATCTCGAAATACGCCAACCCAACATGTACCTTTGGAGACACCTGTAGAGCTCCTTTATAATCACTCAGTTACGTTGTGACGTTTGGTAGCACACAAAGTGTTCCTCTGGTAAACGGGAGTTGCATAATCTCATAGTCATAGGAACATGTATAAGTCATGAAGAAAGCAATAACAGAATACTAAACGATCGTGTGCTATGCTAACGGAATGGGTCATGTCAATCACATCATTCTCCTAATGATATGATCCCGTTAATCAAATGACAACTCATGTCTATGGCTAGGAAACATAACCATCTTTGATCAACAAGCTAGTCAAGTAGAGGCATACTAGTGACACTCTATTTGTCTATGTATTCACACATGTATTATGTTTCCGGTTAATACAATTCTAGCATGAATAATAAACATTTATCATGATATACAAAAAATAATAATAACTTTATTATTGCCTCTAGGGCATATTTCCTTCAGTCTCCCACTTGCACTAGAGTCAATAATCTAGTTCACATCGCCATGTGATTTAACACCAATATTCACATCTGTCTGTGATTAATACCCATAGTTCACATCATCATGCGATCAACACCCAAAGGGTTTACTAGAGTCAATAATCTAGTTCACATTGCTATGTGATTAACACCCAAAGAGTACTAAGGTATGATCATGTTTTAGTCGTGAGAGAAGTTTAGTCAACGGGTCTGTCACATTCAGAGCCGTATATATTTTGCAAGTATTTTATGTCTACAATGCTCTGCACGGAGCTACTCTAGCTAATTGCTCCCACTTTCAATATGTATCCAGATTAAGACTTAGAGTCATCTAGATCAGTGCCAAGACTTATATCGACGTAACCCTTTACGATGAACCTTTTGTCACCTCCATAATCGAGAAACATATCCTTATTCCACTAAGGATAATTTTGACCAATGTCCAGTGATCTACTCCTAGATCACTATTGTACTCCCTTGCCAAAACAGTGTAGGGTATACAATAGATCTGGTACACAGCATGGCATACTTTATAGAACCTATGGCCAAGGCATAGGGAATGACTTTCATTCTCTTTCTATCTTCTGCCGTGGTCGGGCTTTGAGTCTTACTCAATTTCACACCTTGTAACACAGGCAAAAACTCTTTCTTTGACTGTTCCATTTTGAACTACTTCAAAATCTTGTCAAGGTATGTACTCATTGAAAAAACTTATCAAGCGTCTCGATCTATCTCTATAGATCTTGATGCTCAATATGTAAGCAGTTTCACCGAGGTCTTTCTTTGAAAAACTCCTTTCAAACACTCCTTTATGCTTTGCAGAATAATTCTACATTATTTCCGATCAACAATATGTCATTCACATATACTTATCAGAAATGTTGTAGTGCTCCCACTCACTTTCTTGTAAATACAGGCTTCACCGCTAGTCTGTATAAAACTATATGCTTTGATCAACTTATCAAAGCGTATGTTCCAATTCCGAGATGCTTGCACCAGTCCATAGATGGATCGCTGGAGCTTGCATATTTTGTTAGCACCTTTAGGATTGACAAAACCTTCTGGTTGCATCATATACAACTCTTCTTTAATAAATTCATTAAGGAATGCAGTTTTGTTTATCCATTTGCCAGATTTCATAAAATGCGGCAATTGCTAACATGATTCAGACAGACTTTAAGCATAGATACGAGTGAGAAACTCTCATCGTACTCAACACCTTGAACTTGTCGAAAACCTTTTGCGACAATTCTAGCTTTGTAGATAGTAACACTACTATCAGCGTCCGTCTTCCTCTTGAAGATCCATTTAACCTCAATGGCTTGCCGATTATTGGGCAAGTCAATCAAAGTCCATACTTTGTTCTCATACATGGATCCCATCTCAGATTTCATGGCCTCAAACCATTTCGCGGAATCTGGGTTCATCATCGCTTCCTCATAGTTCGTAGGTTTGTCATGGTCAAGTAACATGACCTCCAGAACAGGATTACCGTACCACTCTGGTGCGGATCTCACTCTGGTTTACCTACGAGGTTCGGTAGTAACTTGATCTGAAGTTACATGATCATTATCATTAGCTTCCTCACTAATTGGTGTAGTAGTCACAGGAACAGATTACTGTGATGAACTACTTTCCAAATAAGGTGCAGGTACATTTACCTCATCAAGTTCTACTTTCCTCCCACTCACTTCTTTCGAGAGAAACTCCTTCTCTAGAAAGGATCCATTCTTAGCAACGAATGTCTTGCCTTTGGATCTGTGATAGAAGGTGTACCCAACTGTCTCCTTTGGGTATCCTATGAAGACACATTCCTCCGATTTGGGTTTTAAGCTTATCAGTATGAAACTTTTTCACATAAGCATTGCAACCCCAAATTTTAAGAAATGACAACTTTGGTTTCTTGCCAAACCACAGTTCATATGGTGTCGTCTCAACGGATTTAGATGGTGCCCTTTTTAACGTGAATGTAGCTGTCTCTAATGCATAACCCCAAAACGTTAGTGGTAAATCGGTAAGAAACATCATAGATTGCACTATATCCAATAAAGTACGGTTATGACGTTCGGACACACCATTATGCTGTGGTGTTCCAGGTGGCGCGAATTTGTGAAACTATTCCACATTGTTTTAATTGAAGACCAAACTCGTAACTCAAATATTTGTCTCCTGCGATCAGATCGTAGAAACTTTATTTTCTTGTCACGATGATTTTCCACTTCACTCTGAAATTCTTTGAACTTTTCAAATGTTTCATACTTATGTTTCATCAAGTAGATATACCCATATCTGCTCAAATCATCTGTGAAGGTCAAAAAATAACGATACCCGCCGCGAGCCTCAACACTCATCGGATTGCATACATCAGTATGTATTATTTCCAATAAGTCAGTTGCTTGCTCCATTGTTCCGGAGAACGGAGTTTTAGTCATCTTGCCCATAAGGCATGGTTCGCAAGCATCAAGTGATTCATAATCAAGTGATTCCAAAATTCCATCAGCATGGAGTTTCTTCATGCTCTTTACACCAATATGACCTAAACGGCAGTGCCACAAATAAGTTGCACTACCATTATTAACTTTGCATCTTTTGGCTTCAATATTATGAATATGTGTATCACTACGATCGAGATCCAACAAACTATTTTCATTGGGTGTATGACCATCGAAGGTTTTATTCATGTAAACAGAACAACAATGATTCTTTGATTTTAAATGAATAACCGTATCGCAATAAACATGATCAAATCATATTCATGCTCAACGCAAACACCAAATAACACTTATTTAGGTTCAACACTAATCCCGAAAGTATAGGGAGTGTGCGATGATGATAATATCAATCTTAGAATTACTTCCAACACACATCGTCACCTCACCCTCAACTAGTCTCTGTTTATTCTGCAACTCCGCTTTGAGTTACTACTCTTAGCAACTGAACCAGTATCAAAAGCCGAGGGTTGCTATAAACACTAGTAAAGTACACATCAATAACATGTATATCCAATATATACTTTGTTCACTTTGCCATCCTTCTTATCCGCCAAATACTTGGGGTGGTTCTGCTTCTAGTGACCAGTCCCTTTGCAGTATAAGCACTTAGTCTCAGGCTTAGGTCCAGACTTGGGCTTCTTCACTTTGAGCAGCAACTTGCTTGCCGTTCTTCTTGAAGTTCCCCTTCTATCCCTTTTGCCCTTTTCTTGAAACTAGTGGTCTTGTTAACCATCAACACTTGATGTTTTCCTTGATTTCTACCTTCGTCGATTTCAGCATCGCGAAGAGCTTGGGAATCACTTTCGTCATTCCTTGCATATTATAGTTCATCACGAAGTTCTACTAACTTGGTGATGGTGACTAGAGAATTCTGTCAATCACTATTTTATCTGGAAGATTAACTCCCACTTGATTCAAGCGATTGTAGTACCCAGACAATCTGAGCACATGCTCACTAGTTGAGCGATTCTCCTCCATCTTTTAGCTATAGAACTTGTTGGAGACTTCATATCTCTCAACTCGGGTATTTGCTTGAAATATTAACTTCAATTCCTGGAATATCTCATATGGTCCATGACGTTCAAAACATCTTTGAAGTCCCGATTCTAAGCCGTTTAAGCATGGTGCACTAAAGTATCAAGTAGTCATCATTTTGAGCTAGCCAAACGTTCATAACGTCTGCATCTGCTCTTGCAATAGGTTTGTCACCTAGCGGTGCATCAAGGACATAATTCTTCTGTGCAGCAATGAGGATAGACCTCAGATCACGGATCCAATCCGCATCATTGCTACTAACATCTTTCAACACAGTTTTCTCTAGGAACATATCAAAATAAACATATGAAAGCAACAACGCGAGCTATTGATCTACAACATAATTTGCAAAATACTACCAGGACTAAGTTCATGATAAATTTAAGTTCAATTGATCATATTACTTAAGAACTCCCACTTAGACAGACATCTCTCTAGTCATCTAAGTGATCACGTGATCCAAATCAACTAAACCATAACCGATCATCACGTGAGATGGAGTAGTTTTCAATGGTGAACATCACTATGTTGATCATATCTACTATATGATTCACGCTCGACCTTTCGGTCTCCGTGTTCCGAGGCCATATCTGCATATGCTAGGCTCGTCAAGTTTAACTGAGTATTCGCGTGTGCAAAACTGGCTTGCACCCGTTGTAGATGGACGTGAGCTTATCACACCGATCATCACGTGGTGTCCGGGCACGACGAACTTTGGCAACGGTGCATACTCGGGGAGAACACTTCTTGATAATTATTGAGAGATCATCTTAAAATGCTACCGTCAATCAAAGCAAGATAAGATGCATAAAAGATAAACATCACATGCAATCAATATAAGTGATATGATATGGCCATCATCATCTTGTGCTTGTGATCTCCATCTCCGAAGCACCTCCATGATCACCATCGTCACCGGCGCGACACCTTGATCTCCATCGTAGCATCGTAGTCGTCTCGCCAATCTTATGCTTCCACGACTATCGCTACCGCTTAGTGATAAAGTAAAGCATTACAGGGCGATTGCATTGCATACAATAAAGCGACAACCATATGGCTCCTGCCAGTTGCCGATAACTCGGTTACAAAACATGATCATCTCATACAATAAAATTTAGCATCACGTCTTGACCATATCACATCACAACATGCCCTGCAAAAACAAGTTAGACGTCCTCTACTTTGTTGTCGCAAGTTTTATGTGGCTGCTACGGGCTGAGCAAGAACCGTTCTTACCTACGCATCAAAACCACAACGATAGTTTGTCAAGTTGGTGCTGTTTTAACCTTCGCAAGGACCGGGCGTAGCCACACTCGGTTCAACTAAAGTTGGAGAAACAGACACCCGCTAGTCACCTGTGTGCAAAGCACGGCGGTAAAACCAGTCTCACGTAAGTGTACGCGTAATGTCGGTCCGGGCCGCTTCATCCAACAATACCGCCGAACCAAAGTATGGCATGCTAGTAAGCAGTATGACTTGTATCGCCCACAACTCACTTGTGTTCTACTCGTGCATATAACATCAACGCATAAAACCTAGGCTCTGATGCCACTGTTGGGGAACGTAGTAATTTCAAAAAATTTCCTACGCACACGCAAGATCATGGTGATGCATAGCAACGAGAGGGGAGAGTGTGTCCACGTACCCTCGTAGACCGAAAGCGGAAGTGTTATGACAACGCGGTTGATGTAGTCGTACGTCTTCACGATCCAACCGATCCAAGCACCGAACGTACGGCACCTCCATGTTCTGCACACGTTCAGCTCGATGACGATCCCCGGACTCCGGTCTAGAAGGGTGTCGGGGATGAGTTCCGTCAGCACGACGGCATGATGACAATGATGATGTTCTACCGACGCAGGGCTTCGCCTAAACTCCGCGACGATATGACCGAGGTGGAATATGGTGGAGGGGGGCACCGCACACGGCTAAGGAACTATCACGAAGATCAACTTGTGTGTCATGGGGTGCCCCCCTGCCCCCGTATATAAAGGAGCAAGGGAGGAGGAGGCCGGCCCTAGGAGGAGGGCGCGCCAAGGGGAGTCCTACTCCCACCGGGAGTAGGACTCCTTCTTTCCTAGTCCAACTAGGAGAAGGGGGGAAAGGAGGGAAGTGGAGAAGGAAGGGAGAGGGGGCCCGCGCCCCAAACCCCTTGTCCAATTCGGACTGGGCTTGGGAGGGGCGCGCGCCACCTCCTGGCTCCTTCCCACTAAGGCCCATTAAGGCCCAATACTCTTCCCCGTATTCCCGTAACTCCCCGGTACTCCAAAAAATACCCGAATCACTCGGAACCTTTCCGATGTCCAAATATAGTCATCTAATATATCGATCTTTACGTCTCAACCATTTCGAGACTCCTCGTCATGTCCCCGATCTCATCCGGGACTACGAACTCCTTCAGTACATCAAAACTCATAAACTTATAATAAAACTGTCATCGTAACGTTAAGCGTGCGAACCCTACGGGTTCGAGAAGTATGTAGACATGACCTAGAACTGTTTCCGGTCAATAACCAATAGTGGAACCTGGATGTTCATATTGGCTCCTACATATTCTACGAACATCTTTATCGGTCAAACCGCATAACAACATACGTTGTTCCCTTTGTCATCGGTATGTTACTTGCCCGAGATTCGATCGTCGGTATCCAATACCTAGTTCAATCTCGTTACCGGCAAGTATCTTTACTCGTTACGTAATGCATCATTCCGTAACTAACTCATTAGCTACATTGCTTGCAAGGCTTATAGTGATGTGCATTACCGAGAGGGCCCAGAGATACCTCTCCGACAATCGGAGTGACAAAACCTAATCTCGAAATACGCCAACCCAACATGTACCTTTGGAGACACCTGTAGAGCTCCTTTATAATCACCCAGTTACGTTGTGACGTTTGGTAGCACACAAAGTGTTCCTCTGGTAAACGGGAGTTGCATAATCTTATAGTCATAGGAACATGTATAAGTAATGAAGAAAGCAATAGCAGAATACCAAACGATCGTGTGCTATGCTAACGGAATGGGTCATGTCAATCACATCATTCTCCTAATGATGTTATCCCGTTAATCAAATGACAACTCATGTCTATGGCTAGGAAACATAACCATCTTTGATCAACAAGCTAGTCAAGTACAGGAATACTAGTGACACTCTATTTGTCTATGTATTCACACATGTATTATGTTTCCGGTTAATACAATTCTAGCATGAATAATAAACATTTATCATGATATAAGGAAATAAATAATAACTTTATTATTTCCTCTAGGGCATATTTCCTTCACCCGAACCATGGCAACACCACGGTCACGCGGTGACCACGCTGACAGGCATGCGAGCTTCACGCTCTACAGTTGGGGCCCTCGCCACCGTCCAAACCTCGATGTATCGCCACCAAACTATGTATTTCTGATTAAATAGGTACTTATGTACCTAGAAATGATTTTTGAAAAAAATAAAGAGCAAACTATGAGGCACCTGCTGTTCAAATTTGACCCGCTTCCAGCTGAATCGACGGAATTTGTCTTTTTCACCAAATGTGGATCAAAACTTTTGACACCCAACCATTTTGTCAATTGTGCATTATATATGGCCTAGTATTTTATAAAATTGATTAGGTCCAATTTTGCAACAAATATATGGTAGGTCCTTCACAAAAAAAAACTCATTTTGGGCACTAGAAAAAATGGAAAATGAATTTTTCATCCAAAGAAAATGAAAACTTCCTTAGGCAACATTGTTTGTCATTCCAAGATGCACCCTTGTGCACGATATGAGGTCATTTGAACAAACTATGTCATGAATGTGGCCATAAGATTGATCATTTGGCTTGAAAGCCGTGAATCTTCACACATGATAGCTTATTTCTGAGAACATTTTTTTAAATAATTACCGTATTACAAGTTTATTATTTTTTTCTGGAAACTTGGTCATATTTAACGACACAATGCGGAGGTTTTCCAATTTGTTGATTTTTTTGAATTTTTTATGCCCGTTTCAAAATGCGGTCAAAACGGCGGGAATGACCGTTCCTAGCTAGTGGTTGAATCTTGAATTTTTTTTGGTGTTTCCCTGATTAAATAGATACTTATGTACCTATAAATGATTTTGGAAAGAATAAAGAGCAAACTACGAGGTAGCTACAGTTCAAATTTGACCCGCTTCCTACTGAATCGGCGGGAATTTGTCTTTTTCACAAGAGGTGGATCAAAACTTTTTACACCCAATCATTTGGTCAATTGTGCATTAAATATGTCCTAGTATTTTAGAAAATTTATTTGGTACAATTTTGCAACAAATATATGGTAGGTCCTTCACAAACAAACCTCATTTCGGGCACTCGAAAAATGGAAAATGAATTTTCCATGCAAAGAAAATGAAAACTCCCTTAGGCAACATTGTTTGGAATTCCAAGATGCACCCTTGTGCACAATATGAGATCATTTGAACAAACTATGCCATGAAGGTGGCCATAAGATTGATCATTTGGCTTGAAAGCCATGAATCTTCACGCATGATAGCTCATTTCTGAGAACACTTTTTTAAAATAATTGCTCTATTACAAGTTTATAATTTTTGCTGGTAACTTGGCCACATATGATGAAACAATGCGGAGGTTTTCCAATTTTTTGATTCTTTTTGAATTTTTATGCCCGTTTGAAAATGCGGTCAAAATGGCCGGAATGACCGTTCCTAGCTAGTGGTTCAATCTTGGAATTTTTTTTGGTGTTTCTCTGATTAAATAGATACTTATGTACCTAGAAATGATTTTTGGAAAAAAATAAAGAGCAAACTACGAGGTAGCTACAGTTCAAATTTGACCCGCTTCCTCTTGAATCGGCGGGAATTTGTCTTTTCCACGAGAGGTGGATCAAAACTTTTTACACCCAACCATTTGGTCAATTGTGCATTAAATATGTCCTAGTATTTTAGAAAATTGATTTGGTACAATTTTGCAACAAATATATGGTAGGTCCTTCACAAAAAACCTCATTTCGGGCATTCGAAAAATGGAAAATGAATTTTCCGTGCAAAGAAAATGAAAACTCCCTTAGGCAACATTGTTTCGAATTTCAAGATGCACCCTTGTGCACAATTGATACGTCCATTTTGCATCATGCTTTTATATCAATATTTATTGCATTATGAGCTGTTATTACACATTATATCTCGATACTTATAGCTATTCTCTCTTATTTTACAAGGTTTATCGTGAAGAGGGGGGGATGCCGGCAGCTGGAATTCTGGCTGGAAAAGGAGAAAATGTTGGAAACCTATTCTACACAGCTCAAAAAGTCCTGAAACTTCACGAAACAACTTTTTGGAATTAATAAGAATTTTTGAGTGAAAGAAATACACCAGGGGGCCCACACCCTGTCCAGGAGACAGGGGGGCGCCCCCCCCCCCTATAGGGCGCGCCCCCTATCTCCTGGACCCCCTGGTGGGCCTCCGGTGTCCATCTTCGCTATATCATCGCTTTCACCTGGAAAAATCATGGGCAAGCTTACAGGACGAAACTCCGCCGCCACGAGGCGGAACCTTGGCGGAACCAATCTAGGGCTCTGGCGGGCTATTCTGCCGGGGACACTTCCCTCCGGGAGGGGGAAATCATCACCAACGATCCTCTCATCAGGAGGGGGCCAATCTCCATCAACATCTTCACCAGCACCATCTCCTCTCAAAACCCTAGTTCATCTCTTGTATCCAATCTTGTATCAAAACCACAAATTGGTACCTGTGGGTTGCTAGTAGTCTTGATTACTCCTTGTAATTGATGCTAATTGGTTTACTTGGTGGAAGATCATATGTTCAGATCCTTTATGCATATTATTACTCCTCTGATTATGAACATGAATATGCTTTGTGAGTAGTTACGTTTGTTCCTGAGGACATGGGTGAGGTCTTGCTATTGGTAGTCATGTGAATTTGGTATTCGCTTCGATATTTTGATGAGATGTATGTTGTCTTTTCCTCTAGTGGTGTTATGTGAACGTCGACTACATGACACTTCACCATTATTTGGGCCTAGAGGAAGGCATGGGAAGTAATAAGTAGATGATGGGTTGCTAGAGTGATGAAGCTTAAACCCTAGTTTATCGTTGCTTCGTTAGGGGCTGATTTGGATCCATATGTTTAATGTTGTGGTTAGGTTTACCTTAATACTTCTTTTGTAGTTGCGGACGCTTGCAATAGGGGTTAATCATAAGTGGGATGCTTGTCCAAGCAAGGGCAGTACCCAAGTACCGGTCCACCCATATATCTAATTATCAAAGTACCAAACGCGAATCATATGAACGTGATGAAAACTAGCTTGACGATAATTCCCATGTGTCCTCGGGAGCTCCTTCTTCATTATTAGAAATTGTCCAGGCTTATCCTTTGCTACATAAATGATTGGGCCACCTTTCTGCACTTTATATACTTTATTTACTTGTTGCTCGTTACCATTTATCTTATCACAAAACTATCTATCACCTACAATTTCAGTGCTTGCAGAGAAAACCTTACTGAAAACCGCTTATCATTTCCTTCTACTCCTCGTTGGGTTCGACACTCTTACTTATCGAAAGGACTATGATTTACCCCCTACACTTGTGGGTCATCAAGACTCTTTTCTGGAGCCGTTGTCGGGGAGTGTGGCGCTTTTGGTGAGTGGAACTTGGTAAGGAAACATTTATATAGTGTGCTGAAATTTTATGTTACTTGTCACTATGGAAACTAATTCTTTGAGGGGCTTGTTTGGGGTATCTTCACCCCAACCAGAAGAGCAAAGAGTTGCTCCTCAACCTACTGAACTTTATGAAAATATTCACTTTGAGATTCCTTCGGGTTGTTGGGGAACGTTGCAGAAAATTAAAATTTTTCCTACGGTTTCACCAAGATCCATCTATGAGTTCATCTAAGCAACGAGTCAAGGGAGTGAGTTTGCATCTACATACCACTTGTAGATCGCGTACGGAAGCGTTCGAGGGAGCGGTGATGATGGAGTCGTACTCGACGTGATTCAGATCACCGATGACCAAGTGCTGAACGGACAGCACCTCCGCGTTCAACACACGTACGGTACGGGTGACGTCTCCTCCGTCTTGATCCAGCAAGGAGGAAGGAGAGGTTGAGGAAGACAGCTCCACCGGCAGCACGACGGCGTGATGATGGTGGAGAAGCAGTACTCCGACAGGGCTTCGCCGAGCACACAACGGAGGAGGAGAGGTGTTGGGGAGGGGAGGGCTGCGCCTTGGCTTGTGGTGCGGCTGCCCTCCCCTCACCCCTCTATTTATAGGGGGAAGGGAGAAGGGGGCCGGCCCCTCTAGATGGCATCTAGAGGGGGCGGCGGCCAAGGGAGGGCTTGCCCCCAAAGCAAGGGGCGCCCCTCTGGGTTCCCCCAACCCTAGGCGCAAGGGCCCAAGGGGGTGCGCCCAGCCCACCAGGCTGGCTCCTTCCCCATGCAGCCCATGTGGCCCCCCGGGAGGGGTGGCCCCTCCCGGTGGACCTCCGGAACCCTTCCGGTGGCTCCGGTACAATACCGTTATGCCCCGAAACTTTTCCGGTGTCCGTTTGACAACTTCCCATATATAAATCTTTACCTCCG
Organism: Aegilops longissima; assembly: GCA_021605205.1. Lineage (NCBI taxonomy): Eukaryota > Viridiplantae > Streptophyta > Magnoliopsida > Poales > Poaceae > Aegilops > Aegilops longissima. The sequence continues at coordinate 20,192,453 of CM038682.1, forward strand.
GACCCTTCTGAAACTCCTCGTGACGTCCGGGATCTCACCCGGGACTCCTAACAACATTCGGTAATCACATACAAGTCTTCCTAATAACCCTAGCGTCACCGAACCTTAAGTGTGTAGACCCTACGGGTTCGGGAGACATGCAGACATGACCGAGACGCTCTCAGGTCAATAACCAACAGCAGGATCTGGATACCCATGTTGGCTCCCACATGCTCCTCGATGATGTCATCGGATGAACCACGATGTCGAGGATTCAAGCAACCCCGTATACTATTCCCTTTGTCAGACGGTATGTTACTTGCCCGAGACTCGATCGTCGGTATCCCAATACCTCGTTCAGTCTCGTTACCGGCAAGTCACTTTACTCGTACCGTAATTCATGATCCCGTGACCAGACACTTGGTCACTTTGAGCTCATTATGGTGATGCACTACCGAGTGGGCCCAGTGATACCTCTCCGTCATACGGAGTGACAAATCCTGTCTCGATCCGTGTCAACCCAATGACACTTTCGGAGATACCGTAATGCACCTTTATAGTCACCCGATTACGTTTTGACGTTTGGTACACCCAAAGCACTCCTACGGTATCCGGGAGTTACACGATCTCATGGTCTAAGGAATAGATACTTGACATTGAGAAAGCTCTAGCAAAACGAACTACACGATCTTGTGCTATGCTTAGGATTGGGTCTTGTCCATCACGTCATTCTCCTAATGACGTGATCCGATTGTCAATGACATCGATGTCCATAGTCAGGAAACCATGACTATCTGTTGACCAACGAGCTAGTCAACTAGAGGCTTACTAGGGACGTATTGTAGTCTATGTATTCACACGTGTATTACGATTTCCGGATAATACAGTTATAGCATGAATAAAATACAATTATCATGAACAAGGAAATATAATAATAATGCTTTTATTATTGCCTCTAGGGCATATTTCCAACACGGGTATGATAGAGAAACTGCTAGCTAATCCATTTGCAGGGGACAGAACATTGCATCCTGATTTACACCTTATCTTTGTGGATGAAGTTTGTGGATTATTTAAGCTTGCAGGTATTCCCGATGATGTTGTCAAAAGGAAGGTCTTCCCTTTATCTTTTAAGGAGATGAATTGACATGGTATAGGCTATGTGATGATACGAGATCTTGGAATTATAAGCGATTGAAGTTGGAATTTCACCAGAAGTTCTATCCTATGCATCTTGTTCGTCGTGATCATAATTACATATGTAATTTCTGGCCTCGCGAAGGAGAAAGCATCGCTCAAGCTTGGGGGAGGCTTAAGTCAATGTTATATTCATGCCCCAATCATGAGCTCTCTCGGGAAATGATTATTCAGAATTTTTATGCTCGGCTTTCTCTTGACAATCGCAACCTGCTCGATACTTCCTGTGCTGGTTCTTATATGTTGAAGACTGTTGATTTAAAATGGGACTTATTGGAAAGAATTAAACGCAACTCTAAAGATTGGGGTTCCGACGATGGTAAGGAGTCATGTATGACACCTAAGTTCGATTGTGTTCAATCTTGTATGAATCTTTTGCTACTCACGTTGATCTCCCTAAAGAGAAGTGGTTTAAATATAATCCTCCTGCTGAAGTGAAAGTAGTTGCACCTATTACTGTCGAAGAAAAGACTATTACCTATAGTGATCCTATTGTTCCTACTGCTTATGTTGAAAAACCTCATTTTCCTGTTAGGATAAAGGATCATGTTAAAGCTTCGACTGTTGTTCGTAAGAGTAATACTAGGACTTATACACCTCCTGAGCAAATTAATGTTGAACCTAGTATTGCTATGGTTAAAGATCTCTTGGATGAGGATTTAGATGGGCATGTTATTTCTTTCTGTGGTGAGACTGCTAATATTGCTAGTCCAGATACTAAGACACGTAGACCTGTCGTAGGCATGTCTGTTATTTCTGTTAAAATAGGAGATCATTGTTATCACGGCTTATGTGATATGGGTGCTAGTGCTAGTGCAATACCTTATACCTTGTATCAAGAAATTATGCATGACATTGCACCCATTGAATTAGAAGACATTGATGTTACTATTAAGCTTGCTAATAGGGATACCATTAAACACTTTGGGATTGTTAGAGATGTTAATGTTTTGCGTGGGAAGGTTAAATACCCTGCTGATTTTCTTGTTCTTGGTTCCCCACAAGATGATTTTTGTCCCATTATTTTTGGTAGACCCTTCTTGAATACGGCTAGTGCTAAGATTAATTGTGAAAAGAATATTGTCACTATTGGCATAGATGGTATGTCTCATGAGTTTAATTTCCTAAGTTTAGTAGACAACCTCGTGAAAGGGAACCACCTAGTAAGGATGAAATTATTGGTCTTGCTTCCATTGTTGTTCCTCTAGCTGATCCGTTAGAACAATACTTGCTAGACCATGAAAACGATAAGTTTATGAAGGAAAGAGAGGAAATAGATGAAGTGTTCCTTAAACAGGAACCTATGCTGAAACATAACCTTCCCGTTGAAATTCTTGGGGATCCCCCTCCACCCAAGGGTGATCCCGTGTTTGAACTCAAACCTTTACCTGACAATCTTAAGTATGCTTATCTTGATGAAAAAGAAATATATCATGTTATTATTAGTGCTAACCTTTCAGAGAAAGAAGAAGAAAGATTATTGAAAACTCTGAAGAAGCACCGAGCAGCTATTGGATATACTCTGGATGATCTTAAGGGCGTTAGTCCCATGTTATGTCAACACAAAATTACATTGGAGGACGATGCCAAACCAGTTAGAGATCCTCAAAGACGATTAAATCTCAAGATGAAGGAAGTGGTAAGAAAGGAGATATTAAAGCTCCTTGAGGCAGGTATTATTTATCCCGTTGCTGATAGTGAATGGGTAAGCCATGTTCACTGTGTCCCTAAAAAGGGAGGTATTACCGTTGTTCCTAATGATAAAGATGAATTGATCCCGCAAAGAATTATTACAGGTTATAGGATGGTAATTGATTTCCGTAAGTTAAATAAAGCTACTAAGAAAGATCATTACCCCTTACCTTTTATTGATCAAATGCTAGAAAAACTATCCAAACACACACATTTCTGCTTTTTAGATGGTTATTCTGGTTTCTCTCAGATACCTGTGTCAGCGAAGGATCAATCTAAAACTACGTTTACTTGCCCTTTTGGTACTTTTGCTTATAGATGCATGCCTTTTGGTTTATGTAATGCACCTGCTACCTTTCAAAGATGCATGATGGCTATATTCGCTGATTTTTGTGAAAAGATTTGTGAGGTATTCATGGATGATTTCTCAGTTTATGGATCCTCTTTTGATGATTGTTTGAGAAACCTTGATCGAGTTTTGCAGAGATGCGAAGACACTAGTATCGTCATGAACTGGGAAAAGTGTCACTTTATGGTTAATGAAGGCATTGTCTTGGGGCACAGGATCTCCGAGAGAGGTATTGAAGTTGATAAAGCCAAAGTTGATGCTATTGAAAAGATGCCATGTCCCAAGGACATAAAAGGTATAAGAAGTTTCCTTGGTCATGCGGTTTTATAGGAGGTTCATTAAGGACTTTTCTAAAATCTCTAGGCCTCGACTAATTTATTGCAAAAAGATATTCCTTTTGTCTTTGATGATGATTGTGTAGAAGCATTTGAAACACTTAAGAAAGCTTTGATCACTTCACCTATTGTTCAGCCACCTGATTGGAATTTACCTTTCGAAATTATGTGCGATGCTAGTGATTATGTTGTAGGTGTTGTTCTAGGGCAAAGAGTCGATAAGAAATTGAATGTTATCCAGTATGCCAGTAAGACTCTTGATACTGCCCAGAGAAATTATGCTACTACTGAAAAAGAGTTTTTAGCAGTTGTGTTTGCATGTGATAAGTTTAGACCTTATATTGTTGATTCCAAAGTTACTATTCGCACTGATCATGCTGCTATTAAATATCTTATGGAAAAGAAAGATGCTAAGCCTAGACTCATTAGATGGGTTCTCTTGCTCCAAGAATTTGACTTGCATATTATTGATAGAAAGGGAGCTGAGAACCCCGTTGCAGATAACTTGTCTAGGTTAGAGAATGTTCTTGATGACCCACTGCCTATTAATGATAGCTTTCCTGATGAACAATTAGCGGTCTTTAATGCTTCTCGTACTGCTCCTTGGTATGCTGATTATGCTAATTACATTGTTGCTAAATTTATACTGCCTAGTTTCACATACCAGCAAAAGAAAAGGTTCTTTTATGATTTAAGACATTACTTCTGGGACGATCCACACATTTATAAAGAAGGAGTAGATAATGTTATTAGACGTTGTGTGCCTGAGTATGAACAGGAACAGATCCTACGCAAGTGTCACTCTGAATCTTATGGAGGACACCACGCTGGAGATAGAACTGCACACAAGGTACTAAAATCTGGTTTTTATTGGCCTACTCTCTTCAAAGATGCTCGTAAGTTTGTCTTATCTTGTGATGAATGTCAAAGAATAGGTAACATTAGTAGACGTCAAGAAATGCCTATGAATTATTATCTTGTTATTGAACCGTTTGATGTTTGGGGCTTTGATTATATGGGACCTTTTCCTGCCTCTAATGGTTATACACATATTTTAGTTGCTGTTGATTACGTTACTAAGTGGGTAGAAGCTATTCCAACTAGTAGTGTTGATCATAACACTTCTATTAAAATGCTTAAAGAAGTTATTTTTCCGAGGTTTGGAGTCCCTAGATATCTTATGACTGATGTTGGTTCACATTTTATTCATGGTGCTTTCCGTAAGATGCTTGCTAAGTATGATGTCAATCATAGAATCGCATCTCCTTATCATCCACAGTCTAGTGGTCAAGTAGAGTTGAGCAACAGAGAGCTCAAATTAATTTTGCAAAAGACTGTGAATAGATCTAGAAAGAATTGGTCCAAAAAACTTGATGATGCATTATGGGCCTATAGAACTGCATACAAAAATCCTATGGGTATGTCTCCATATAAGATGGTCTATGGAAAAGCGTGTCATTACCTCTTGAACTTGAACATAAGGCATATTGGGCTATTAAAGAGCTCAATTATGACTTCAAACTTGCCGGTGAGAAGAGATTATTTGATATTAGCTCACTGGATGAATGGAGAACCCAAGCTTATGAGAATGCCAAGCTATTCAAAGAAAAAGTCAAACGCTGGCATGATAAGAGGATACAAAAGCTTGAGTTTAACGTAGGAGACTATGTATTATTATTCAACTCTCGTTTAAGATAACTTGTCTCAAAATGGGAAGGTCCCTACGTTTTCGAGGAGGTCTATCGTTCTGGTGCCATAAAAATCAACAACTTCGAAGGCACGAGTCCAAGGGTGGTAAACGGTCAAAGAATTAAACATTATATCTCAGGTAATCCTATTAATGTTGAAACTAATATTATTGAAACCGTAACCCCTGAGGAATACATAAGGGACACTTTCCAGAACGTTCCAGACTCCGAAAAGGTATAGGTATGTGGTACGGTAAGTAAACCGACTCCAATGGCAATTTTTTATCAGTTTTGGAATATTTAAGAATTTTAGGAAGAAAGAAGTAGTCCGAAAGGGACACGAGGCTCCCACGAGTGTGGCGCGCCTCATCGGGCGCGCCTGTCTCGTGGGCACCTCGTGTGCCTCCCGGACTCCGTTTTCTTGCACATTACGTATTTTGGTCGGTAAAAATTCATTATATATACTCCTGAAGATTTTGACCACCGTACCTCGACAAAATCCTCTGTTTTGTTTTTAGTTGTTCCTGTTGCAGAATAAAGCAAGATGTCTTCTCAGGAGTCAGTTGGGGAGAGTCGGGTGTCTCACCCAACGTCAGGTCCAGGAGCAAATAGCGATGCCTATCACTTTGAACCATCAACGGAGGATGAGATGGAGGCTGATTTGAAAAGAATAGATGCCATGGAGGAGGATCAAGAAGTTACCTCTAGTCTCCGAGCAGAATTCACTATGGGGGAACTACCTAGCCTGGCTGTCCCTACTTCGGTCACTCCTTCCAACTCTAGATTTCTTTCTTACGAAAATATGAAAAAGAGTTTCACTTGTTCTCCAGAAGCTATGCAGCATCCTTGGGTAAAAGGAGCTTTGGCCGTTACGGGCAAGCTCCGTAAAGAAATTATGGACCTCAAACAACAAGTCAATAAGCTCGAGGAGGAGAACCGTATCCTGAAGGGCATCATCGCCAAGAAGATCATAACACCAACCGTGAAGAGGGAGAAATAATCACATGGGTATGGGCACTCCCCTTGGCAATTGCCAAGCTTGGGGAGTTGCCCCTGTATCGTATCACCATCACACTCCTATCTTTACCGCTTTATTTAGTTCGATCCTTTTAGTAGTATCTTGATCTAGTAGATTGAAGTTTTGATATCCAAGTAGTTTTGAGTTTTGCTTTGTGATCTCTTTATGTAATCGAATCCGTGAGCTATCTATAATAAAGATTAGTGTTGGGTCAAGGGCTTTGCTATGTTGCTATGATCTTGAGAAAGTAGAAAGAACAAAAAAGTTCTTATTAATCTTATGGATAGTGATAACTTCACGTATAGAAAGTATGAGGCATAAAAATTGTTGAGAGTTGATAAACTTAGCCTTGGTCATCATTGCAACTAATAGGAAGTGATAAGGAAAGAGGGGTTCACATATAAATATATTATCTTGGACACCTTTTATAATTGGGAGCACTCATTAAGTATGACATGCTAAAAGAGTTGACGTTCGACAAGGAAGACAACGTAATGGTTTATGTTTCCCGGCATCTCAGTTAAAGTATATTGTCATTGACCTTCCAAACATGTTGAGCTTGCCTTACTCCCTCATGCTAGCCATATTCCTTGCACCAAGTAGAGATACTACTTGTGCTTCCAAATACCCGTAAACCCAGTTTTGCCATGAGAGTCCACCATACCTACCTATGGATTGAGTAAGATCCTTCAAGTAAGTTGTCATGTTGCAAGCAATAAAAATTGTTATCTAAATATGTATGACTTATTAGTGCAGAGAAAATAAGCTTTGTACTAACTTGTTGTGGAAGTAATAAAAGCGACGGACTGCATAATAAAGGTCCACATACAAGGGGCAATATAAAGTGACGTTCTTTTGCATTAAGATTTTGTCCATCAACCCTAAACGCACATGACAACCTCTGCTTCCCTCTGCGAAGGGCCTATCTTTTACTTTATGTTTTTACTTTGTGCTTGAGTCAAGGTGATCCTCACCTTTCCCTTTTTCATTTTATCCTTTGGCAAGCTCCTCGTGTTTGAAAGATCATGATATATATATCCAACTAGATGTTAGTTAGCATAGGCTATTATTGTTGACATCACCTAAAGGTGAATACGTTGGGAGGCAACACAATAAGCCCCTATTTTTCTCAGTGCCCGGCTGAAACTCCATAACCACAAGTATTGCGTGAGTGTTAGCAATTATGGAAGACTACAAGATAATTGAGTATGTGAGCTTGCTGAAAAGCTATATTGTTGACTCTTTCTGATGTTACGATAAATTGCAATTGTTTCAATGACTGAGATTATAGTTTGTTAGTTCCCAATGAAGTTTTTGAACCATACTTGACATTGTGAATTGCTTGTTACTTGAGCATAAGAAATCATATGATAAATTCTATATATGTTGCTGTTATAAGAATGATAATGATGCCCTCATGTACGTATTTTATTTTTATCGACACCTCTATCTCTAAACATGTGGACATATTTTTCGATTTCGGCTTCCGCTTGAGGACAAGCGAGGTCTAAGCTTGGGGGAGTTGATGCGTCCATTTTGCATCATGCTTTTATATCAATCTTTATTGCATTATGGGCTGTTATTACACATTATATCTCGATACTTATGGCTATTCTCTCTTATTTTACAAGGTTTATCATGAAGAGGGGGGATGCCGGCAACTGGAATTCTGGCTGGAAAAGGAGCAAACGTTGGAAACCTATTCTGCACAGCTCCAAAAGTCCTGAAACTCCACGAAACAACCTTTTGGAATTAATAAGAATTTTTTAGCGAAAGAAATACACCAGGGGGCCCACACCCTGTCCAGGAGACAGGGGGCGCGCCCCCCCTATAGGGCGCGCCCCCTATCTCCTGGGCCCCCTGGTGGGCCTCCGGTGTCCATCTTCTGCTATATCATCGCTTTCACCCTGTAAAAAATCGTGGGCAAGCTTACGGGACGAAACTCCGCCGCCACGAGGCGGAACCAATCTGGGGCTCTAGCGGAGCTGTTCTGCCGGGGACACTTCCCTCCGGGAGGGGGAAATCATCACCAACGTCAACACCAACGATCCTCTCATCGGGAGGGGGTCAATCTCCATCAACATCTTCACCAGCACCATCTCCTCTCAAAACCCTAGTTCATCTCTTGTATCCAATCTTGTATCAAAACCACAAATTGGTACCTGTGGGTTGCTAGTAGTGTTGATTACTCCTTGTAGTTGATGCTAATTGGTTTACTTGGTGGAAGATCATATGTTCAGATCCTTTATGCATATTATTACTCCTATGATTATGAACATGAATATGCTTTGTGAGTAGTTACGTTTGTTCCTGAGGACATGGGTGAAGTCTTGCTATTAGTAGTCATATGAATTTGGTATTCGTTCGATATTTTGATGAGATGTATGTTGTCTTTTCCTCTAGTGGTGTTATGTGAACGTCGACTACATGACACTTCACCATTATTTGGGCCTAGAGGAAGGCATGGGGAAGTAAAAAGTAGATGATGGGTTGCTAGAGTGACAGAAGCTTAAACCCTAGTTTATGCGTTGCTTCGTTAGGGGCTGATTTGGATCCATATGTTTAATGATGTGGTTAGGTTTACCTTAATACTTCTTTTGTAGTTGCGGACGCTTGCAATAGGGGTTAATCATAAGTGGGATGCTTGTCCATGTAAGGGCAGTACCCAAGTACCGTCCACCCACATATCAAATTATTAAAGTACCGAACGCGAATCATATGAACGTGATGAAAACTAGCTTGACGATAATTCACATGTGTCCTCGGGAGCTCCTTCCTCATTATTAGAAATTGTTCAGACTTATCCTTTGCTACATAAAGGATTAGGTCACCTTGCTGCACTTTATTTACTTTATTTACTTGTTGCTCGTTATCATTTATCTTATCACAAAACTATCTATTACCTACAATTTCAGTGCTTGCAGAGAAAACCTTACTGAAAACCGCTTATCATTTTCTTCTGCTCCTCGTTGGGTTCGACACTCTTACTTCTCGAAAGGACTATGATTTACCCGCTACACTTGTGGGTCATCAACAATATGAGATCATTTGAACAAACTATGCCAATAGGATTGATCATTTGGCTTGAAAGTCATGAATCTTCACGCATGATAGCTCATTTCTGAGAACACTTTTTAAAAATAATTGCCGTATTGCAAGTTTATTGTCGTTATTGTCAGAGCTTTGAGCCGTTGTCGGAGTCGGCGGACAGCTCCATGTGACCCATGGCAAGCCTCCGGAGCAAGCGTTCCTGCTCCTCGGCAAGCTTCCTCGCCTTCACCGACGCCTCGCTCTCCGACAGCTTGATAGCGAGACAGAGCGCTTGGTCGTTCTTCCGCCGCAGCCGTCGCGCATTCGTCTCCGCCGTTGTTAGGGAGCACCGGAGGGCGGACGCAATGAGCCTGTTGTCGGGATCGAAGGGCGCGCGCGCGAGTGCCTGGCGCCTCGTTAACGTGTCGCCCGCAGCCATGGCCTCCCTCGTGAATTGCCGCTCGCGCCGTGCGGCCGGCGCCTCTGGCTCGGGCGTCCTCGACCGGCTGGCGCCGGCGAGGGCACAAGCATCCAACGGTGCCCGTGAACACTCCCCGGAGGTAGAATGGACGGGATGGCGGCCGGACGGCATACCTAGATTAGGACGGATTAATTTCACTCGCATCCATCTCTTCCTTTCTCTCTCCACCTACATGCATCGTTACTAGTACGTAGCTCCTAGCTCGGACGTGCCACAAACTTAAACAATTCATAGACTGCACGGCTAGCTAGCTAGGCAGGCAGCAGGCAGCGCAGGCACAGCCACAGCCACATATTGCAAAACGCGATCCAGCCCAGCCGGCATGCATGCACGAGCGACCACATTTTCAAAGTGACGGTAGTGACATATACTACCGTCGAAGATCATGGCGGTGGGGTATAACGGTCGACCGTTAGGTCCATAACGGTAGGGTATTTTTCATGTTATGATGACATCATGTAACGCAGTTATATCTTACCGTCAGGGACCGTGTAATGTTACCTGCCGCCAGAGACTACCATGGTAGGGAAAGGATCAGAGCACGAAATTATTTCGAACCAGGATCCGATTCCTGCTAAAGTTTCGCAAAAGAGTCGAAACGATGGATTTGGCCTCATATAAGTCGGTTCGTGCAGAAGGAAAGGCCAGTCGTGCGTAACCACACCGGGACACAAAGTCGTTCGAGCCGAGCCGAGCCGTACGTCACATGAATTCGTAATCGTAACGGGGAGTGGCTTCAAATTCGTCCATCCCTGCATCGTTTCTCGCCTCAAGCCGCCGCCGCCGCCGCCGCCGGCCGCCACTGGGATGGATTCGACGTGCGGCGATGGCCCGGTGTTGCCGGACACGAGCTCGATCGCCCAGGAGTACTACACCGCCTTCGCCTTCACCTCCACGCCCGTCCGCCTGGGCCTCTCGCCCGCCCGCGCCGACGAGGCCCGCAGCATGGCAGTGTCCGCCACCGCCGGGAGCCCCGCCGACCCCGCCTCCCTCCCGGCCCTCGCCGCGGCCTGCGCCTTCCTCGTCGCTCGGTCCCACCGCCTCCCGCTCTCCCTCGCCGAGGCGGCCGAGGCCGCGCCCGGCCGCACCGCGGCCGCGCTCGCCGACCTCGCGGCCGGCGTCGCCGCCCGCCTTGCCCTCCCTCACCTCCCGCCATTCAACTACTCCGCCGCGCTCGAACGCGCCGTGCGCTGCTCCTACCCGCTCTCCGCCACCGGGGACACGGAGGCGATCCTCTCCCAGGCCCGGTTCCTCCTCCGCTGCGCCTGCAGGTGGTCCCTCGCTGCCGGCCGGCGCCCGCTCCCGCTCATCGCCGCCGCGGTCGCCTTGGCCGCCAAGATGAACGGGATAACCTACGTTTCTGCCGAAGACGTCGCGCGGGACATGTCAGCGGCCGTGCCCGCGCGCACCAGCCGTCGCCGGTACGATGAGCTCGTCGACGCGCTGGTTCGTGTGGCGCGGGCATTGCTTCCGTGGGGCGCCGATGTCCACGCCGGAAACCTCCTCCAAGACGCGCCCATGCTGCTCCGGCTCGTCCAGTCCGACCCGTCCGACCAGTTCCTCGAGAGCTTCACGCCGGACTCGGCCGGCATTGTGCGATCCGCCGATGAGATTGTTCCCCGGGATGTTGATGCCGATGATCTGGATTTCAAGAACACCGTCTTCAAGAGGCTCTCCCAGCTGAAGGAGCTCGCGGAGGCCGGTAAAGTTGCCAGCCGGAGGAAGCGGTGGGGGGCATGGCTGGAGCTGGAGCCATGGATGGACTCGCTGGACGAGGGAGATGGCTGGACCAGGCTTGAGGAGGAGGTAGCAGATGCCGGCGTCACTCCTCCGTCTTTCACCGCCGGACCACTTCATCTGCAGAAGCAGAGGAGGGCACGGATCAAAGCCGCCAAGCGCCGTCGAATCGATTCTCCTGATGACTCTGGGAAGAAGAAGAAACGGAAAAGATCAGGGCCATGTTGTCATGGTATTGGTGCCATTGACTGGGAAGATTGTTTGATCGAGCTCCTGTTATTGCATGGCGCGAACGAGGCGGAGATTGAACAAGGCCGGTACAGAAGATTGCTGGAGTCGCATGTCTTCGGTGCTACCTTCAATCCTGAAGGTATATAACTGTCGTTGTTGTATCGTCCGCTGCACATTTCTGCTAGAGAAATTTTGGGCTGTTTGCAATATTTTGTGGAGTTCAGCCAAGCTGGTCATGGGAAGAACATACTGTTTGTGGTAGGGAAATGCTAATAATACACTACTGTAGGCTTTCTATTTTCTCCTAGTAGTACTAAAAAGACAGTGTATTCAGACTGGCTGGTACTCTGGTACGGTACTAGATCAGTTTTTTCTTTTTTTGCCGGAAAGGAACTTTTCATTGATCAACTATGATGATTACATTCAGATTCGACAATGCTGGCTATCTCCCTAGGGGAATTCCGGAGCCAGCATGCCGTGCGCTGTTGCGAGCGACCCATACAAGCTAGGGTGTGGCTCGCCAAATTTGCGTGCCTGCTGATCTTAGCTAGACTAATGTTCCTTTCTTGAGCCAGAACTCTTCTGATCTCATTAACCCGGTACGCATACCTCCACCGGTCTTTATCTTTCGACTGCACAATCTTTAACAACTCGCCACAATCCGTACGTTTTAACAAGCAGCGGCAGGTTAGTCCAATGGAGAGCAAGTTGTAGTCCTTCATCCAGCGCCGCCATCTCGGCTTCCAAGGGATCACCACAGTTAAAAAGAAACCGTATCACGGCAAAGATGACATCACCTTCATGATCACATAAAATCATGCCAGCCCCAGCCGTGCCATTTTCCTTAACAAAAGCGCCATCAATATTAAGTTTTGCATGGTTTGCATCTGGAACCTCCCAGCGTGGCGCTACTGTTATTGCATGTGTGCTCTTCGGCATGCTTCCTAAGAGGTCAAATCACCTGCTTTCCTTTTGTCAAATCCGCCTCCGGATGTTGCTGTATCGCAAGCAAAGACGTGATATAGCTCGTGAGAAATCTGCGCGAGCCTCGATCGGAACCGGTGGTTTATTATGAGTGATCTCATTCCTCGCGTACCAAATCCTTCACATGATCATCAGGGAAGCCAACCTCTGTACATCAGATAGGTTGTCAAGCAGACGAAACAGCCATTCGGGCTCGGCATCACGCAGGTCTTCTATGGTCGGGAGGTCCCGGTAGTCTCTCATGGCTGCCCAGAGTGCCGCTGCATGGGGGCATTGTACCAGGGCATGATGTACATCCTCCAGCGCATGGCCGCATAGTACCCATGTAGGATCTTGCTCTATATGCATGCGTTTCTTGGTAGCTTGAGTAGCTAGGGACTCAGGAGCAGCACTCCATGCAAATACACGTACTTTAGCTGGTGCCCCGTTCTTCCAGATTAGGTCCTAGACTGGCCGCCGTCCGTCCGGCCTAATACTCGACGCACCACAGCCCTGCGCCTCCATGCTTTCGTGAAGCCTCAGGTAATAGGTGCTCCCTACAGAAAAGCAGCCATGTTTGTCCGGATGCCACGCAAGGAAGTCAGCTTCTAGCTTGTTCGAAGTCTTGATCTGAAGGATGCTATATATATCTGGCTGATAAAAATGCTGCCGCAAGAGGTCATTGTTCCGTGTACCATCGGTATTGAGGAGATCAGAAACCCACTTGAGTCGGCAGTATCGCTTGGGAGTCATTGGTCGCCGGGACCGATCACGAGGGATCCAAGGATCACGCCATATACGGACTTGGGAGCCGTTACCGGTACGCCAGATAATCCCTTTCTTAAGGAGCTCCAGCCCATATTCAATGGCTTGCCAGGTTGAGGACGCATTGCCGGTGAAGACCGTATCCACCAAGAACCTGTTAGGGTAGTATTTCGCCTTGAGCACCTGCGCACATAAGCTCTGGGGGTTCTCAATTAGCCTCCATGCCTGCTTGGCTAGCAGCGCTTGATTAAAAAAGTTTCATATCTCGGAATCCCATGCCTCCATGTGATTTGGGCCTTAGCATAATGTCCCATGACACCCAGTGAGTATGCCGTTGTCCCTGTGCTGCCCCCCACCAAAAGTTCCGTATCATCTTTGTTAAATCCTCGCATAAGCCGTCAGGAATCTTGAAAACACCCATTAGAAACGTGGGAAGTGCTTGGGCGACTGCCTTAATTAGCACTTCTTTCCCTCCCTGAGAGCCCTCGCCCCATAACACCATCCTCTTCGCCATTTTCTCTTGTATGCTTTGAAATTTACCTCGAGTCATTATTCCCTCCGGTGTCGGAAAGCCTAGGTATTTAGGCTCAAACTCCACCTGGGCAACCTGCAACGTTGCTTTAATTCCTTCCTGAGCATCAGCCGGGCATGATTTTCCAAACATTAGAGAGCACTTGTCGAGGTTAACAAGCTGACCCGTCCCTTGAGCATATGAATTAATAACTTGTTGCACGCGTACAGCTTGATCCACCTCTGCCTTGAAGAATAGAAGTGTATCATCGTCGAAGAGCAAATGTGATATTCCAGGGGCACTACGGCACACTTTCAATGGAACTATCTGACTATTATTGATCTCTCTTTGGAGCAGCGCAGACAATCCATCTGCCACAAATAGGAATAAAAAGGGAGATAGGGGATCTCCTTGGCGCAGACCACGGGTCAGGAGGAACGAATCCAGCAAGGTTCCATTAAGTTTGACAGAATAACTCACCGAGGTCACACATGACATGATCCACTCGATCCACCGGTGAGCGAAACCTAGGCCTTTCATCGCATTCTCCAAGAAACCCCAGTCCACACGGTCATACGCCTTTGAGAGGTCAATCTTATATGCACAAAAGTTCTTCTCCGGATTTTTATTTTGCTCAATGAAGTGGAAGCACTCGAAAGCCACTAGTGCGTTGTCCGTGATCAATCTCCCAGGAACGAACGCACTTTGGTTGATGGAAATAATCTCTCCCAAAATGGGTCTCAATCTGTTTGCCAAACACTTAGCAATCACTTTGGTACTAGATCAGCTTGATCCCCTCTAATTTTTACATGGCTCAAATTTCAAACTTCGGGGCTTTTTAAGTGAGAGATATCCTTTACGGAAGCAGCGAAGCATTCGTGGATGGTTATTTGGTCAGGCAAATGTACAACTAATTTGTAACATCCCAATATTCTAAATTCTGGAGTGTTAATTATTTAAATAAAATTAATTAAAACTTGCTCGTGCTGCTTGGTTTTAGTTAATCTTGAGTAGGGTTTGAAAATTTTGAAGTTTATTGAATATTCAAATGAGAGGGAATAAAAGGACTTTCCCAAATATTCATCTGGATCTTATTTGAATTTTTTATTTTAAAAAAATCCAACTAAAAAATAAAACTAACCGAGAGAAAGTAATATGCCTCCTTCAACATAAAACGATTTGGGAAAATGTTTTAAATATTATTGGACATTTATTTCGAGTTGAAAATATTTTGGGAATTTTTTAGGACCCTAAATTCAATTTTCGGAAATATTTATAATGCCTCCAAATAGAATTTATGAAATAATTGTATGTATTTCATTTAATATTTGGGCTGGAAATACTTGTCCTAAGCTCTAAATATTATTTTAGATCTATTTGGATTTTTTTAGATTTTATTTGTTAAAATAGAATTGGATTGATTCGATAGCAAAAAATCCAATTCAAAAGTTCAAAATACAATACAAGATAGATTTTTTTTTCTGAGAATTGCCAACACTTTATTGATCAATGTGGATGTCCATGGAATACAAGAAGGGTCATACGGAGAAATTAGCCACAAGTGGCGACCCTGATCAAGCAAAGAAGGGTGTTTGGCAAGTAAACGAGCTTCATAGTTCAGCTTTACTTTCAAAGGTAACAAAGCAATTATCTAGCTTACTAGCCCTAGTATTGAATTCTCTAACAATAGCCTCATATGGGCCTCCTTTCCCTCCAAGATGTCATTCACCACTATCTTGGAGTCACATACAATAACAATCTTAGATAGAGAGATCTTCAGATAACGATAAAGCTTCGCGGCATGCTAGGATTTGCAACGTTTTGTTTGTAGCGAATCATCGGCCTTGTTTCGTTATCCAACTAGGTCCAGCCAAATCGCGAGAGCTATATCTCGACTATACGGTAGCTTCACTCGCATCAGGCGCAGTGCAAGCGGGCTGGCCCACTAGCGTAGGATTCGCTCATTGTAGGTTTTCTCTGCTCCATTTTTCTTTCGATTTTCTTTCTTATTTTCTTTTTCATTTGTTTATTCTTTAGTTCTTTTTGTTTTATAATCGGTTTTGTTTTTCTTCGTTATAAATTATGTTTTCTCTCGTTTACACTGGTTCTCTTTATTTTTCCCGGTCTTCGATTGGTGTTTCCTTTTATTTCTTTTTTTATTCGCTTTTCTTCTGGTTTTCTTTCTATCTACGGGTTTCATTAAAAAAAATTTGCTTTTTTCTCTTTCTTTTTCACCGTTTTTCTTTATTTCTTTATTTTCCTGTGTGTTTTCTTTATGGTTTTCCATCGGTTGTAGAACCTTTTTGGTTGATTTTTCTTTTATTTTCTATGTGTTTTTTGCATCTGGTTTCCTTTGTTTTCTCTTTACATTCTTCATGTACATGTGAAAAGAAATTATACTATATATGTTAAACATATTTACACAATTAATATTATTTTTACATGTTTTATGTCTATATTTTCATATACATGTTTAAAATTGTGTTAATACATGATTACAATTTTTAAATACAATGATTAGTTTTTAATTGAAACATGTTTCATGTCTACTTTTTCGTAAACGTTGTACATTTTTTATATACATCTGAAAATGTATTTGATATATATTTAAAAACTGAAATACATGATTATCCTTTTGTATAATGTCATATACATCTTTCTGAAATGCGTGACATTTTAAAAAAATTACTAAATTTTTGTATGCTTTCGATATTTTTCACACACATTTGAAACATTTATGTTATATATGCTTAAGTTTTTTCAAATATATGATTGCATTTTAATAATTTCCAACACATTTTTGAAATATCTGAACATTTTTAAATGTCACAATGTTTTTCTTAATACGCTAGCAACATCTTTGAATTAAGCTAAAATTTGTTTACATTGCGTTAAATTTTATTAACTTCACGATTTTAATTTATATTTGTTTTTATGATTGGAAATATATGTATTTACAATATTTCAAAAATAATAATAAGCGAAAAAACAAAAAAAAATAACAAAGGAAAAACAACTGAATGAGGCAGAAGAGACGAACTTACTCGGAACCTACCTGTGGCGGCTCATTCGTGAATGAGGCAGGGCTTGAACAAGGCCAGTACAGAAGATTGCTGGAGTGGCTTGTCTTCGGTGCAGTCAGTCGATACAGATAAAACAACTTTGCGGCGGAGCGCCTTCTCGGACTTGCTTCGATCCTGAACATGTACATTTTCTGTTAGAGAAATTCTGCGCTTTTTGTGAGAGCTGCATTCCCTGAGTGCAGTTAGTTTTGTGGTGCAGCATCTTCAGTCTTGATCATGGAACTTGCTTCCTCAACATAATAGGTTGTCCATCGATTGTCGTTGTTCTTGACACAAATCATTGATAGTTTACTTAATACAGTGCACTGTTTCATTTTACAGTGGCCGTTCTAATGGTGATGGGGGGGAATAGATACAACTAAATGTTTTGGCAAGTGATTTGTAGTAGCACAATTCACTAAAGGTTTAATTAATGGGTCACTTGCTTCATATTGCACTGGTCATTCTGATACCATTGAGTAGAATGTACAACTAGGCCACCACCCAACGGTGAGACATTAGCAATTCTCAGAAACTAATGGCGAAGATTGTGATTCTTTTAGCCATTAAAAAGATCGGCATTGCATAGAAACAGAAGGGTTGGAGGTGACTTTAGAATGGTGAAGAACAAGCCGCCGCCCATTTTTGCGGCGACTCTTCCAGCTGCCGCCGCCACCACATCCGCCCAGCAATGCCGCCCCTGCCCACAGTCGCCCGCCGCCGCAGGGGAGCAAACTAGTTGCCGCCGCCGCTTCCCCCACCGCACAGCCGCCCGCGATCAAGAAGACGCCTCGCCGCCCCCGCCACATACGACCGGCACGCTCGTCGGACGCCGTCACACTCGTTGGACGCCGGCAGGGCAGCTAGCTGGTCTGTGGGCGCCGCGTCTCCCCTTGCCGGCCGCCTCCTTCTTCGACGCCCGCAAGCTGTTCGGCAGTTTGCCAAGGTACGAAAACGGACTCCGCCGACAAGTTCTTTTTCCACAATTTCATTTGCGACTCTGACGATTCGTCGTCCGACGACGAGGAGGAGATATTGGCTGCCGTGTTGGTCCATCACCACCTCAACAACCAGCGGCCGTTGTTCCATGGCTCCATTCTGGGTCACCTTCCGGCGTTGAATCGTAACTGAGAGAGCGGGAATTTCCTTCTCTGGAAGGACTACTTTGATACAACAAACCCGTTGTTCAAACATCACAAATTCCGCCGCCGGTTCCATATGAGTAGGCATGTTTTCAACTGTATTAGAGAGGGAGTGGTCGGCTATGATGACTACTTCGAGTGCAAAGAGGATGCCGTCGGCAAGATTGATTTCTCCTCTTATCAGAAATGCACTGCCGCCATCCGAATGCTTGCATACGGAGTGCCCGGTGATCTCATTGACGAGTACGTCCGTATGAGCGAGTCTACATGCCTAGAGTCCCTGTATAAGTTCTGCAAGGCTGTGATTGCTCTGTTTGGCCCTGAGTACTTGAGAGAGCCGACAGCTGCAGATACAGCTCGTTTGTTGGCGATGAATGCTAGCAGGGGCTTCCCGGGGATGCTTGGCAGCATAGACTGCATGCACTAGGAGTGGAAGAACTGCCTTCGCTTGACAAGGGCAGTATAAGGGACATGTCGGGCTTGCACTGTCATACTAGAGGCCGTGGCGCCTCAAGATCTCTGAATCGGCACTCTTTCTTTGGCATGGCTGGATCACACAATGATATCAACGTGCTTCAGCTTCGCGGTGTTTGCTAGGCTTGCCGAAGGCAACAGCCCACCGTGAACTTTATCACAACGGCCACAACTATGACAAAGGGTACTATTTGGGTGACGGTATCTATCCTCAGTGGACCACTATTGTAAAGATAATACCCAACCCTGTTGGAGAGAAAATGAAAAGATTTGCCCGAGAGCAAGAGAGTGCTAGAAAGGATGTCGAGCGTGCCTTTGGTGTTTTGCAATCTCGATGGGGCGTCGTTCGGTATCTAGCTAATACTTGGAGCACGCAAAAACTATGGGAGGTGATGACTGCTTTGTGATCATGCACAATATGATAGTAGAAGACGAGCGCCCGGAACGTCTGTACGATCAAGGCTTTCAGTTTCAGGGTGAGAATGTTGAGCCTGAGCATGGAGTAGCGGCAACATTTGAGCAGTTCACTCAGTTTCATGAAGACATGCGTGATTGGAAAACTCACGTGCAACTGCAAAATGATTTGGTTGAGCATATGTGGACTCATGTTGGCAACCAATAGATGTATCTTCTTTTATTCGTTTGCAAAACTATGTGAAACATTTTTATTTGTATTTGGCTTGTAAAACTATACTATTTATTTGGGCGGCTAAACTATTTTGCTTGTTATTTCATTTCACAATATGTTTGAATGTAAATCAATGTAAAATTGAGCGGCCAGCCAGTCATGCCTGCACATATGGGTCGGCGCGTTGGGCGCGCTGCCGACCCATATGAAAAACAGGACGGACGCCGGGCGGGCGGCCGACCCAAACGGACAAAAAGCGGATGAAATCGCCGTCCGTTTGGATCGGCCCCTTGGAGTTGCCCTAAGGCACGTCAGGTTTGCCAATCCGCCAAACTGTGCCATGTTTCCTTGATACAGTACTGTATCATCACGATCACAGGCGGAGATTGTGATTCTTTTATAGCCATTAAAAAGATCGGAATTGCATAGAAACAGAAGGGTTTGAGGTGGCTTTAGAATGGTCTGAGAAGGCTTTAGGTTGCTTACTGATGGTGAAGAACAAGCATGACAAGAATAGCTCAGCTCTTGTACTTGCAGTTCTTTAAGCGATGTTCCACCATGAAAGCTACGCAGTGAGTGTACAAGCGCATACATAATCTGTAGCCCAGATGGTTTTAAGGCACGTTAGGTTGGACAACCCACCAAACTGTGCCATGTTTCCTTGATAAGTACTGTATCATACCTAAGATGAAAGAAAGAAAACTAAGCAAGACGAAAAAGATCATCTGAACCTTTTAAAGGCAAAAGAACCCAGCTCAATGCTACTTGTCGCATTTCGAGATTCAGTGCCAAAGCCCTGCAGTTCAGAATCGTACCGCGAGCAAGAGAAATCTACAGCAATTTTCTCAGCAGTTTTTACTGAATATTTCCAGGTTTCAGGACCAGCAAGGAAAGCCATCAGCAGAGATTTCAGTAACATCAAGTTATTTATGAGTGGCAAGCCAAGTGTTACAATGATGTGTTGACTAAACTAATGAATCGCCGTCCGGTTGGTGAAGGACGGCCGGGCTTTCGTCGCCATCACCCATCAAATAAGGTAAGCTTGGTAACTACTCCAGGAGGCTGCCAGAGTCCTGCCCAAGTTCCTGGGGAAATTACAATTGCCCTTCTGGTCCTGACAGCAAGGACATTATGCCAAACAACAGGAATAGCACCCCGCTCGACAATTCGACCTGAAACGAGATAGGCACCGCATTAGATGTAGTAAGGGCGTTTAGAGTGGTTTTCTAGGGACTATAAGCGAAACAGGCTTCGGACAGCAGTTCTTACCATCTTCTCGGATATCTGAGAGGCCAGGCTCTTCCCTCCCATCACGGCAGCGGTAGTGCAGAGTGCTTGAGCTCTGGGCACAATACAAGAGGGGTTCTGTGAGCAACACAGAGTGAACCATTTCTAAAGACTGTACAAAAGAAGCGGCCCTCACATGACTCCCCCGATGACGACGCCGAATGGGTTTTCATCAGCAGCCAGGCCAATTGTAGCAATCTGAGAAGAAAAGGGTAAGGAATATACCAGATCATCTACCAATAACATCAAAGTTGCTTTGGAAGGGGGCGAATAGAACAGTCTTTTTGTGCAACTTACCTGGCTCTTGTCACCCCACTCACCAAAGAAAGTGATGGAAAATGCCTGCAGCACACAAATGAATGGACATGTAAATGTCAAGATGGAACCACAAGCACCATAACTGTCTGCCATTTCCATACATCAGTAGTTGTCTAGTTGATACCTTTATGAAGATTGGCGAGAAGAACTGCATGAGGAATGGCCTTTGCTTTTTCTTTGTATCTTCAGTTGCCTAATATGTGAAGAATATTTGAGTTGCACATCCAGGTAAACATACAAAGAAGAATTAATATGTGATGCTCCGTGAGCTCATATTAAAAGCCAGCAAATCCCAATAGAGGTAGGGAGCATGTTCTCCGGACGCAAAGCCGCAATCAAACAAAATTCTCATTCTTTAAAAATTCCCATGTGTTGATGACTGGGTATTTATTATGCACTAATTTCAAGTTTAGTGCAAACTTTTGGATTCTTGTGGCCTGTGCAGAAAAAGCAAACTTAAACACCCAAAAAAGTTTTTCTTAGCTCCTCAATCTTGTCTTTATCATCATGCAAACTACAATCGACACATTTCACACAAGATCTTCCAGATATACAGTTAAGTCTAGTACCTACATGCAATATGCGAAGGGAAAAAATTGGATCTTCTGAACTAAAGAGAGCACATAGCCCAGGTGCACAAAATCGAAGTACAAAGTAACTTGTCAAAAAGAAAGAGAATGTAGTGAAAAGCGAGTTTCCACTCACCCCTCAGTAAGCAGGTTCTCAAAACTGTGTTTCTGCTAAAATAAAATTACTAGTTCATACAAATAACGAAAAGGGATATACATGGAGGTGGAATTTTCATTTTAGTATTTTTTACAAATATTACATGAAAATCATATTCTCGGTATAACTTGGGGCAAGCAACAACAATTGCATTCGCACATTAGAATTGCCAATGTATAACATTTCCCAAGATAAATGAGAATATCTGGAGACCAGAAATCATTCTTCTAACTGTTGAAGGGGAAAAGGTGTTTTGCATTTTATCTCATGACATCTACATTTTGAGTGCAAGCGGGTGCTACGTGCACCGGGCTGCCCTTTTTTCTGATACAAGGAAAAGATGATCTGAATGGGCATGTCACACATGCAGTGAGCCACTGACCTTTGATTTATTTTTCGAGTCCCCTTTGTTACTCTTAAAGTCCGCATCCTGAAAAATTGCAGAAGTTGGCTATAAGCTACTTGACCTACAGTTCAATAGGACGTAAGGTAAGAATGAAATATGCAAACCAGCTTTGCTTCCAATTCAGCCAGATCTTCTGACTCTCTGCGATAAAAGTTAGTGAGTTAGTGAAATCCTTCACTAAAATGCCAATCATATAAAGCAAATACATAGTTAACCAACTATAAAAGCAAACAAGCAAACAAGCAAGATCAATACCCTTCTTCTTTGAAGCCTTCCCACAACGACCAGATGCCAAACACAAAGAACAGCAGAGTGGTGATATGATGAGTCCATTTACGTGATATCTGTTTGGAAAAGAATACCGTTAACGGTGTTTTCTTGCAAGCTAACACTCTAAGTAGAACATTTTGGCCTGTCATCATCACAACAAGACAGTTGATGGAACAGGGCTGGTGGTAATAATCCACAGGAGGTTCAGAAGAGGCCCACCATTGGTTCAGCTAATACACGTACGAGGATTGTAACAATTATCATTGCGAGATTTATGTAAAGCTATAATCAGGAGTTCAGGACAAGGTTTATAAATGTGATTATCCATGTTGAAATGAAAAATAAACATACTTCCATTAAGTATTAACATTGGATATTTCAAGAGCTTAGCATAATTTCAATAATAAATTCCTCAAAAATGGATTGTCCTTTTCTGCTTGCTTGCTTGATGTTCAGATACTAAGCACCACCACAGTGTCAAAGCAACTATTACAGAATACAGGTATCGTACACAGAAGCCTTTGGACACACTAAGGCGAATGTGCAAATGAAAACATATATACCAGATTTGGTGCAGCCCAGCCGAGAGAAGCAGATAAAGCCGTCATCACCTAGAATTTTGAACTCGGTCAGTCAAGCAGGAAAAAACAGGCCATTACATTAGATTAGAGCATTCTTAAAGATCCTCACTGTTAACGCCGATAGACAGCCAGCAAGGACGAGCTTCCGTGGATGGCGCATGGCCAGAATCTTGTAAAAGGTAAGTGAAAAACATGGTAAGCCAAGGCATCAAGAAACGCAGAAAACAGAAGCAGAGCAGATTGAAAAAAAAAAGGAAAATCTCTGTAGAAGTGGGGAATGAGTGTCAGTGTATCGCTAAAGAGGACTATGTTTGTCCTGCTGGCTACTCCAGACCCTGTCACTCAAACACATCAATCATTCTCTCTCTGAAGAGGAAATACCCCGGCTACAAACGGATGCTTCTAAAGGTTTACCCTGGCCAGGTGGTGAAACAGTTTTCGGTGGGAAAGAAAGGACGGAACAGCATGCATCTGACCCAAAACTAGCAAGAGTCCAACGCAAGTGGAGAGCCCAGCTGGTGCGGCTAGCCAAAATCGGGAAGCGCAGCAAGCAGCCCCGGAGTCAATCAAAACAAACAAACAAAAGGACAAGAGACGCCTCTTTATGCGTGTAAACCATGTGCGGTGAGCTGAAGGTAGTACTAGCAGGCAGGCAGGCTGATTCATCCAAGAAAACAGCCGATTTCCACTAATAGAGGAACAGAGAACCGAGCTGGTGCTAATCCTCTGCTACCTTTTAGCAGTAGAAAAAGGAAGAGTTAACAGGAGCTACTAATCTCAGCTAAGATCTACTAGTTGTTGGCGAGCTGATCCCAGCTATTGATCCAGGAACTGGGTCAGCGCTTGACCGAAATCTGCAGCTGCTGCCCCCTGACTCCCTCCCCCCCTAGCCCCCCTGAGTCCCCTGACCCAGCACAGCCGCCGCCGCATATCGTCGAACAGGCTGCTCGCGCAGGAAAATTTCCAGGACGGACTCGCGGAGAAAGTAGAAGGAACGCGTTAGTTGGTTTGAGGGGAGGGGAGGTGGGGTGGGGTTACCGCGGCGGCGAAGAAGGTCTTGTCGCCGACCTCGGAGAGCACGGTCATGGCCAGCGACTTGGTGAGCCCCTGCAGCAGGAAGGAACCAAGCGAAAAAACAAGGTCAATTCAGCACCCTCCAGCTGCGCTGCGCACGGAGAGAGAGAGAGGAAGAGAGGGAGGAGAGAGCTGACCCCGAGCAGAGACGGCGACATGGCGGCGGCCGGCGGCGGAGGGAGGGAGGCGCCGATTCCGATCTCGGGGGGGAGGAGGTGCGCGTGCGGCGTGGGCTCGGCAGGGAGGCACGCCTGGCAGTGATAAAAGGAAGGGGTGCGCGGCTGCTGTGCTGTGCTGTGCTGCGTCAACTCATGGTTGGCTCCCCTCTCTCAAACAAATGGAAAATAAAATCGGATGGTTGGCATACGGCGGGCGCATCTGTGCGTGCTCACACAAAATGCTTATGCCGAGCTGACCCATCCTCTTTCTTTCTTTCTTTTCTCGGGGGTTTATTCTACTTTATTTATTTTGTACGAAAAAAAAAACTTTCGATCTATTCATCATCAATCATGGCAGTACAACGGACATAAAAGGTAACAAAAATTACATCCAGATCTGCAGACCACCTAACAACGACCACGAGCTGAAGGCAGGCGCGATACCGTCGTCACCCCTCCCTTGACGGAGCTGTACAAAACTTGAACAACAGCCGCCGCCGACGAAGAGAAGCATAGACCGGAAGGATCCAACCTGCACACACGCTAACGTAGACGAATGAAACTAGATCTGAGCAAATCCTCACACGCCATCCGACGACGATGTTAGACGCACCACCGGTACAGGGGCTAGACGAGGCGAACCTTATTCCATCTTTAAGGAGCCGCCGCCATCTCGTCTTCTCGAGTAGGACGCAAGACCTTAGCGAAATTTAAAAAAATCATTAAAAAAAATGAAACACTCCCGCTGATAAAGGGCTGGAATCCAGCGCGCCTCCATAGGCCTGAGACTACATGAGACAAGGTAGATGAGCGAGACCGCCAACGAAAGGCATAAACTCTGGCTGCCTATTCGCTTGGAGGGGAGGCGAAGGGGCAAGTCAGGCGGGAGCTCTTTTATTAAGTATTTCAGTTCCATGCATACTCTCGCATGCATATGCACCGTTTCTCTCCCCCAACAACAGCAACTTTGCTGCTACGTTCTGTTTTGTTATTTCTCTATTCTCTCACGTTAATGATTGAGATCTAGCTAGCTATTCTCTCCATTTCAAATTACTTGTCGTAAAAATGAATGTATCTAAAATTAAAATATAAGATACATTCATTTTTTACGACAAGTAATTCGGAACGAAGGGAGTAGCTAGCTAGGGTGGGCAAAAGAAAAGAAAAATAGAACGTAATATGATAGGCACGAAAGCATCCAAAACACAGATCGCACAAGGCTGCTGCATATGCATCTATTCCCCGTCTGCATGTGCCCACCTGCCCCGTCCAAAGAAATGCTTTTGAATCGGATTCCCTGGCCACAAGATGGGACGGCTTGTTCTTCTCCGCGCAACGATGCGGATTTGTTTTAGATTGTGCTGCTCGGATTCCCTGGCCACAAAAAAGACTGTATGCAGTACTTGTATACGAGCAAGCAAAAGATCACGGCACTGTCCAAATACGTGTCTGTCATTCTCACAAAACATAAATCAGGGACAAATAATGTGAGGACATTTACCAGGAATGTGGTGGTAGATACAGATGACGCAGCGCAATACGTGCATGCCATCCTGACAAAAGGTTAATAAATAGAGAAAAGTATACTTTTTGTCTCCCAAATCTTGCCCGAGTCTAGATTTAGTCCCTCAACTTTGAAACCGGACAACTCGCATCCCAAATTATTGAAACCGGACAAGGTTCGTCCCTTGTCTCCGTTTTAACCCGTTTTGGTGCTGACTCGCCCTGCTTTTGACCTGTGCTGACTCAAATTCGCATAATTTTTTCAAGTCTATGAACATTTTTTAAATTCACGTACTTTTTTATATCCGTTTTTTCCCCCAAATATGCGTTCAGATCCGTCAACTTTTTTGAAATTTGTGCACTTTTTTCAATGTGTAATTGTTTCAAATTCGCGTAATTTTTTCAAATAGGCATAATGTTTCAAATCCCTGAACTCTTCTAAAATGTGTGTACTTATTTATAATCTGCGTACTTTTCCAAGTTCGCGTAATTTCTTTTTCAAATTCCCGTACTGTCTCCAAGATAGCGTACTGTTTGACGAACAAAGTACATTTATATTTTTTATAATTCACGTACTGTTTGCATACTGTTCACATATCGTTCTCGTAATTATTGCGAAATTTTTATAATTAATCTATTTTTTTTACAAAATTACGTACATTTTTCAAGTTCACGTATTTTTTTCAAATCCACATACTTTTATTCTAGTTTGTGTACATTTTCTAAATTGATAAAAAAAATTCCCAGAAAACTACGCGGATTTGGAAAAAGTATGTGAATTTGGAAAAAATACGTGAACTTGAAAAAAAGTTGCGGATTTTAAAAAAAAGTACATGAATTTGTGTCAGCACGGTCAAAACCGAGGTGAGTCAGCACCAAAACCGGTCAAAATCGAGTCCAAGGGCGAACCTTGTCCGGTTTCAGTAGTTGGGGGGTGCAAATTATCCGGTTTTGAAGTTGAAGAACCAAATCTAAACTACGCCAAAAGTTAAGGGACGAAAAGTTTACTTTTCTCTAATAAATAATGTCACAGCTTTTTTACCATTGATATGTGACGAGTATGCCAGCTCAGATAGCATGCACATGACGCACAGCAGTGCGTGTATTATGCCATAAATAAACAGAGCAAGGATTGACAATGCCATGCCATACTTCCGTCATCAAGCTTGGGATACTCCAGTTGAGATTATAATACCGACGACGATGGCGATGGCGACGACGACGTGCCCCGCAAAAACAAATGCGTGACGCCGTGCAGTGTGGGAGTTCGATTGCTTGCTGTCTTGCGGCTATCGGTTTATATGAATCAAGGTCAATCCATGATGCACACACGTTACAGAAAGGCCAAAACAGAATTTGTATTTTTTAAAATTTATTGATTGATGAAGTGGACAGCAAGTTTTGACAGAGAACACCACACATTACCCCGAGCTCCGTGAGCCTCGTCATCTACACTGTTTGTCGTTGTTGCGCCAAGATGATTTTGAACTTTTATTCTGTTATTATCTCACGATAGTGGAACCCGATCCATACCAATGGAGTCGTATGGGGAAAAAAATGATTCAAGCGGCGCAATCTCCGTGGTAATTCGTGTCTAAACCCGGATTCGTCTTTTGTTTTTTTTCTGTCACCACCTCCTCAAACGTCCAAATACCATGAATGTTTGCACGCACATAACGCATTCAAGCATCTTAGATGCCAGTTTTTTAAATTATTTTTTGAATTTGTTGTTCATGCGCAGGTGCAGATGCACCTAGGCAATGAATCGCCGCACTCCAATCCCCGCCATTACTTTGTGAGAGTTGCTAAACGCACTTCAAAATTCTCAAACAACGTTGGAAAAGTGATCTAACATCTAAGCACAATATCTCAAAGTAAGCCTCCTAAATACTATTACCGTTTCATAATATTGACTATCTGACTCAAGCCCACATAACTAAACAAAAAAAACTTAATTCCGATAGGTTGTTCCATGAGAATATGAACACACCTGGGGTTATGCTAGTCAATTATGGCAAAATTATTATTTGTAACTCGCAATAACAAACTATACTCGACCAAATAATATATATATTTCAGAACCCGCACGAAGGGAAGAAGATCATGGGCAATATGACTAACCACACACCCATTAATCGATGTGTCTTGATAGAATGCAATTTTTGGTTTGTTCGGTTCAAAGACCAAAACTGGAGAAAGTGAAGCTATAATGTCCCACGGGTCAACAGGAGAAATTGATGTATCATACCTCGACTAATATTTGCTTTAACTAAAGAAGATACTCAACACAACAATAAGGCTGGATTAGGAAGCCAGGACCAAATACCAACATTAGCATATGTTCAATGCAAGCGAAAAAAGATGCACTGCTGTTTCCTAGCAGTGGATCCGATATTTTGTTGCAAGTTTGCCTATTGCCTCCATGTCCAGCTTTTCTATTATTCGTGGCCGTTGACATTTTATCTCATGTATGGAATCATAGAAGGGCGGCGCTGAAAAATATTTTAAAATATCTGTGGCATCCAATTATTTGGTATAGTGTCAGCTCGTTTGTTGAAAGTGAGCTGCTTGCTTGGTTGACAATGTGCAAGCTGCCGTTTTCTTGCCTGCCTGCTGGTGGATATCCGCAGCTCCACACACACATCGTCTTATGTCAGCTTCGGCGCATCTGGTTGACCATTTCTAACCCCAGACGCAGTAGCTTCTAATTTACTTCTACATTTTTTTGCGGGGTAATTTACTTCTACATTACTACACCCTCCGTTCACAAATATAAAATGTTTCTCTGAATCGGATGTATGTAAACAGACATGTTTTAATGTGTTTGTTCACTCATTTTAGCTCATATATAGTTCATATTGAAATATTCAGAACACCTTATATTTGTGACTGGAGGGTATACTAGGGATAGGGAGTATACAAAATAAGTTTTTTTTTAGATTTGAGTATAATATTTTTTAGGGGTATTTGAGTATACTACCTTTTTTTTAGTTTTGAGTATACTACTTAAGTTTCTTTTTTGAGACAAGAGTATACTACTTAAGTTTTTTTTTAGACAAGAGTATACTACTTAAGTAGTCCATTCGCAACCTGTTCCTTCTTGTGACGATCGATGTAGCTCGCTGGAGTAAGCCGGCCTTCCCGGCCCATTAGCAAGACCAGCGGGATGGGGGGACTCGGCGCCTCCTGTTCAGCGCTCTATGCGCCAGTTTGGCATAGTGGCGCTAACGTGAAGGTCATATCGGCGGCCAGTTTAGCACAAACCGATCGCTGGCTTGATCGCTCGACAAAAAAAAAAAAACATCGCTCGCTTGTTGGATTCTCGCGGATCAGTTCACCATTGGAACTGTTCCCTTAAAAAATTCTATTGGAACTTTGACCGTCACAACTGGCTGCATTGATTTTTCAAAATTTGAAAAACTGCAGATGTGACAGAAGTTTGCGAATTTTGGAAAAAATCATCGGTTTTGAAAAAGCACCAATTTTATAAAAATATTAGTCTATTCCAAAAAACATTCATTGATTTTCAAAAAAAATCTTCAATTTTGACCAAGATTTCATCGATTTTGAAAAAGAGTTCATCGAATTAGAAAAAATGTCCACCGATTTTCAAAGCAGTTCATTTGAAAAAAGTTCATCAAATATTTTTAAAAGTTCATCGACTTCGAAAAAAATCATCAGTTTTGAAAAAAATTCATCGATTTTTTGAAAAGTTCACTGAGTTGGAAACAATTCGTTGATTTTGAAAAACAGTTCATCAAATTCGAAAAAGTTCATGTATTTTGAAAAGGTAATTTCAAAAAATCATGAATTTGAAGAAACTTTGGAATCACAGAAAAGAACACACAAAAAAGGAAAAGGAATAAAAAAATCATAGAAAAATGACCAAAACATAACAAAAAACTAACATCACATTTCTACAAGAAGAGAAAATGAAGGAGCTGTGAACAACAAGGTATGATCTTAGTGGTTATTGCCGCCAGGTCTAAATGCCGAGGGCTTGAGTTCGGTTTTCCCTCAAGGCAGTCGTATTTTTTAAAGCTTAGAAAGAAGAAAATAGAAGTTAAATGGGTTGATCCAATGACTGCGGGGGAGGGGGTATGCGGAAGTACTATAACGGGCGCCTTATGCGCCAAATAGGGTTTGCCCCTCTCTATATGGGATTCCCTATATAACGCCTGTGTATCAAGATGCTGGCTTTTGGCACAGGGGCGTCACCCCGTGGGCCGGCCCATCAGCACGTCACTTAAACAAATCACTTACTGTAGTGACCTCCACCATAGCAGCACTATACTGTAGCGACCAATTTTCCCCTAGTATTTAAATCCAATTTTTATATTAAAACGGGAACATTTTTAAATTTTCTTTTAAAAAGTTCATGACATTTAGGAAAAATATTTTGTGTCATTCAAAAAAATGTTCATGACATTTAAAACCAATATTCAAACGTTCCAAAAATGTGCCTGTGACATTTAAAAATATTGTTTATATAGTGTAAAAAAATGTTTGCGTAGTTTGAAACAATGTTTCATAGCATTAAAAGAATGTTAAACGTGAATTTATAAAACACATACTCCCTCCGTCCGGAATTACTTGTCGCTCAAATGAATGCACCTAGCTCAAATTCAGCCTGAATTTGAGAATTGTGTAACACATATTAATTTTTTTTAAACATGCCAAAAATGGTCATTATGTATTTGAAAAATGATCAACATGCATTAGTAAATGTTTCATATTTTTAGAATAATATACAATGTGTACTAAAAGAAGTATACATTATTTGCAAACAAGGAAAAAATAAAAACACGATAAAAAAGAACCGGAAGAAAACTAGAAAATAAACACAAAAACTTGGACGGAAACTACCAACCAAACCGGCCATAGAAGCTTTGCTAAACCCCACCACATGGTTTAGGCCACGCTCCTCCTTCACCACCACGCCGTCGTGCTGCTGCTGGACGGAGTCTTCCCCAACCTCTCACTCTCTCCTTGCTGGATCAAGGCATGAGAGACGTCATCAGGCTGCATGTGTGTTGAACGCGGAGGTGCCGTCCGTTCGGCACTATGATCATCGGTGATTTGGATCACGACGAGTACGACTCCATCAACCCTGTTCACTTGAATGCTTCCGCTTAGCGATCTACAAGGGTATGTAGAAGCACTCCCCTCTCTCTCGTTGCTAGTCTCTCCATAGATAGATCTTGGTGACTCGTTGGAAAATTTTGAATTTCTGCTACGTTCCCCAATAGCCGTTGCTGCTATGTCGCCTCCTTTCCCCATCCAAGCCTGACCATGGCAACGGCGCCCTCTCATGTGTCCCACGGTGAGGTTTGGGGAGGCGCGACCACAATCCAGTAGGGATCTCACCGCGGACCCGTCCATTGGGATGGGTGTTGCCTCCGTTGCGAATGGGATCGAAGGAGGGACTACTTACGTCGTCAAGGTCGGCGAGGCAGCGCCGATTGGGGAGCCCTTGTGAACATGGGAGTTCGTCCCCATGGAGGCGGCGGCCGTGGAGATTGGATGTGAAGCAACCCCACTTGCCGGTGGTGGAGGCTTGCCGTCCATGTGCTCCTTTGTAAGGGCATATTTATTCCTTAAGTGTTTTGGTGATTGATGACAATGCCTTTGCGGACTAATCGTGTGCCTTGAGTTTCTCATACGCTTCATCACTAGGCACGAGACGATTCGGTGCCCCTCGAAGACTATTGAAGACGGCGTTGTTCTACGTTTCTCTTTGGTGGATTTGAGTCGTAGAAGAGCTGTACTATTAAGAGGGGGTCCGCGTCGGAAAGGTTCGGGTGGAATCAACACGTACACATGTCCTTCCTTTCCCTTGCACTTTTGAGCGTCTCTCCGTTATCCTAGTAGTGCTTAATCTGACGGTTCTTGTTGTACTTGCGGTAGTATCGCTCTATGGAGCGGTAGTACATAAGCACCGCGATAGTACCACTGGGGTCACGGTAGTACCGCTCCTCTTGAGCCTTAGTACCGTGGCTCCTGTGCCTAGTGTTGCTCGATGCGGTAGTAGGGCGGATGTAATTTTTACATCCGCGCCCACACGGTAGTATCAAGACGCCCTCTGTGTGTAGTACCACCGAGGCCACGGTAGTACCGCCCCAAGTCGTAGTACCGTGGCCCTCATACCTAGTACCGCTGCGTCCACGGTAGTAGGAGCGGATATAATCTTTACATCCGCGCCTCAACGGTAGTACCGCTGCCTCGTCTTGTGATAGTACCGCGTCGGATTATTACCTTGTTTCATTTTCAGCGTAGGCACGGATGTATTTTATTTCATCCGCGCTCTTCGTAGGCTTTGACTTTCCTGCCTTACGGTAGTACCGCAAGGGGGAGCGGTAGTACCGCGCAAGCGGTAGTACTTCACTCAGTCAGGCAAGTCCCGGCCTCTGCTGCTGCCGCGGAAGTACCGTGGTCCTCCACGGTAGTACCGCGTGGCCTTGCGGTAGTACCGCGCTCCTGAAGCGGTAGTACCGCATGTCACAGGCTGAACATGTGGATAACGGTTGGATCTTTTCCATGACTATAAAAGGGGCGTCTCCTACCTCTAGTTGACCACCTCTTCCACCTCTAAGCTTCATTGTTGCTCTAAGCTCCATTTTGGCCCGATCTCTCTCCCTAGCCAATCAAACTTGTTGATTTGCTCGGGATTGGGTGACAAGGGCCCGATCTACACTTCCACCAAGAGATATTCGATTCCCCCCACTAATCCCTAGCGGATCTTGTTACTCTTGGGTGTTTGAGCACCCTAGATTTGTTGAGGTCACCTCGAAGCCATACTCCATTGTGGTGAAGCTTCGTGGTGTTGTTGGGAGCCTCCAAGTGTTGTGGAGATTGCCCCAACCTTGTTTGTAAAGGTTCGGTCGCCGCCTTCAAGGGCACCAATAGTAGAATCACGGCATCTCGCATTGTGTGAGGGCGTGAGGAGATTACGGTGGCCCTAGTGGCTTCTTGGGGAGCATTGTGCCTCCAGACCGCTCTAACGGAGACGTACTTCCCCTTAAAAGGAAGGAACTTCGGTAACACATCCTCATCTTCACCGGCTCCACTCTTGGTTATTTCGTGCCTTTACTTTTGCAAGCTTACTTGTGCTGTATCCATTGCTTGCTTGTGTGCTAGTTGTCATTGCATCATATAGGTTGTCCACTTAGTTGCATATCTAGACAACCTATTTTGTCGCAAGGTTTAAATTGTTAAAGAAAAGCTTAAAATTGTTAGTTGCCTATTCACCCCTCCCCTCTAGTCAACCATATCGATCCTTTCAATTGGTATCAGAGCATCATCTCTTTATAAGGACTTTGCCGTCCGAAGAGTATGGTTGACACCAACGACGGTGCGGAGGAGCACTCCGGTGTGAATCCTATCTCGTCTACGGTCGATGGGGGAACCTAGGTCTTGTTGGAAATATGCCCTAGAGGCAATAATAAATTAGTTATTATTATATTTCCTTGTTCATGATAATCGTTTATTATCCATGCTATAATTGTATTGATAGGAAACTCAGATACATGTGTGGGTATATAGACAACACCATGTCCCTAGTAAGCCTCTAGTTGACTAGCTCGTTGATCAATAGATGGTTACGATTTCCTGACCATGGACATTGGATGTCATTGATAACGGGATCACATCATTAGGAGAATGATGTGATGGACAAGACCCAATCCTAAGCCTAGCACAAAGATCGTAGTTCGTATGCTAAAGCTTTTCTAATGTCAAGTATCTTTTCCTTAGACCATGAGATTGTGTAACTCCGGATACCGTAGGAATGCTTTGGGTGTACCAAACATCACAACGAATCGGGTGGCTATAAAGGTGCATTACAGGTATCTCCGAAAGTGTCTGCTGGGTTGGCACGAATCGAGATCGGGATTTGTCACTCCGTGTAACGGAGAGGTATCTCTGGGCCCACTCGGTAGTACATCATCATAATGTGCACAATGTGACCAAGGGGTTGATCACGGATGATGTGTTACGGAACGAGTAAAGAGACTTGCCGTAACGAGATTGAACAAGGTATCGGATACCGACGATCGAATCTCGGGCAAGTACAATACCGCCAAACAAAGGGAATTGTATACGGATCGATTGAGTCCTCGACATCATGGTTCATCCGATGAGATCATCGTGGAACATGTGGGAGCCAACATGGGTATCCAGATCCGCTGTTGGTTATTGACCGAGAACGCCTCTGGTCATGTCTACATGTCTCCCGAACCGTAGGGTCTACACACTTAAGGTTCGATGGCGCTAGGGTTATAAAGGAAGTTTGTATGTGGTTACCGAATGTTGTTGAGTCCGGATGAGATCCCGGACGTCACGAGGAGTTCGGAATGGTCCGGAGGTAAACATTTATATATGGAAGTCTGTTTTGGTCACCGGAAAAGTTTGGTTTTTCCCAGAACGCATCTGGGACCACCGGAGGGTCCCGGGTCCACCAAGTGGGGCCACCAACCCGGAGGGCTGCATGGGCCAAGTGTGGGAGGAACCAGCCCGGTGGGCTGGTGCGCCCCACAAGGGCCCAAGGCGCCTAAGGAGAAGAGAGGGCAAACCCTAGGGCGAGATGGGCCTTAGGGCCCATACCGTGCGCCTCCTCTCCCCTCCACCGCCGCCACCCAGATGGGATTGGGGCTGGCCGCCCCTAGGGTGGAACCCTAGAGGCGCAGCCTCCTCCCTCTCCCTATAAATACTTGAGGCTTGGGGCTGCCCAACACATGAGAGTTTCTCCTCTTGGCGCAGCCCTACCTCTCTCCTTCTCCTCTCTCGCGGTGCTTGGCGAAGCCTGCTGGATGCCATGCTCCTCCATCATCCTGCCGCCAGTGCTGCTGCTGGATGGAGTCTTCCTCAACCTCTCCCTCTCTCCTTGCTGGATCAAGGCGTGGGAGGCGCCACCGGCTGTACGTGTGTTGAGCGGGAGGTGCCGTCCGTTCGGCACTAGGATCTCCGGTGATTTGGATCACGACAGTATGACTCCTTCAACCCCGTTCTCTTGAACGCTTCCGCTTAGCGATCTACAAGGGTATGTAGATGCACTCTCCTTCCCTCGTTGCTGGTTTCTCCATAGATAGATCTTGGTGACACGTGGAAAATTTTGAACTTCGCTTCGTTCCCAACAAAGGCATCATGAGCTAGGTCTATTGCGTAGATTCTTTGCACGAGTAGAACCCAAAGTAGTTGTGGGCGTTGATTTTGTTCAATATGCTTACCGTTACTAGTCCAATCTTGTTTCGACGGTATTGTGGGATGAAGCGGCCGGACCGACCTTACACGTACACTTACGTGAGATGTTTCCACCGACCGACATGCACTTGGTGCATAAGGTGGCTAGCGGTGCCGCCTCTCCACTTTAGTCGGACGGATTCGATGAAAAGGGTCCTTATGAAGGGTAAATAGCAATTGGCATATCACGTTGTGGTTTTATGAGGTAAGAAACGTTCTTGCTAGAAACCCATAGCAGCCACGTAAAACATGCAAACAACAATTAGAGGACGTCTAACTTGTTTTTGCAGGGTATGCTATGTGATGTGATATGGCCAAGAAGAATGTGATGAATGATATGTGATGTATGAGATTGATCATGTTCTTGTAATAGGAATCACGACTTGCATGTCGATGAGTATGACAACCGGCAGGAGCCATAGGAGTTGTCTTTATTTATTGTATGACATGCATGTCATTGAATAACGCCATGTAATTACTTTACTTTATTGCTAACCGGTAGCCATAGTAGTAGAAGTAATAGTTGGCGAGACAACTTCATGAAGACACGATGATGGAGATCATGATGATGGAGATCATGGTGTCATGCCGGTGACGATGATGATCATGGAGCCCCGAAGATGGAGATCAAAAGGAGCAATATGATATTGGCCATATCATGTCACTATTTGATTGCATGTGATGTTTATCATGTTTATGCATCTTGTTTACTTAGAACGACGGTAGTAAATAAGATGATCCTTACAACAATTTCAAGAAGTGTTCTCCCTAACGTGCACCGTTGCTAAAGTTCGTCGCTTCTAAGCACCACGTGATGATCGGGTGTGATGGATTCTTACGTTCACATACAACGGGTGTAAGACAGATTTACACACGCCAAACACTTAGGGTTAACTTGACGAGCCTAGCATGTACAGACATGGCCTCGGAACACGAGAGACCGAAAGGTCGAGCATGAGTCGTATAGAAGATACGATCAACATGAAGATGTTCACCGATGATGACTAGTCCGTCTCACGTGATGATCGGACACGGCCTAGTTGACTCGGATCATGTAATCACTTAGATGACTAGAGGGACGTCTATCTGAGTGAGAGTTCATAAGATGAACTTAATTATCCTGAACATAGTCAAAAGACCCTTTGCAAATTATGTCGTGGCTCGCGCTTTAGTTCCACTTTGTTTAGATATGTTCCTAGAGAAAATATAGTTGAAAGTTGACAATGGCGATTATGCGGACGGTGAAAGCTTATGTCCTTAATGCACCGCTCAGTGTGCTGATCCCCAAACGTCGTTTGTGGATGTTGCGAACATCGGACATACACGTTTTGATAACTACGTGATAGTTCAGTTAAACGGTTTAGAGTTGAGGCACCAAAGACGTTTTTTTCGAAACGTCGCGGAACATATGAGATGTTTCGAGGGATGAAATTGGGATTTCAGGCTCGTGCCCACGTCAAGAGGTATAAGACCTCCGACGATTTTCTTAGCCTGCAAACTCAGGGAGAAAAGCTCAATCGTTGAGCTTGTGCTCAGATTGTCTGAGTACAACAATCACTTGAATCGAGTGGGAGTTG
This sequence comes from Aegilops longissima, assembly GCA_021605205.1. NCBI lineage: Eukaryota > Viridiplantae > Streptophyta > Magnoliopsida > Poales > Poaceae > Aegilops > Aegilops longissima. The sequence goes on from CM038682.1 coordinate 20,228,872, forward strand.
ATCTTCCAGATGAGATAGTGATGTTTCTCCAAAGTCATTGCCACCAAGCTGCTAGAGCTTCGTGATGAACTATAACATATCAGGGATAGATATGATGATCCTTGAGGTATTCGTGATGTTTGACACCGCGAAAGTAGAAATCAAGAAGGAGCATCAATTGTTGATGGTTGGTGAAACCACTAGTTTCAAGAAGGGCACGCGCAAGAAGGGACACTTCATGAAACGGCAAATCAGCTGCTGCTCTAGTGAAGAAACCCAAGGTTGAACCCAAACCCGAGACTAAGTGCTTCTGTAATAAGGGGAACAGCCACTGGAGCAGCATTACCCTAGATACTTGGTAGATGAGAAGGTCGGCAAGGTCAATAGAAGTATATTGGATATGCATTATGTTAATGTGTACTTTACAAGTACTCCTAGTAGCACCAGGGTATTAAGATACCGGTTCGGTTGCTAAGTGTTAGTAACTCGAAATAAAAACTACGGAATAAACGGAGACTAGCTAAAGGTGAGCTGACGAAATGTGTTGGAAGTGTTTCCAAAGTTGATGTGATCAAGCATCGCACGCTCCCTCTACCATCAAGATTAGTATTAAACCAGAATAATTGTCATTTGGTGTTTGCGTTGAGCATAGACATGATTGGATTATGTCTGCCATAATACGGTTATTCATTTAAGGAGAATAATGGTTACTCAATTTATTTGAATAATACCTTCAATGGTCTTGCACCTAAAGGAATGGTTTATTGAATCTCGATCGTAGTGATACACATTTTCATGCCAAAAGATTTAAGATAGTAATGATAGTACCACTTACTTGTGGCAATCGCCATGTAAGTCATATTGGTATAAAACGCATGAAGAAGCTCCATGTTGATGGATCTTTGGACTCACTCGTTTTTGAAAAGTTTGAGACATGCGAACCATGTCTATTGGTGTATACGCATGAAGAAACTCCATGCAGATGGATCGTTTGGACTCACTTGATTTTGAATCACTTGAGATATGCAAATCATACCACATGGGCAAGATGACCAAAAGCCTTGTTTTCAAGAAGATGGAACAAGATAGCAACTTGTTGGAAGTAATACATTTTGATGTGTGCAGTCCAATAAGTGCTAAGGCACGCAGTGGATATCGTTATGTTCTTACTTCACAGATGATTTGAGTAGATACTGAGTATATTTACTTGATGAAACACAAGTCTGAATTATTGAATGGTTCAAGTAATTTCAGAGTGAAGTTGAAGATCATCGTGACAAGAGGATAAAATATCTATGATATGATCATAGAGATGAGTATCTGAGTTACGAGCTTTGGCACACAATTAAGACATTGTGGAAATTGTTTCACAATTAATATCGCCTGGAACACCATAATGTGATGGTGTGTCCGAACATCATAGTTGCACCCTATTAGATATAGTGTGTACCATGATGTCTCTTATTGAATTACCACTATCGTTCATGGGTTAGGCATTAGAGACAACCGCACTCACTTTAATAGGGCACCACGTAATTCCGTTGAGATGACACCGTATGAACTATGGTTTAGAGAAACCTAAGCTGTCATTTCTTAAAAGTTTGGGGCTATGACGCTTATGTGAAAAAGCTTCAGGTTGATAAGCTCGAACCCAGAGCGGATAAAATGCATCTTCATAGGACACCCAAAACAGTTGGGTATACCTCCTAATTCAGATCCGAAAGCAATAGGGATTGTTTCTTGAATCGGGTCCTTTCTCGAGGAAAAGTTTGTCTCGAAAAGTTGAGTGGGAGGATGGTGGAGACTTGATGAAGTTATTGAACCGTCACTTCAACTAGTGTGTAGCAGGCCAGAGGAAGTTGTTCCCGTGGAACCTACACCAATTGAAGTAGAAGCTTATGATAGTGATCATGAAGCTTCGGATCAAGTCACTACCGAACCGTGTAGGACTACAAGGACGCGTACTGCTTCGGAGTGGTACGGTGATCCTGTCTTGAAGGTCATGTTGCTAGACAACAATGAACCTACGAGCTATGGAGAAGCGATGGTGGGCCCAAATTCCGACAAATGGTTAGAAGCCATGAAATCCGAGATAGGATCCATGTATCAGAACAAAGCATGGACTTTGGTGGACTTGCCCGATGATCGGCAAGCCATTGAGATGAATGGATCTTTAAGAAGAAGACGGACGTGGACGGTAATGTCACCGTCTATGATGCTTGACTTGTGGCGAAGAGTTTTTCACAAATTCAAGGAGTTGACTACGATGAGATTTTCTCATCCGTAGCGATGCTTAAGTCCGTTGGAATCATGTTAGCATAAGCTACATTTATGAAATCTGGCAGATGGATGTCAAAGCGAGTTTCCTTACCAGTTTTCGTAAGGAAAGGTTGTATGTGATACATTCAGAAAGTTTTGTCGATCCTGAGGATGCTAAAAGGTATGCTGGCTCCAGCGATCCTTTCTAAGGACTGGAGTAAGCATCTCGGAGTTGGAATGTACACTTTGATGAGGTGATCAAAGATTTTGGGTTTATACAAAGTTTATGAGAAACTTGTATTTCCAAAGAAGTGAGTGGGAGCACTATAGAATTTCTGATGAGTATATGTTGTTGACATATTGATGATCAGAAATGATGTAGAATTTCTGGAAAGCATACAGGGCTATTTAAAAAGTGTTTTTCAAGTGAAACCCTGGATTAAGCTACTTAAACATTGAGCATCAAGATCTATGAGGATAGATCAAAACCGCTTAATGGTACTTTCAAATGAGCATATACCTTGACATGATCTTGAAGGTGTTCAAGATGGATCAGTCAAAGAAGGAGTTCTTGCCTGAGATGTAAGGTATGAAGTTAAGAGTTAAAGCTCGACCACGGCAGAAAAGAGAGAAAGGACGAAGGTCGTCCCCTATGCTTTAGACGTAGGCTCTATAGTATGCTATGTTGTGTACCGCACTGAAGTGTGCCTTGCCATGAGTCACTCAAGGGGTACAAGAATGATCCAGAATGGGGATCATTGGACAGCGGTCAAAATTGTCCTTGGAGTAAATAAGGACATGTTTCTCGATTATGGAGGTGATAAAGAGTTCGGCGTAAAGGGTTACGTCGATGCAAGCTTTGACACCTATCCGAATGACTCTGAATAGCAAACCGGATACGTATAGTGGAGCAACCATTTGGAATAGTTTCAAATGGAGTGTGGAAGCAGCATTTATAATATGACCTAGAAATTTGCAAAGCACACACGGATCTGAAAGGTTCAGATCCGTTGACTAAAACCTCTCTCACAAGCAAAACATGATCAAACCCCAGAACTCATTGAGTCTTAATCACATCATGATGTGAACTAGTTTAATGACACTAGTAAACTCTTTGGATGTTGGTCACATGGCGATGTGACCTGTGAGTGTTAATCACATGGCGATGTGAACTAGATTATTGACTCTAGTGCAAGTGGGAGACTGTTGGAAATATGCCCTAGAGGCAATAATAAATTAGTTATTATTATATTTCCTTGTTCATGATAATCGTTTATTATCCATGCTATAATTGTATTGATAGGAAACTCAGATACATGTGTGGGTATATAGACAACACCATGTCCCTAGTAAGCCTCTAGTTGACTAGCTCGTTGATCAATAGATGGTTACGGTTTCCTGACCATGGACATTGGATGTCATTGATAACGGGATCACAACATTAGGAGAATGTGATGGACAAGACCCAATCCTAAGCCTAGCACAAAGATCGTAGTTCGTATGCTAAAGCTTTTCTAATCTCAAGTATCTTTTCCTTAGACCATGAGATTGTGTAACTCCCGGATACCGTAGGAATGCTTTGGGTGTACCAAACGTCACAACGAATCGGGTGGCTATAAAGGTGCATTACGGTATCTCCGAAAGTGTCTATTGGGTTGGCACGAATCGAGATCGGATTTGTCACTCCGTGTAACGGAGAGGTATCTCTGGGCCCACTCGGTAGTACATCATCATAATGTGCACAATGTGACCAAGGGGTTGATCACGAGATGATGTGTTACGGAACGAGTAAAGAGACTTGCCGGTAACGAGATTGAACAAGGTATCGGATACCGACGATCGAATCTCGGGCAAGTACAATACCGCCGCACAAAGGGAATTGTATACGGATCGATTGAGTCCTTGACATCGTAGTTCATCCGATGAGATCATCGTGGAACATGTGGGAGCCAACATGGGTATCCAGATCCGCTGTTGGTTATTGACCGAGAACGTCTCGGTCATGTCTACATGTCTCCCGAACCCGTAGGGTCTACACACTTAAGGTTCGATGACGCTAGGGTTATAAAGGAAGTTTGTATGTGGTTACCGAATGTTGTTCGAGTCCGGATGAGATCCCGGACGTCACGAGGAGTTCCGGAATGGTCCGGAGGTAAACATTTATATATGGGAAGTCTGTTTTGGTCACCGGAAAAGTTTCGGGTTTTCCAGAGCGTCTCGGGACCACCGGAGGTCCTGGGTCCACCAAGTGGGGCCACCAACCCGGAGGGCTGCATGGGCCAAGTGTGGGGGAACCAGCCCTGTGGGCTGGTGCGCCCCAAGGGGCCTATGGCGCCTAAGGAGAAGAGAGGGCAAACCCTATAGGCGAGATGGGCCTTAGGGCCCATACCGTGCGCCTCCTCTCCCCTCCACTGGCCGCCACCCAGATGGGATTGGGGCTGGCCGCCGCCTCTAGGGTGGAACCCTAGAGGGGGCGCAGCCCCCTCCCTCTCCCCTATAAATACTTGAGGCTTGGGGGCTGCCCAACACATGAGAGTTTCTCCCTCTTGGCGCAGCCCTACCTCTCTCCCTTCTCCTCTCTCGCGGTGCTTGGCGAAGCCCTGCTGGATTGCCATGCTCCTCCATCATCACCACGCCGTTGTGCTGCTGCTGGATGGAGTCTTCCTCAACCTCTCCCTCTCTCCTTGCTGGATCAAGGCGTGGGAGACGTCACCGGGCTGTACGTGTGTTGAACGCGGAGGTGCCGTCCGTTCGGCACTAGGATCTCCGGTGATTTGGATCACGACGAGTACAACTCCTTCAACCCTGTTCTCTTGAACGCTTCCGCTTGGCGATCTACAAGGGTATGTAGATGCACTCTCCTTCCCCTCGTTGCTGGTTTCTCCATAGATAGATCTTGGTGACACGTAGGAAAATTTTGAATTTCTGCTACGTTCCCCAACAGGTCTCACGTGAGGAATTCAATGTGGCTTTAGACACATTGAAAACCTCCATGATGACCGAGGTTAAAAGCATGTTTACTGATTTCCTAGAAGGACTTAAACTATCCACCTCGCCGATGAAAGTGGGTGATCCCACTAACAAGGTGACGGATGCCAACTCCGACAAGGGGGGAGCTAATAGTGAAAAGGGTCCTTCTACTAGTGGTAGAAATGGCACCGACATCTTTGCCCATGTGGAACCTCCTACTTATGGTGGACCGATTCCCTCTACTCATTTAAATCATGCCGGTCCTCCTCCTAAGATTGTGAAAAATGAGGATTTTGATGCTTGGGTTTATCGTTTCAAGCATCATTTAGAACATGTGAACACTAATCTTTGGAGAATTATAGAAGAAGGTTTCTATCCACATGACCCAAGCAACTTCACCTCTCGAGAAGCCGTGGATAATCAATTCAATGAGAGTGCTCTCTTCATCATCCAAGATGCAATCCTTCCCGAAGATCTCCCTCACCTTCGACCTCATGCCATGGCTAAAGACGCATGGCAATGTGTTGTGTCTCTCTACCGAGGAAGTGCTAGCATCCAAAGCTCCAACTATGAAGTGGTGCAAGATGAAGCGATGAGTTTGCAATGAAAGAAGATGAAGAACCTCGTGAGCTCTTTCGAAGAGTGACCAAACTCGCGGTCGCACTCCGAGATCATGGGAGCAAGGACACCGATGACAATTGGATCAAGTGCAAGTTCCTCAAGGCCATGATGCCCTACAACAAGGCCATGTCCTCCGTCATTCGTCAAAGACCGGACTTCCACTCCATGACCTCAAGTGAAGTGTTGGATGAGTTCGTTGCAATGAGCATCTTGGACAAGACCGCCGACAATGCGGTGCTCCGTTCTCAAAGGGCAAAGAAGCCCAACCTTGCCTTGAAGGCCAAGGTTAGTGTGGAAGAAGAGGAAGAAGAGGAAGATGAGGAGAGCAACCCCGAAGACACGAAATATGATTATCATGAGCACATGGCTCTTGCCTCAAGACAATTTTGGAGCAAGAAGAATACAAGACCCAACTTCAACAATAACAACTCAAGTGGCCTCAAGGGCAAGCAACGAGTTAGAACTTGTTTCAACTGTGGCAATGTGAGCCATTTCGTTGCGGAATGTCGGTGTCAAAACCGGCGGATCTCGGGTAGGGGGTCCCGAACTGTGCGTCTAGGCGGATGGTAACAGGAGACAAGGGACACGATTAATTTACCCAGGTTCGGGCCCTCTCGATGGAGGTAATACCCTACTCCTGCTTGATTAATATTGATGATATGGGTAGTACAAGAGTAGATCTACCACGAGATCGTAGAGGCTAAACCCTAGAAGCTAGCCTATGGTATGATTGTTGTTCGTCCTATGGACTAAAACCCTCCGGTTTATATAGACACCGGATAGGTTAGGGTTACACAGTCGGTTACAATGGTAGGAGATCTACATATCCGTACGCCAAGCTTGCCTTCCACGCCAAGGAAAGTCCCATCCGGACACGGACGAAGTCTTCAATCTTGTATCTTCATAGTCTTGGAGTCCGCCGTGATGATAGTTAGGCTATCCGGACACCCCTAATCCGGACTCCTCAAGAGCCCTGAACCAGGCTTCAATGACGACGAGTCCGGCGCGCATATTGTCTTCGACATTGCAAGGCGGGTTCCTCCTCCGAATACTTCATAGAAGGTTTTGAACACCAGGATAGTGTCCGGCTCTGCAAAACAAGTTCCACATACCACCGTAGAGAGAATAACTTTTGCACAGATCTGCTGACGTATCCCGCGGCGTGACATCACACCACGGCCAAGCCTTTATATGAATCGTTTTTTACCGTTCCACCTCAGCGCGTTTAGCGAGGCGGTTTCCTTGGCACGTCTTATCAAAGCATAGATCGTGCCCCTTATTCCGGGATTCTCATCAATACGGACGTGGGTAACCCAACCGTGCCCATTGGCACGCCTCCTCTATCAAAGGCGAGTCCTAATCGACCACGGGGTGGGCTCTTGGTATTCACCTCTTTATAATGAGACCAAGGCCCTCTTCTTTTTACACCCTCCATCGAGTTCGCCTCGTGCTTCGAGTTCCAACACCCAAAGCTTCAAATCCCTGCACTTCGGACCTTCGACGATGTCCAGTTCCGACCAGCACGGCCGGTGGATGCCTTTCTCCGTCACAGAGGAAGATGTGCTAAAGCTGCGAGATGCCAGGTATCTAACCGGCGAGATCTCGCATAGGCTGCCTGCTTGTAACGCCCCGGATTCGATGCGCCAGGTGTCCGCCATTTATTCGCCGTCATTGCCATGTCATGTGCTTGCGTGTTGCACTTTGCCATGTCATCATCTGCATTTCATCTCATGTCATCATGTGCATCGCATTTGCATACGTGTTCGTCTCATGCATCCGAGCATTTTCCTCGTTGTCCGTTTTGCAATCCGGCACTCCTATGTCTCCCGGCGCCCCCTTTTGCCTCTTTTCATGTGCGGGTGTTAAACATTCTCGGAATGGACCGAGGTTTGCCAAGCGGCCTTGGTATAGCACCGGTAGACCGTCTGTCAAGTTTCGTGTCATTTGGAGGTCGTTTGATACTCCAACGGTTAACCGGGTAACCGCAAAAGCCTCCTTCTCTTTGCAGCCCAACATCCCTCCAAAGTGGCCCAAAACCCATCTAACTCCCCTCCATGCTCTCGGTCGTTCGATCACGATCGCGTGGCCGAAAACCGCTCCTCATTTGGACTCTCCTAGCTCCCTCTACCTATAAATATGCCCTCCTCGTCCAAATTCGCGGATGAATCCCTCTAACCCTAGCCATTTTTCGTCCCCACCGCCATCGGACACGTCCGCCGCAGCCGGACACGTCCGGTCGCCCGCCGCCGCCACGTGGCACACTGCCATTCGCCTGCCGCGCCGCCCCACGCCGCCCGTCCGAGCCTCCAAGGCCAGCCCCGCCTGTTCCGATCTGGGCGAGGCCGCGGCCGCCGCCGCCGGACTCCGTCCCCGCCGCCATCACGTCTTCTTCGTCGAGCCCCTCGGCCTCCGCCGTCCCGGCCACCAGCGCCGCCCGCCCCCGACGCCTCCCGCCAGCCGTGCCGCCCTCCGCCGCCTCGTCCCACGCCGGCGAGCCCTCGCCTCCGCGCCTGCCGGCGCGTCGCCGGCTCCCTCGCCCGGCTGCCGCCGCCCATCGCCATGGCGCCGCCGCTTCGCCGGCCGTCTTCCCCGGCCAGATCCGGCCGGAGGAGCCCCGGATCCGCCTCCCCGGCTTCGTCCCCGTCCATCTCCGGCGTGAACTCCGGCGAGCCGCCTCGCCTCAAAATCCGCGCAGACCGAAGGTTGACTTCCCCCCCCCCTCCGGAAATTCCTCTTAAGTCCCCGAAGCATTTTGCATAATCATGCCATGTTCATGCCATCATATATCTGCATCCGTAGCTCCGTTTCGTGCGTGTAATATGTCAAATTGTTCGTATCGACGAGTACATCATTTCATCTCATTGCATCATTTTCATTGGAGCTCATCTTGATGCCCTAAATGCTGTTAGAAGAGGGCTATGTGATGTTAGTTTCAGATTCTTATCAGAACATGCACTTTTGTCATTTTTGCCATGATTGATGTGTGCACCCTATGAACTTGAGTCCTACATGTGTTTTGTAATATGCCATGCCATCTTTACAGGGGTGTATGCCATGTATTTTTGTAATCTCTGTGGTGACTAGCACAAGCATGCAAACTAGGCTTCATGATGTTGCTGATTTCAGCCCCTGTTCTGCTGATATTTTTATGCCATGTAAACTTGATGCTACCGAGTGATCCATGCATATTTTGAGATACTTCAGTAAGGATGTTTTGAACATATAGGTATTCTCTATCCATCCATGCCCTTTTTTGCAATTATGGAGTGCCATAGCTTGAGTCGATCGAGCTCTACTTTTGCTATAAAATGTTTCCTGGCAGATTGTTTACATGTTATTCAATTTTGCCAAGGTTGTTGTTAGTGATCCATGCACCCTATGAACTTGCTCTTGCCATTCTTAGCTTCAGAAACATGTCTTCTTACTGTGAGTTGCCTTGCCATGCCATGTATTGCTCTGTGGTGAGTGGTTCAAGCTCACCAACATGCCCACTTATTGTTGTTCCTGCCATGTTTGAATCTGTAATATAACTTGCCATGTTTACATGGGTGCCATCATATTTTCTGTGCCCTTTTGGCTCATGGCCAATAAGGGACTTTTGTTCTATGCAATTAGTAGATTCATGCCATGCCTTTGTTTGCCATGATAAGTTCATGTAGCATGCTGTTTGATAGCTCTAAACTTTGCAACCTGGTGTTATTTCTGCAAAGCCTGAAACTGTTAATATTTGCAATCTTGCCATGTCTTTTTGAGCATGTTCTAGTGATTTCTGGAGATAGCTCAGTGTTCATGTTTTGTAATGATTTACCTGTACTTCATGCCCATGTCTTTTGTTTTTTATGTTGGGGTGCTGTAGCATGTTGTTTTGATGCTTTCAATATGCCTAGTTGCTGTTTTGGACAGATTGTTGCTATAACTTGTTTCATGTGTATGTGTTGAACCGTTGCTCCGTTTTGAGTGTGCTCTATATGAAACTTGCTTGATTTTGCATGTAGTTTCATATTATCATGTTGCATCCATGTTTTGAGGTGTTTGCTTGATGTTTGTATGCATTTTGCATCAATGCCATGTTTAACTTATTTTGCTCATATCTTCTAGGTCGTAGCTCCGAATTAAATGAACTTTATATGTAACTTGACTAGAATTTAGTGTAGATCATCATGGTGCATCTTAACTTGCTGTTTCACAACTTGAACTTAAGGTTTATTCAGATCTGGACCAATTTCGAAATTTGCATATGAGGACTTACCGGATTTGTTATATGTTGTTTCCGGCCTCATTTAAACTTGCCTTGATGTGTTGTTCTTGTTTGCATCATCTCTTGCCATGAGTAGCTGCATGTAGCTTTGTCATGCATCATGCTTGTTGTGCACCATGCCTTGTTCATGTGTGGTGTGTTTACCATGTTGTGTGCTTCTTCTTGTTAGTTCCCGTTTTGTTGCGATCGTGAGGATTCGTTCGTCTACGCTTGGTTCATCTTCATGGCTTCATCTTCTTCATGGACTCGTTCTTCTTCCTTGCGGGATTTCAGGCAAGATGACCGTCACATTGGATCTCACTACTATCATTGCTATGCTAGTTGTTTCGTTCTATCGCTATGCTGCGCTACCTATCACTTGTTCCTCAAGCCTCCCAAATTGCCATGTCAGCCTCTAACCTTTTGCACCCTTCCTAGCAAACCGTTTTTTGGCTATGTTACCGCTTTGCTCAGCCCCTCTTATAGCGTTGTTAGTTGCAGGTGAAGACGAAGTTTGTTCCTTGTTGGAACACGGAGATGTTGTTCCTAGTTGAAACATGTTTACTTGTTGGGATATCACAATATATCTTATTTAATTAATGCATCTATATACTTGGTAAAGGGTGGAAGGCTCGGCCTTATGCCTGGTGTTTTGTTCCACTCTTGCCGTGCTAGTTTCCGTCATATATCGGTATTATGTTCCCGGATTTTGCGTCCCTAACGCGGTCGGGTGATTTATGGGACCCCCTTGACAGTTCGCTTTGAATAAGACTCCTCCAGCAAGGCCCAACCTTGGTTTTACATTTGCCTCACCTAGCCCTTTTTCCCTTGGGAGTCGCGGTCTCAAGGGTCATCTTTATTTTACCCCCCGGGCGGTGCTTCTCAAGTGCTGGCCCAAAACCAGCGATGTCCGGCGCCCCTAGGCAATCGGGTCTATGCCAACCCGACGTCTTGCTCATCCGGTGTGCCCCGAGAACGAGATATGTGCAGCTCCTATCAGATTTGTCGGCACATCCGGGCGGCTTTGCTTGTCTTGTTTTATTGCTGTCGAAATGTCTTGTAGCCGGATTCCGAGACTGATCGGGTCTTCCGGGAGAAGGAATATCCTTCGTTGATCGCGAGAGCTTATCATGGGCTAAGTTGGGACACCCTGCAGGTATAAACTTTCGAGAGCCGTGCCCATGGTTATGTGGCAGATGGGAATTTGTTAATATCCGGTTGTAGTAAACTTGAAGCAAACTCTTCTAAAATACACCAACCGTAAAGCGTAACGTGAGTGTCTCTTTTCGGGTTGATCGAGAGGAGAACACGGATTCGGGTTATGTCGGCGTAAGTAGGAGTTCAGGATCACTTCTTGATCATTACTAGTTGACGACCGTTCCTTTGTTTCTCTTCTCGCTCTCATTTGCGTTGGTTAGCCACCATATATGCTTAGTCGCTGCTGCAACCTCACCACTTTACCCCTTCCTTTCCCTTTAAGCTTTGCTAGTCTTGATACCCATGGTAATGGGATTGCTGAGTCCTCGTGGCTCACAGATTACTACACCACCAGTTGCAGGTACAGGTTTTGCGATGATCATGACGTGAGAGCGATGTTTTCTTGTATTGGAGTTCTTCTTCTGCTTCTTCTTCGATCAGGGGATAGGTTCCAGGTCGGCAGCCTGGGCTAGCAGGGTGGATGTCGTTTGAGCTTCTGTTTATGTTTCATCCGTAATCGGATGTTGAGCTTGTATATGATGTTGATGTATTCTTGTGGCATTTGTGCCTTATGTATGTATCCCCATCTATTATGTAATGATATCCACCTTGCAAAAGCGTTTCAATATGCGGGTCTATCCTTGGTGGGACCTTCGAGTTCCTTTTGGATAGGGTCGCATATTGGGCGTGACAAGTTGGTATCAGAGCCTTGACCGACCTTAGGAGCCCCCCTTGATTGATCGTGTAGTTTGGCCGTTGTTGAGTCTAGAAGAAAACTATTTTCGGAGTCTAGTTATATCGGAGAGTAGGAATTCTTTTACTCCTCTTCCCCTTCAAATTTTTCTTTAGGATCACGCAGTTGGTTTTCCGGTAGTTGTTCCTCAGCTCTTTTCATCCGGTGCATTTCTCGTCAAGTCGACTCGACCATCTTCATCTTTGCCAAGTTCAATCCTCAGTTCTTCCTCCGACGTCGTTGTTTTTCCTTGTCCGAAGTTGTCCTTGTTTTTCCCACCGCCCTCCGTTCTTCCTCTCGAACCGAGTCCGCTATTGAGTATCCTTCTACTCGTATAAGTCTTTTCTTTCTTTCCTCAATGATTTCAACTGGTGTTTTCTCTTCAAGATATTCGTCGGTTTCCCCTCCAAGTTGTCTTTGTTTTCCGCCCTCCCACCCTATTATTCCCGAGATTCGAGTTTCTTCCGACCATCAATTCCATTTGCGTGGAGCCTCTTCATCTTCCTCAATTATTTCAACCGTGAATTCTCGTTTTGTACGACATTCTTCATCTCTTTTCTTCTCCGTGGACTCAATTCAAGTTTTGAGGTTGATCATATTCTTTTCCTCAAGTGTTTTTCCTGCTCGTTCTCCTCTTGCCGCTTTATCCTTCCGGAGTGATGAAGACATCTCAGAGACTTCGCCTGTGTTTGAATTAATTCGAGGTTGTCACCTCATTCAAATATTTCAATCGTTCCGGTGCATCATCTATCTCTTCAACAATCCTTTCCAACGGTGCTTTCCTTTAGTGGGCCCTAACCCACAAGTCTTTTCCCAGGATCTTACCTGACTCTTCTGATTTTCCCGGAGTTATTCCCAATTCTTTTCAAGTGTGACGTAAGAATGAATATCATCAGTCACTTGCCTTTTCCAAGATCGATTTCGAATCATTTCATTGTTGGCTCAACCTCTTTGCTTTTCATTCTCCCGGAGTACCTCAGAAATTTTGGTGGTGTTTCTCGTCGTCATTTGAAGATCGAAGAAGAGTCTTTCCTCTAAATCTTGTCTGTTCTCTCGAAGATTCACGGTCCTAGCTCGATGTCATGCTATCAAATTGTTTCTAGTCATGCAAATTCTTTTCATCCATCCGGAGCATTTCAGGAGTTGCTTTCTCTCGATCATCCGGAGGCCATCTTTTCGAAGATTTCTTCATTCTAAGTTTTCAGATTCATTCCCCAATTATTCTATATCCGTGCCCTTCGTTCATCTCAATATTCTTCCGTGCTTCGCTCAAGTGTTCTTTAATCAGCTCATGATCTCTTTGTTCTTTTGAATCTAAATCCCCTCTAGCATATTGGTTCTTCTAATTCTTTCCGGCGATTCGTTCTCTTCTCTTCGTTCATTTTCATTTCTAACGGTGGTTCGTTCAAGATTCTTTTTCTTTGATTATCACACTAATCCGTTCGTTCTTTTCAATCCTACCGGTGGTTCATGAAGTCCTTCTCAAGTTTGCGTTATGTCACTTCTCAATTCTTTTTCAAGAAGAATAAGTAGCATGCAAAATCCATTGTTTGTCATCAATTTAATTTGATGAAGGATAAGTATACAATAAATCTTATTCTTGTTTCATCCAAGTGAGTAATCCCTTCCTTCGGAGTTTGTTCTTGAGGAATAAATTCTAGTTCCATGTCTTTTCATCTTTTCTTTTCCGGAGTTCAAATTTTCCTCAGCCATTTCGTCGGAACCTCCATCTAAATCATCGCAATGCTCATCTTATTCTTTCATCCTTCAATTTTATCTCATCATCCTTTTGTCACCGGAGTCCTTCATGGTGGTTCTTCATGATTTAATTCATTTTTCAAGAGTTCATCAAGATCCTTGTTGGAGGAGTTCAAGTATCTTTTCTTCTCGCATCTCGAAGTGCAATTAAATCTCCGTATTCTTTTGAAGTGGAGTTTTGCATTTGTTCGTTCTTCTAAGCTATCCAATCATTTCCGGTTGTGGTCGGTTATCACCTCATAATTTTGAGATGTTTTTCATAAGTCCACAACAAGCTTTTTCTTTCGTTGTTGATTCTCTCAACAACTTCGTTCAACCCTTCCTTCTAAGCTCATTTCATTCCACTCTTTTAATTCTTTCCGGAGGTTTTGTGTCATGTCTTCATCAGGTGTCATTCCATCTCTGAAGTTCAAGTTCTATTCCTCCATGTTTTAGCCGGAGTGCTGCCTAAATCCTTTCAGTCTTATCCGTTTCTTTTCTCATTCTAACCAGTCCGGTTAGAACGAGTGGTTTCATAGTCTATCTTGATTCCGTGAGCTTTCGATTCTCGTCATTATCGTCGTTCCTCTCTTCTTCTCGAGTGCTCTCGATTCTTTGCCTCTTCTCTCTTGCGTTTCTTGTTTCACCTCATCCCTTTTCCCTTCCGTCTCGGTCCTAAGATCTCGGGACGAGATCTCTTGTTAGTGGAGGAGTGTTGTAACGCCCCGGATTCGATGCGCCAGGTGTCCGCCATTTATTCGCCGTCATTGCCATGTCATGTGCTTGCGTGTTGCACTTTGCCATGTCATCATCTGCATTTCATATCATGTCATCATGTGCATCGCATTTGCATACGTGTTCGTCTCATGCATCCGAGCATTTTCCTCGTTGTCCGTTTTGCAATCCGGCACTCCTATTCTCCCGGCGCCCCCTTTTGCCTCTTTTCGTGTGCGGGTGTTAAACATTCTCGGAATGGACCGAGGTTTGCCAAGCGGCCTTGGTATAGCACCGGTAGACCGTCTGTCAAGTTTCGTGCCATTTGGAGGTCGTTTGATACTCCAACGGTTAACCGGGTAACCGCAAAAGCCTCCTTCTCTTTGGAGCCACACACCCCTCCAAAGTGGCCCAAAACCCATCTAACTCCCCTCCATGCTCTCGGTCGTTCGATCACGATCGCGTGGCCGAAAACCGCTCCTCATTTGGACTCTCCTAGCTCCCTCTACCTATAAATATGCCCTCCTCGTCCAAATTCGCGGATGAATCCCTCTAACCCTAGCCATTTTTCGTCCCCGCCGCCACCGGACACGTCCGGGTCGCCCCGCCGCCGCCACGTGGCACACTGCCATTCGCTTGCCGCGCCGCCCGTGCCGCCGCCCGTCAGAGCCGCGTGCCAGCCCGCCTGTCCCGATCTGGGCGAGGCCCGTAGCCGCCGCCGGCCGGACTCCGTCCCGCCGCCTGCGGCCCTTCGCCGCCGAGCCTCGGCCTCCGCCGTCCCGGCCAAGCCCGCCCGCCGCCTGGCGCCTCCGCCAGCCGTGCCGCCCTCCGCCGCCTCGTCCAAGCCCGGCGAAGCCTCGCCTCCGCGCCCGCCCGGCAGCGTCGTCGCCTCCCTCGCCCGGCTGCCCGCCCGCCACGCCATGGCGCCGCCGCTGCCTGCCCGTCTTCCCGGCCAGATCCGGCCGGAGGAGCCCCGGATCCGCCTCCCCGGCTTCGTCCCCGTCCATCTCCGGCGTGAACTCCGGCGAGCCGCCTCGCCTCGAAATCCGCGCAGACCGAAGGTTGACTTCCCCCCCTCCGGAAATTCCTCCAAGTCCTCGAAGCATTTTGCATAATCATGCCATGTTCATGCCATTATATCTCTGCATCCGTAGCTCCGTTTCGTGCGTGTAATATGTCAAATTGTTCGTCTCGACGAGTACATCATTTCATCTCATTGCGTCATTTTCATTGGAGCTCATCTTGATGCCCGAAATGCTGTTAGAAGAGGGCTATGTGATGTTAGTTTCAGATTCTTATCAGAACATGCACTTTTGTCATTTTTGCCATGATTGATGTGTGCACCCTATGAACTTGAGTCCTACATGTGTTTTGTAATATGCCATGCCATCTTTACAGTGGTGTATGCCATGTATTTTTGTGATCTCTGTGGTGACTAGCACAAGCATGCAAACTAGGCTTCATGATGTTGCTGATTTCAGCCCCTGTTCTGCTGATATTTTTATGCCATGTAAACTTGATGCTACCGAGAGATCCATGCATATTTTGAGATACTTCAGTAAGGATGTTTTGAACATATAGGTATTCTATATCCATCCATGCCCTTTTTTGCAATTATGGAGTGCCATAGCTTGAGTCGATCGAGTTCTACTTTTGCTATAAATTGTTTCCTGGCAGATTGTTTACATGTTATTCAATTTTGCCAAGGTTGTTGTTAGTGATCCATGCACCCTATGAACTTGCTCTTGCCATTCTTAGCTTCAGAAACATGTTTTCTTACTGTGAGTTGCCTTGCCATGCCATGTATTGCTCTGTGGTGAGTGGTTCAAGCTCACCAACATGCCCACTTATTGTTGTTCCTGCCATGTTTGAATCTGTAATATAACTTGCCATGTTTACATGGGTGCCATCTTATTTTCTGTGCCCTTTTCGCTCATGGCCAGTAAGGGACTTTTGTTCTATGCAATTAGTAGATTCATGCCATGCCTTTTTTTGCCATGATAAGTTCCTGTAGCATGCTGTTTGATAGCTCTAAACGTTGCAACCTGATGTTATTTCTGCAAAGCCTGAAACTGTTAATATTTGCAATCTTGCCATGTCTTTTTGCGCATGTTCTAGTGATTTCTGGAGATAGCTCAGTGTTCATGTTTTGTAATGATTTACCTATACTTCATACCCATGTCTTTTGTTTTTTTATGTTGGGGTGTTGTAGCATGTTGTTTTGATGCTTTCAATATGCCTAGTTGCTGTTTTGGACAGATTGTTGCTATAACTTGTTTCATGTGTATGTGTTGAACCGTTGCTCCGTTTTGAGTGTGCTTTATATGAAACCTGCTTGATTTTGAATGTAGTTTCATATTATCATGTTGCATCCATGTTTTGAGGTGTTTGCTTGATGTTTGTATGCATTTTGCATCAATGCCATGTTTAACTTGTTTTGCTCATATCTTCTAGGCCGTAGCTCCGAATTAAATGAACTTTATATGTAACTTGACTAGAATTTCATGTAGATCATCATGGTGCATCTTAACTTGCTGTTTAATAACTTGAACTTAAGGTTTATTCAGATCTGGACCAATTTCGAAATTTGCATATGAGGACTTACCGGATTTGTTATATGTTGTTTCCGGCCTCATTTAAACTTGCCTTGATGTGTTGTTCTTGTTTGCATCATCTCTTGCCATTAGTAGCTGCATGTAGCTTTGTCATGCATCATGCTTTTTGTGCATCATGCCTTGTTCATGTGTGGTGTGTTTACCATGTTGTGTGCTTCTTCTTGTTAGTTCCCGTTTTGTTGCGATCGTGAGGATTCGTTCGTCTACGCTTGGTTCATCTTCGTGGCTTCATCTTCTTCATGGACTCGTTTTTCTTCCTTGCGGGATTTCAGGCAAGATGACCGTCACCTTGGATCTCACTACTATCATTGCTATGCTAGTTGTTTCGTTCTATCGCTATGCTGCGCTACCTATCACTTGTTCCTCAAGCCTCCCAAATTGCCATGTCAGCCTCTAACCTTTTGCACCCTTCCTAGCAAACCGTTGTTTGGCTATGTTACCGCTTTGCTCAGCCCCTCTTATAGCGTTGTTAGTTGCAGGTGAAGACGAAGTTTGTTCCTTGTTGAACATGGAGATGTTGTTCCTTGTTGGAACATGTTTACTTGTTGGGATATCACAATATATCTTATTTAATTAATGCATCTATATACTTGGTAAATGGTGGAAGGCTCGGCCTTATGCCTGGTGTTTTGTTCCACTCTTGCCGCCCTAGTTTCCGTCATATCTGTATTATGTTCCCGGATTTTGCGTCCCTAACGCGGTCGGGTGATTTATGGGACCCCTTTGACAGTTCGCTTTGAATAAGACTCCTCCAGCAAGGCCCAACCTTGGTTTTACATTTGCCTCACCTAGCCCTTTTCCCCTTGGGAGTCGCGCTCTCAAGGGTCATCTTTATTTTACCCCCCCCCCCCGGGCCAGTGCTTCTCCAAGTGCTGGCCCAAAACCGAGCGATGTCCGGCGCCCCCTGGGCAATCAGGGTCTATGCCAACCCGACGTCTTGCTCATCCGGTGTTCCCTGAGAACGAGATATGTGCAGCTCCTATCGGGATTTGTCGGCATATCCGGGCGGCTTTGCTGGTCTTGTTTTATTGCTGTCGAAATGTCTTGTAGCCGGGATTCCGAGACTGATCGGGTCTTCCCGGGGAGAAGGAATATCCTTCGTTGATCGCGAGAGCTTATCATGGGCTAAGTTGGGACACCCTGCAGGTATAAACTTTCGAGAGCCGTGCCCGCGTTATGTGGCAGATGGGAATTTGTTAATATCCGTTGTAGTAAACTTGAAGCAAACTCTTCTAAAATACACCAACCGTAAAGCGTAACCGTGAGTGTCTCTTTTCGGGGTTGATTGAGAGGAGAACACGGATTCTGGGTTATGTCTGACGTAAGTAGGAGTTCAAGATCACTTCTTGATCATTACTAGTTGACGACCGTTCCTTTGTTTCTCTTCTCGCTCTTATTTGCATTGGTTAGCCACCATATATGCTTAGTCGCTGCTGCAACCTCACCACTTTACCCCTTCCTTTCCCTTTAAGCTTTGCTAGTCTTGATACCCATGGTAATGGGATTGCTGAGTCCTCGTGGCTCACAGATTACTACACCACCAGTTGCAGGTACAGGTTTTGCGATGATCATGACGTGAGAGCGATGTTTGCTTCTATTGGAGTTCTTCTTCTGCTTCTTCTTCGATCAGGGGATAGGTTCTAGGTCGGCAGCCTGGGCTAGCAGGGTGGATGTCGTTTGAGCTTCTGTTTATGTTTCATCCGTAGTCGGATGTTGAGCTTGTATATGATGTTGATGTATTCTTGTGGCATTTGTGCCTTATGTATGTATCCCCATCTATTATGTAATGTTGATGTAATGATATCCACCTTGCAAAAGCGTTTCAATATGCGGGTCTATCCTTGGTGGGACCTTCGAGTTCCTTTTGGATAGGGTCGCATATTGGGCGTGACACTGCTCCAGGGTATGTCATTCCCACTCCTGAGCCCGGCGAGAACGTGGTGTTCGTGTCCCAGTTCCTTTGGGGTTTAGGCTTCCCGACGGATCCCTTTGTGCGGGGGCTCATGTTTTATTATGGGCTTGATTTCCATGACTTGAATCCGGAGTCCATCCTCCATATTTCGTCATTCATTGTCATATGTGAGGCCTTCCTCCATATTACCCCTCGCTTTGGATTGTGGCTCAAGACCTTCAAGGTGGAGCCAAAGATGATCGAGGGGCAGCAAGCAGAGTGCGGAGGGGCGGTCATAAGCAAATGTGCTGACGCTCCGTGGCCCGAGGGCTCTTTTCAAAAGGAGTTTGGTTTGTGGCAACGGGAGTGGTTCTACATTACCGCTCCTAGGGGCACCAAATGGGTGGCGCTTCCCGCCTTCCGCTCCGGTCCACCACAGCGGCTGGCGTCATGGGTCAACAAGGGCCTCGACTGGGGGCCGTCCAAGGACATTCCCTTGCTGCAGGGCCGTATTCGAGACCTCCAAGAAAGAGAGATCAATCTGGTTGCAGTGGCGCATGTTATGTTGATCCGGCGCCTCCTGGCCTGCAAACGTCGCCCCCTCCGCCTGTGGGAATTTAATCCGGAGGGACCACGAGCTCTCCAAAATTTTATGGGCACGACGCCCGTGGAGATGTATAAACTGTTCTTCGGATCACAAGAGAAGTGTCCGGGCCTGACTGAGGACGCAGGACTAAGCTGCAATCGCCCAGATACTCAAGTAAGTAGTTCTGTAACCGGACAAGTTGTTCATTCATTTACCATATATACATGCCCTTTAAAAGAGTCGTTTCTTGAACAGGAATGGATAGCCAAGGAAAAGTTAGTAAGGTGTCCGGCTCCCCTCCCAGAGAACACGCCGGACCCCATGCTGGCTAAGATGTTGCAGGCCGCGCCTTTTAAAGAAGGCGAGGGGAGCGGGGAGGCAACTACCTCCACGAAGGAGGTCTTTGAGGAGGGAAGAGGACCGCTTCAGAAGATCTGGAGGTCAAGGCCTCGAAGAGGGGGAAGAAATCTTCGTCAAGAGTGCGGCGCTGGGAGTAACCCAGCCGCACTATTTCCCAAGGATCAGCCCTCCAAATGAGCTGTAAGTAAAAAGTAGGGTCTTGTAAATAAGGAACATCCTCTGTATTTATTTCTAAAGATAACCGAAATTGTACCTTGTAGTTCGGATCTCATCCCTTCTCGTGAGCTCGCCTTTGGGGATCTTCTTCCGGAGATGATGGAGAGCGCGCCTCCACCTGTCGCACCCTCATGCGAGGCGGACGACCCCGAGGTGTCGCCGCGGAGGGTTCCCAAGTCCGGCGGGGCGGAAGGTCCGCGCCGAGGGTGTGCGGTCCAAGGAGCTGAAGGATCTGCTCGGCGAAGCGGTTATCTCGTAAGATCACCGTGTTCTAATGGGTACGGTGATTGAAAGAATTGCATCCGCGAGAGCGGATTGCATGAAGCCATCGAAGCTTATCGACGGGTTCGAGGTACGCAAAAAATGATGTACCTTCCGACGCTTATGCATATAAAATGCGCTCAGATAGATAGTAGCCCACGAGACTCGGTATGTTGTCAAAATTGACAGCGTGTCGAGGATCAAAATCTCGTTATAACATATCGCCGCTCCTAAACAGGTGGCGGGCGTCCGTGGCCAGCCAGATCGATGAATATGCCGAACTAAAGCGGCAGCTTTGACGAGGCGGATGCGACATCGCTTGCTGGTCAATAAACGGTTTGACGAATCACAAGGTATGCGACTTCTATGTGGACACTGGTAAGGGAGCTTGACGCCCATGTCTTACTATTTGTATGCTTAATGCAGATGGTGCCGCTGCTGTGGAGGAGCTTCGGCGGAACTCGCCGAGCGAAAGAGCAAGCCGAAGTAGTAATGCGGCCGCTTTAAGGGCGGTCAAGAGCTAAAGTTTAACGGGCTGCTCATCGCCGAGTAGGGAGGAAATGGCCGATATGGCGGAAAGTTGAAGAATATTACCGACCACGCGAGGTTCTTGAAAAGAACGTCAAGTGGAGCAAGAGGGCTGAAAAAGGCCACCGCCAATCCAAGGATGCCTGCTCCGCTTTGAGAGCTGCCAAGGAGGAGCTGAGTCAAGTCGGGCTATTGCGGCTGGAAAACCGCTTTTTGCTGCGGAGGAAATATACAGATCCAAAATATGCTCAGTTTGACAAGTTGTGGAGTTCGGAGGATGCTTATCGACTTGGCGGCGAAGCGCCGCGATACGCTTGAGCACTTCCGGGCGGAAGGGGCACTGAAGGAAGAGCTATATTGGTCGCAATTCCATAGTCCGGAGCGTCTTCTTCCGTTAACCGATCGGTTGGCCGAATGGGCCGAGCTGAACTGACTATCCGGACTTGCCATGAAGCATGTCATGACTCATTTGTGGCCGGGCGGACCCCAGCCGAAGAGTTATTTTGGTTTAGTGCAGCAGTTCCTTGGTGCGGTACCACGAATCGACGCAATGAGGCGGTCGGCGTGTATTGAGGGAGCGCGGATGGCTCGGCCCGTGTCAAGACATACTTGGGCAGAGATGAAGGCCACCGACGTTGCATCCCAAGATTGAGACGAAGCCGAGTACCGCCGAGCACTACTTTGAAGAAGTCTGCAGGCGCTTGTTTAATAGAGGCGCATGCTCAAGGATGTTATGTTTAAATGACATGTATGATTGGTGAAAACAATGTTTCAATACAATACAAGAGCTTTTTATACTTGTGCGTTCAAGTAGTAAACTACTCCTCAATGCGGCCGCTTATGCATATGTATATATAACTGAAAGATGGCAGTCCTTGGCTTCAGTCCCCACGCACATAGTGCGGGGGTGTTTGCAAAGAAAGCGCTTTGTCACACTTAATCCAACATCTTGGTCCTGTTAAGGAGGTGATAGCGTAGCAAACTAGGCAACCGGACTATAATGCTTTATCACTTTCACTTAGCCATGGAGTTCGAGGTGGGGCTACTATATAGCCCACAGGGCACAGCACTCTCCCGAATTCGGGTGCATATGTGCCTGACCGAAAACCGTCCTTCGTTAATGCGGAGGAATCCTAAACATTCCAAAGGAGTCATCGAGTGGTTGACCAGTCTCTAGCTATATCATGACAGTCAGTTTTGGCTTTCTCTCGAGGTGCTCGCCTACCGAACCGGGCACAATCGCAGAGTTCTCCGGTGCCGCGTTAGCCGATAAAGCGGAACGTAAGGCAGCAAAACACAGGAGCCGGGCAAACCCAACATTTGACCAAAGACATGATTCGGAGCTGATGCATATAAGGCCTAACTCGAGACGCCGAACACTCCCTAAGGTATTCGGTCTTTATAAAAACGGGCAGAATAATGCTCTAAGCCCCTGGTGTCCAGGTACGTGCAAAAATTCTGGTGCGGCCAATGCCAAAACGCCAGCCTCCTCCTTGGTTATAGCAAGAAACCGGGGGATGTATATCAACAAGAGACAGTAAAAAAGGTTTACACATGGTCTTAATCTGAAAAGAATCCTTGCAACAGGTCCCTACTGCACGTCTGCGCCTGTGTCTCCGTTGTGCCGTATCCTGGACGGGTGTAGCACGTTGTTCATCTATAGAAGAGAGGAACTTAGTTTAAAAAAGAAAAAAGATCGTGCAAAAGATGTACATTATATTAAATAAACAGAGTACGAGTCGAAGAAGTGGATAAGATTGAGCTTTATTGTCTCTTGTGATACATGCATGCAGCCCCTTGTATGGGGGTATGCCGCTAGTAGGCGCCGGACTCGTCTAGCCGTGTCCGGGGTTTAAATGACTAATTCAGGTTCTTTGACTAGCGGAGCCGGATAGGTGTGGGGCTGTCAAGGCAGTCTCGCGTTCCTCCGTGCTCAAGTAACACTTGATACTCCCTTTTAATGAGATGATGCCGCATGGACCGGGCATTTTAAGTGTGAGAGATACATAACGCGGTATTGCGTTAAAGCGGGCGAAAGCTTCGCGTCCCAATAGTGCTTGATGGCTACTTTTAAACGGGGCGACATGGAAGATTAACCTTTCGCGACGGAAGTTATCGGATGAACCAAACACAACTTCTAGCAGTATGGAGCCCGTACAATGGGCATATGGGCCTGGCATTACTCCTTTAAAGGAGGTATTGCTACGGCGGATTTTGGTTGGGTTTATCCCCATCCTGCGGATTGTGTCCTGATATATCAGGTTTATGTCACTGCCGCCATCCATGAGGACTTGTGTAAATTGGAATCCGTTGATTATAGGATCCAATATCAAGGCAGTCCATCCTGCGTTTCGGATACTTTCGCAATAGTCCTGATGGTCGAAGGTGATTGGTTTTGACAACCAGTGTGCGGCGCGCATTTTAGTGGGCGCCGCTCTATTTTTCCCTTTGATCACGTGAAGTGAGTTTACTGTTTTAACCTCGTGTGGGAAATTCTTTTGTTTTTCCGGGGCTCTGCTTGTGGTGCTCGTCATCATCTTCGCTTGGTGTGTCGAGCCCCTTGTGTTCGGCGTTGAGTCTGTCGGACTGTTTGAAGACCCAACAATTTCTGTGGGTATGGTTTGCAGGCCTCCCAGGAGTACTGTGGATTTGACATATCTTGTCCAAGATTTTGTTGAAGTTGGATATCTCATCGCTATTGTCCTTAAGGGGCAGTTTTTTGTTGTTCTGCCGTGAGCTTTTGAATCCGGCGTTGACTGCCTCGCTCTTTGGACCGTTCCTTTTAATCTGGCGCTGGTCCTTGTTGCGTCATGGTTTCCCGTTTCCATCCCTGACTTTGGATGTACTTGGGTCGCTGGTGCTGCATCTTGCTAGCCAGCTATCCTCTCCCGTGCAAAAGCGGGTCATGAGGCTTGTTAATGCGGCCATGGTTCTCGGCTTCTCTTGGCCGAGGTGTCTGGCGAGCCATTCGTCTCGGACATTGTGTTTGAAAGCTGCTAAGGCTTCGGCGTCCGGACAGTCGACTATTTGGTTCTTTTTAGTAAGGAACCTGTTCCAGAATTTCCGGGCTGACTCTCCGGGCTGTTGAGTTATGTGACTTAAATCGTCTACATCCGGAGGGCGGACATAGGTCCCCTGAAAATTTGCCCGAAACGCATCCTCGAGCTCTTCCCAGCTTCCAATAGTATTTTCGGGGAGGCTTTTAAGCCAATGTCGAGCTGGCCCTTTGAGTTTGAGGGGTAAGTATTTTATGGCGTGGAGATCATCTCCTCTAGCCATGTGTATGTGGAGGATGTAATCCTCAATCCGCACTCTGTGGTCTATTGTTCCGTCGTATGCCTCTATGTTTACGGGTTTGAATCTCGCTGAAATTCATGATCCAGCACCTCATCGGTGAAATATAGGGGATGTCGGGCGCCCTATATTTGGGTGTGCCGTGATGTTCGAATTTTGGCCTGTTGCATTGCTTTGAAGAGCTTGCTTTCTTGGCCCATAGATGGACCTAATCGGGCCATCCTTTTGTTGTGAATCCATATGGTCGCATACCAGATTGTGTCTTGGCGCCATTTGCCGCTATCTTTTGCCGTGGGGTCGTCCATCCGACCGGGTGGCCTTCTTACTTTTTGATTGTGGGGCTCTAAGGCCTCCTCGTCAATTCGACAGTAGCTTTCTTTTGGGTAGCTCTTTGTTCGCGATCGTCGCCAGATTTGTCTCATGGTGTTGAATACTTTGCTCCATCTGATCCTGAGTGCATCTTCCGCTGTTTTGAGCTTCCGCTTCTGCTTTTTGAGGCTACGCGCAGTGGCGACGAGCCTTTTCTGGAGTTTATCTTGCTCCAACAATTTGTCCGGCGTGAGATCATCCGGACTGTTGTCTTCGCCGGGGACGGGTTGTTCCAAGTTGTCTTGTTCGGACGATTGCTCGATAGCATGTTCGTCGTCCACCGGTTCGCCCTGCTCTATGGCTGGGTCTTTGTTGAGGCGGGATTTAGTTCGGCGTTTACGTTGCCGTTTTGACTGCTTTTCGAGGGATTTATCCTTCGTAGCGTCTCGTTGTTCCTCGTCTTCATTTCCTTTAGGTGTATCTGTTGGGGAACGTTGCAGAAAATTAAAATTTTTCCTACGGTTTCACCAAGATCCATCTATGAGTTCTACTAAGCAACGAGTTACTAGAGAGAGTTTGCATCTACATACCACTTGTAGATCGAGTGCGGCGATTGAGGGAGTGGTGATGATGAAGACGTTCCCAACGTGATTCCGATCACCGATGACCAAAGTGCTGAAAGGACAGCACCTCCGTGTTCAACACACGTGCGGATTTATGGCGTCTCCTCCGTCTTGATCCAGCAAGAATGAAGGAGAGGTTGAGGAAGACAACTCCAATGGCAGCACGACGGCGTGGTGCAGTTGGTACGGCAGTTCTCCGCAGGGCTTCGCCAAGCTCAGTGGAGAAAGAGAGGTGTTGGGAGGGAGGGCTGCGCCTTCAATTGTGTATGCACCCCTCCCCTCACCCCTCTATATATAGGAGAGAGGGGGCAAGGGAGGGCCGGCCCTCTAGGGAAAACCCTAGTGGGGGCGGCGGCCAAGGGAGAGGAGGAAAGGGGTGGCTTGCCCCCCAAGCCAAGGGGGGCGCCCCCTTTTCCTCTTAGGGTTTCCCCCTCCCCAAGCCCTAGCCGCATGGGCCTAGGTGGGGAGGGGCGCCCAGCCCACCAGGGGCTGGCTCCCTCTCCCACTTAGCCCATGTGGCCCCCCGGGAGGGGTGGCCCCTCCCGGTGGACCTCCGGAACTCTCCCGGTGGCCCGGTACATTACAGTATACCCCAAACTTTCCCGAGTCCGTTTAACCACTTTCCATATATAAATCTTTACCTCCGGACCATTCCGAACTCCTCGTGACGTCCGGGATCTCATCCGGACTCAACAACATTCGTAATCACATACTTGTCTTCCTATTAACCCTAAGCGCCACCGAACCTTAAGTGTGTAGACCCTACGGGTTCGGGAGACATCTGAACATGACCGAGACTACCTCAAGTCAATAACCAACAGCGGGATCTGGATACCCATGTTGGCTCCCACATGCTCCTCGATGTTGTCATCGGATGAACCACGATGTCAAGGGTTCAAGCAACCCGTATTCTATTCCCTTTGTCGACGGCATGTTACTTGCCCGAGACTCGATCGTCGGTATCCCAATACCTCGTTTAGTCTCGTTACCGGCAAGTCACTTTACTCGTACCGCAATGCATGATCCGTGACCAGACACTTGATCACTTTGAGCTCATTATGATGATGCATTACCGAGTGGGCCCAGTGATACCTCTCCGTAATACGGAGTGACAAATCCCGCCTCGATCCGTGTCAACCCAATGGTCACTTTCGAGATACCGTAGTGCACCTTTATAGTCACCCGATTCGTTGTGACGTTTGATACACCCAAAGCACTCCTACGGTATCCGGAATTGCACGATCTCATGGTCTAAGGAAGAGATACTTGACATTGGAAAAGCTCTAGCAAAACGAACTACGATCTTTGTGCTATGCTTAGGATTGGGTCTTGTCCATCACGTCATTCTCCTAATGGCGTGATCCCGTTGTCAATGACATCTGATGTCCATAGTCAGGAAACCACGACTATCTGTTGACCAACGAGCTAGTCTACTAGAGGCTTACTAGGGACGTATTGTAGTCTATGTATTCACACGTGTATTACGATTTCCGGATAATACAGTTATAGCATGAATAAAGACAAATATCATGAACAAGGAAATATAATAATAATGCTTTTATTATTGCCTCTAGGGCATATTTCCAACAGTCTCCCACTTGCACTAGAGTCAATAATCTAGTTTACATTGTGATGAATCGAACACCCATAGAGTTCTGGTGTTGATCATGTTTTGCCCGCGGAAGAGGTTTAGTCAACGGATCTGCGACATTCAGATCCGTATACACTTTACAAATTTCTATGTCTCCATTCTGAACATTTTCACGGATGGAGTTGAGCGGCGCTTGATGTGCTGGTCTTCTTGTGAAACCTGGGCTCCTTGGCAAGTGCAATAGCTCCAAGGTTGTCACGAAGAGTTTGATCGGCCCCGACGCATTGGGTATGACTCCTAGGTCGGTGATGAACTCCTTCACCCAAATTGCTTCATGCGCTGCCTCCGAGGCTGCCATGTACTCCGCTTCACATGTAGATCCCGCCACGACGCTCTGCTTGCAGCTGCACCAGCTTCTCGCTCCACCATTCAACATATACACGATCCGGTTTGTGACTTAGAGTCATCAGATCTGTGTCGAAGCTAAGCGTCGGCGTAACCCTTCTGACGAGCTCTTCGTCACCTCCATAAATGAGAAACATGTCCTTTGTCCTTTTCGGTACTTCAGGATATTCTTGACCGCTGTCCGGTGTTCCTTGCGGGATTACTTTGGTACCTTCCTACCAAACTTACGGCAAGGTTTACATCAGGTCTGTACACAGCATGGCATACATAATAGATCCTATGGCTGAGGCATAGGGATGACACTCATCTCTTCTTTATCTTTTGCCGTGGTCGGGCATTGAGCTGAGCTCAATCTCACACCTTGCAATACAGGCAAGAACCCTTCTTGGACTGGTCCATTTTGAACTTCTTCAAAATCTTATCAAGGTATGTGCTTTGTGAAAGACCTATGAGGCGCCTCGATCTATCTCTATAGATCTTGATGCCTAATATATAAGCAGCTTCTCCAAGGTCCTTCATTGAAAAACACTTATTCAAGTAGGCCTTAATGCTGTCCAAGAATTCTATATCATTTCCCATCAAGTATGTCATCTACATATAATATGAGAAATGCTACAGAGCTCCCACTCACTTTGTTGTAAACGCAGGCTTCTCCATAAGTCTCATAAACCCAAACGCTTTGATCATCTCATCAAAGCGAATGTTCCAACTCCGAGATGCTTGCACCAGCCCATAAATGGATCGCTGGAGCTTGCATACTTTGTCAACATTCTTAGGATCGACAAAACCTTCTCGCTGTATCATATCAGCTCTTCCTTAAGATAACCGTTAAGGAACGCTGTTTTGACGTCCATCTGCCATATCTCATAATCATAGTATGCGGCAATTGCTAACATGATTCGGACGGACTTAAGCTTCGCCACGGAGAGAAAGTCTCATCGTAGTCAATCCCTTGAACTTGCCGATAACCCTTAGCGACAAGTCGAGCTTTATAGATGGTGACATTACCATCCGCGTCCGTCTTCTTCTTAAAGATCCATTTGTTTTCTATCGCTTGCCGATCATCGGGCAAGTCACCAAAGTCCACACTTTGTTTTCATACATGGATTCTATCTCGGACTTCATGGCTTCTAGCCATTTATTGGAATCTGGGCCCGCCATCGCTTCTTCATAGTTCGAAGGTTCACCGTTGTCTAACAACATGATTTCCGGGACAGGGTTGCCGTACCACTGGTGCGGAACGTGTCCTAGTGGACCTCTGAAGTTCAAGAGCAACTTGATCCGAAGTACCTTGATCATCATCATGAATTTCCTCTTGGTTGGTGTAGGCATCACAGAACATTTTCCTGAGCTGCATCACTATCCTGCTCAAGAGGTAGTACTTCATCGAAGTTCTACTTTCCTCCCACTTACTCCTTTCGAGAGAAACTCTTTTCCGAAAGGTTCCGCTTCGGCAACAAAGATCTTGCCTTCGGATCTAAGGTAGAAGGTATACCCAAAGGTTTCCTTAGGGTATCCTATGAAGACGCATTTTTCGACTTGGGTTCGAGCTTTTCAGGTTGAAGTTTCTTGACATAAGCATCGCATCCCCAAACTTTTAGAAACGACATCTTAGGTTTCTTCCCAAACCATAATTCATACGGTGTCGTCTCAACGGATTTAGACGGTGCCCTATTTAAAGTGAATGTAGCTGTCTCTAGAGCGTATCCCCAAAATGATAGCGGTAAATCGGTAAGAGACATCATAGATCGCACCATATCCAATAGAGTGCGATTACGACGTTCGGACACACCGTTACGCTGAGGTGTTCCAGTAGCGTTAGTTGTGAAACGATTCCACATTTTCTTAAGTGTGTACCAAATTCGTGACTTAAATATTCTCCTCCACGATCTGATCGTAAGAATTTTATCTTTCGGTCACGTTGATTCTCTACTTCATTCTGAAATTCCTTGAACTTTTCAAAGGTCTCAGACTTGTGTTTCATCAAGTAGACATACCCATATCTACTCAAGTCATCTGTGAGAGTGAGAACATAACGATATCCTCCATGAGCCTCAACGCCATTGGACCGCACACATCGGTATGTATGATTTCCAACAAGTTGGTTGCTCGCTCCATTGTTCCGAGAACGGAGTCTTGGTCATCTTGCCCATGAGGCATGGTTCGCATGTGTCAAATGATTCATAATCTAAAGACTCCAAAAGTCCATCAAGATGGAGCTTCTTCATGCGCTTGACACCAATGTGACCAAGGCGGCAGTGCCACAAGTATGTGGGACTATCGTTATCAACTTTACATCTTTTGGTATTCACGCTATGAACATGTGTAATACTACGCCGAGATTCATTAAGAATAAACCATTGACCATCGGAGCATGACCATAAAACATATCTCTCATATAAATAGAACAACCATTATTCTCGGATTTAAATGAGTAGCCATCTCGCATTAAACGAGATCCGGATACAATATTCATGCTCAAACTTGGCACCAAATAACAATTATTAAGGTTTATAACTAATCCGTGGGTAAATGAAGAGGTAGCGTGTCGACGGCGATCACATCGACTCTGAACCATTCCCGACGCGCAAGATCGTCACCTCGCCCTTCGCCAGCCTCCGCTTATTCCGCAGCTCCTGCTGTGAGTTACAAATATGAGCAACGGCACCGTATCAAATACCCAGGAGTTACTACGATTCTTGGTAAGGTACACATCAATTACATGTATATCAAATATACCTTTGGTGTTGCCGGCCTTCTTATCCGCTAAGTATTTGGGGCAGTTCCGCTTCGAAGGACCCTTCCCTTGCAATAAAAGCACTCAGTCTCGTGCTTGGGTCCATTCTTTGACTTCTTCCCGGCAACTTGCTTACCGGGCGCTGCAACCTCCTTGCCGTCCTTCTTGAAGTTCTTCTTGCCCTTGCCCTTCTTAAACTTAGTGGTCTTATTGACCATCAACACTTGATGTTCTTTCTTGATTTCAACCTCGGCTGACTTCAGATAGAGAACACTTCAGAATGGTCTTTACCATCCCCTGCATGTTGTAGTTCATCACAAAGCTCTTGTAGCTTGGTGGGGCGATCGAGGATTCTGTCAATGACCGCCTCATCGTGGAGGTTAATATTCAGCTGGGTCATACGGTTGTGCAACCTGACATCTTCGTAATGTGCTCACCGACAGTAACTGTTTTCCTCCATCTTACAACTATAGAACTTGTCGGAGATGTCATATCTCTCGACCCGGCGTGAGCTTGAAAACCAGTTTCAGCTCTTCAACATCTCATATGCTCCGTGATGCTCAAAACGCTTTTGGAGCCCCGGTTCTAAGCTGTAAAGCATGCCGCATCGAACGAGGGAGTAATCATCAAGACGAGACTGCCAAGCATTCATAATGTCTCGGTTCTCTGGGACGGAGCGTCACCTAACGGTCCTTCTAGGACGATTGTTTCTGGCAGCTATGAGGATGATCTCGTGTTCCGGACCCAGTCCGTATAGTTGCTGCCGTCATCTTTCAGCTTGGTTTTCTAGGAACGCGTTGAAGTTCAAGTTGACATGAGCGTTGGCCATTTGATCTACAAGACATATCATGTAAAAGATTTTAGACTATTGTTCATGATAATAAAGTTCATCTAATCAAATTATTAATGAACTCCCACTTAGATTAGACATCCTCTAGTCATCTAAGTGTTACACGATCCGAGTCGACTAGGCCGTGTCCGATCAACACGTGAGACGGACTAGTCTGCGTCGGTGAACATTCTCATGTTGATCGTATCTTCCATACGACTCGTGTTCGACCTTTCGGTCTCCGTGTTCGAGGCCATGTCTGTACATGCTAGGCTCGTCAAGTTAACCCTAAGTGTTTCTGCGTGTGTAAATCTGTCTTACACCGTTGTATGTGAACGTAAGAATCCATCACACCGATTAACACGTGGTGCTTAGAAGCGACGAACTGTAGCAACGGTGCACGCTTAGGGAGAACACTTCTTGAAATTGTTCTAAGGGATCATCTTATTTACTACCGTCGTTCTAAGTAAACAAGATGTATAATCATAATAAACATCACATGCAATTATAAAGTAGTGACATGATATGGCCAATATCATATAGCTCCTTGATCTTCATCTTGGGCTCCATGATCATCCTGTCACCGCATGACACCATGATCTCCATCATCATGATCTCCATCATCGTGTCTTCATGAAGTTGTCACGCCAACGACTACTTCTACTTCTATGGCTAACGTTTAGCAATAAAGTAAAGTGAGTTACATGGCGTACTTCAATGACTCGCAGGTCATACAAAATAAAGACAACTCCTATGGCTCCTGCCGTTGTCATACTCATCGACATGCAAGTCGTGATTCCTATTACAAGAACATGATCTCATACATCACAATATATCATCATTCATCACAACTTGGCCATATCCGTCACATGACAATTGCTGCAAAAACAAGTTAGGCGTCCTCTAATTGTTGTTGCATCTTTTACGTGGCTGCAATTGGGTTCTAGCAAGAACGTTTTCTTACCTACGAATAACCACAACGTGATCTTGTCAAATTCTATTTACCCTTCATAAGGACCCTGTTCATCGAATCCGCTCCAACTAAAGTAGGAGAGACAGACACCCGCCAGCCACCTTATGCAACTAGTGCATGTTAGTCGGTGGAACCGGTCTCACGTAAGAGTACGTGTAAGGTTGGTCCGGGCCGCTTCATCCCACAATACCGCGGAAGCAAGAAACGACTAGTAACGGCAAGTAAGTTGACAAGATCCACGCCCACAACAAAATTGTGTTCTACTCGTGCAAAGAGAACTACGCATAGACCTAGCTCATGATGCCACTGTTGGGGAACGTTGCAGAAAATTAAAATTTTTCCTACGGTTTCACCAAGATCCATCTATGAGTTCTACTAAGCAACGAGTTACTAGAGAGAGTTTGCATCTACATACCACTTGTAGATCGAGTACGGAACCGATTGAGGGAGTGGTGATGATGAAGACGTTCCCAACGTGATTCCGATCACCGATGACCAAAGTGCTGAAAGGACAACACCTCCGTGTTCAACACATGTACGGGACGATGGCGTCTCCTCCGTCTTGATCCAGCAAGAATGAAGGAGAGGTTGAGGAAGACAACTCCAATGGCAGCACGACGGCGTGGTGCAGTTGGTACGGCAGTTCTCCGGCAGGGCTTCGCCAAGCTCGCGTGGAGAAAGAGAGGTGTTGGGGAGGGGAGGGGCTGCGCCTTCAATTGTGTATGCACCCTTCCCCTCACCCCTCTATATATAGGAGAGGGGGCAGGGAGGGCGGCCCTCTAGGGAAAACCCTAGGGGCGGCGGCAAGGGAGAGGAGGAAAGGGTGGCTTGCCCCCAAGCCAAGGGGCCCCTTTCCTCTTAGGGTTTCCCCCCCAAGCCCTAGCCGCATGGGCCTAGGTGGGGAGGCGCCCAGCCCACCAGGGCTGGCTCCTCTCCCACTTAGCCCATGTGGCCCCCGGAGGGGTGGCCCCTCCCGGTGGACCTCCTGAACTCTCCGGTGGCCCCTGACATTACCGTATACCCCAAACTTTCCCGAGTCCGCTTAACCACTTTCCATATATAAATCTTTACCTCCGGACCATTCCGAACTCCTCGTGACGTCCGGGATCTCATCCGGACTCAACAACATTCGTAATCACATACTTGTCTTCCTATTAACCCTAGCGCCACCGAACCTTAAGTGTAGACCCTACGGGTTCGGGAGACATGCGAACATGACCGAGACTACTTCAAGTCAATAACCAACAGCGGGATCTGGATACCCATGTTGGCTCCCACATGCTCCTCGATGTTGTCATCGGATGAACCACGATGTCAAGGGTTCAAGCAACCCGTATTCTATTCCCTTTGTCGACGGTATGTTACTTGCCCGAGACTCGATCGTCGGTATCCCAATACCTCGCTTAGTCTCGTTACGGCAAGTCACTTTACTCGCATCGCAATGCATGATCCCGTGACGGACACTTGATCACTTTGAGCTCATTATGATGATGCATTACCGAGTGGGCCCAGTGATACCTCTCCGTGTCTGGAGTGACAAATCCCAGCCTCGATCCGTGTCAACCCAATGGTCACTTTCGAGATACCTGTAGTGCACCTTTATAGTCACCCGATTACGTTGTGACGCTTGATACACCCAAAGCACTCCTACGGTATCCGGAATTGCACGATCTCATGGTCTAAGGAAGAGATACTTGACATTGGAAAAGCTCTAGCAAAACGAACTACACGATCTTTGTGCTATGCTTAGGATTGGGTCTTGTCCATCACGTCATTCTCCTAATGACGTGATCCCGTTGTCAATGACATCTGATGTCCATAGTCAGGAAACCACGACTATCTGTTGACCAACGAGCTAGTCTACTAGAGGCTTACTAGGGACGTATTGTAGTCTATGTATTCACACGTGTATTACGATTTCCGGATAATACAATTATAGCATGAATAAAAGACAATTATCATGAACAAGGAAATATAATAATAATGCTTTTATTATTGCCTCTAGGGCATATTTCCAACAGTATCCACCATATATACATCATGAGATGAGGTGGTTGTCCAGCGTCCTATAGGTGCTGGTTCATTGTTTTCTCCTACATCGTCGTCCATACCGTCGATATCTTCGGAGTCGAAATCAAGCACGTCGTGTAAGCTTTCGACGGTTGCTACGAAGTGGGTGGTGGGTGGCGTTGAATTTCTTCGTCGTCCGCATCCCAACCCTCCTGACCATAGTCCGGCCAGGGCTCTCCGGATAAAGAGAGAGACTTTAGTGAATTCAAGATGTTGCCAAAGGGCGAGTGCTTAAAGATGTCCGCGGCCGTGAACTCCATGACCGGCGCCCAATCGGATTCGATTGGTAGGGGCGCGGGGGGTTTGGAGTCCGGAGAGGAGTCCGGCACCCTGGAGTCGAGGTCTTCGCAAAGGACAGGGATAGAGTTCGGCTCAATCGTCGTAGAGATTGTAGCCCCCGAGGCGGTGTCCAACCACTCGTCCTCGATCGGGGAATCCGACTCCGGATTAAGGCATTGTTCGGCTGCAGAGCTAGATCATGCCCATCAAGACAGTGCGGCACGCTTGGCCGCGGCTCGGATCCATCGAAGATCAAGTCTCCGCGGATATCGGCCGTATAGTTCAAACTTCCAAATCTGACCTGATGGCCAGGGGCGTAGCTTTCGATCTGCTCCAGATGGCCAAGCGAATTGGCCAGCAGTGCAAAGTCGCCGAATACGAAGATCTGTCCGGGGAGAAAGATCTCACCCTGGACTGCGTCGTTGTTGATGACCGAAGGAGCCATCGGGCCTATCGGTGACGACACAGAGGAACTCTCAATGAAAGCACCAATGTCGGTGTCAAAACCGCGGATCTCGGTAGGGGGTCCCAACTGTGCGTCTAGGCGGATGGTAACAGGAGACAAGGACACGATTAATTTACCTGGTTCGGCCCTCTCGATGGAGGTAATACCCTACTCCTGCTTGATTAATATTGATGATATGGGTAGTACAAGAGTAGATCTACCACGAGATCGTAGAGGCTAAACCCTAGAAGCTAGCCTATGGTATGATTATTGTTTGTCCTATGGACTAAAACCCTCCGGTTTATATAGACACCGGATAGGTTAGGGTTACACAGAGTCGGTTACAATGGTAGGAGATCTACATATCCGTATCGCCAAGCTTGCCTTCCACGCCAAGGAAAGTCCCATCCGGACACGGGATGAAGTCTTCAATCTTGTATCTTCATAGTCTTGGAGTCCGGCCGTGATGATAGTTCGGCTATCCGGACACCCCCTAATCCGGGACTCCCTCAATTGTCCATACAAGAAGCAGGAAGACAATGGTGGCAAGTTCATCCGAAAAGACAAAGCCAAGTCCTTCCCCACCAAGAACAACTTCACCAAGAATACTCCTACTCGCGGGTTGGTAGTTCAAGAAGAATACCGTGAGGATGACGACGATGATGAAGATAGTGAAACAATGGTTATGGCATTCGTTGCCATTGCCACAACTCCCCGGGTGTCTCTCTTCGATTCACCCAACGAGAACATCACCGCCAAGTGCCTCATGGCTAAAGCCACCAACAAAGGTAACCCCCAACATAAAAACCACCATTATTCCTAATCCTTCTTCGATGGTTGGCTTTGATGATGGTAAGGGGTCTAATGAGGAGGTAAATGAATTTGAGTCCTTCATGAGTAAGCTCAAGGGCAAATCCAAGAAGCACTTCGTTGCTCTCTTGGAACAACTTGGTGAAGCCAATGACATGATCGAGGCTCACGAAGAAACCATCTCTAAGATGGAAGGTCATAGTCGTGACTATGCCGATGAGATATCGGATCTCTCTAATGCTCTTGAGGAAGAGCGTGGGCATCGTTGGCTCTTGAGGAGTCACTAACGATGACCATGCCAAATTAAAGAAAGATCTTGCTCATGCTCTTGTTGTGTCTCGTGTACTAACTTCCGAGAAGGCTAAACTTGTGGTTGATCATGCTAGACTCAAGGAGGAGTTTGATGTACTTGACAAGGCCCATAAGGTCTTGAAAGGTGCTCATGCAAACCTCAAGGAGTCTGATGCTCAACTCCAAGTTAAGCTAACCAAGGAAAACGCCACATTTCCTCACATGGTCTTAATTGATAATGCAAATGCTACTAACCCGTGTTGTGAGCATGTGCATCTTGTGGAGGAGAATGCCAAGTTGAAGGAACAACTCGAGAAAGGTCTTGTGTCATGCATACAAGGTGAGAAGAACCTAAATGACCTTTTGAGCAATCAAAAGGAAGTTGTGGGCAAGGAGGGAGTTGGGTTCTCACCCAAGTCCAAGAACAAGAAGAAGAACGAGAAGAAGAATAACAAGACCAAACGACCTCCCCCGCTTAAGCAAACTTTTGTGAAGGAGGGAGAGGGTGCTCCTAAGGAGAAGAAGAACAATGCGAAGAGTGGTGATGCCAAAAGGGGCAAGGCCATCTCTCCCAACAAAGCCGGCGACTTTAACCCCTCTTATGTGTTGTGTCGTGCTAGTGATGGGCATGTTTATGCTAAATTTGTTGGTTCTTCTTATGAGTACATTGAATGGTCTATTTGGGTTCCTAAGACCCTTGTTACTAACATCAAAGGACCCATTACTAAATGGGTACCTAAAACCAAGCATTGATCTCGTGTAGGTGTTTGCTTCCGGTGGGGGATCATGGTTGCTCGATAGTGGAGCAACAAACCATATGACCGGGAGCAAGGACTTGGTGGTGGACGTGCAAAAGATCCCATCTATGCCCACCAATGTCGAGTGGGGTGATGCCTCACATTCCAAGGTATTGGGTCTTGGTTAGGTTGTCATTTCTCATGATCTAACTATCGAGAAAGTCATGCTTGTTGAGTCCCTTGTGTTCAATTTACTTTCCGTTCGTCAACTTGCACTCATGGGCTTTGCCACCTTCTTTGATATTGATACCGTGTCCCTCTTGTGGAGCAAGACTCTTAAAGTAGCCTTTGTTGGGCATGTCAAGAACGGTCTCTATGTGATTAACTTTTCGGAGCAACCCACTAAGACCGCGACATGCCTAATGGCTAAAGTTGATGTGGGATGGCTTTGGTATCGCCGTTTAGCCCACGTCAATATGAGATCTTTGCAAAGTCTTCTCAAGGGGGACCATATCCGTGGACTAACAAATGTTAGTTTTGCCAAAGATCGTGCTTGCAGTGCTTGTATCGAAGGAAAGCTTCATGAGATGGCTCACCCTCCCACGACTATCATCTACTCGAAGAGACCCTTGGAGCTCCTGCACATGAACCTCTTTGGGCCTCCATCCTTTGATAGTCTCAGGGGTAGAAAGTATTGCTTGGTGATTGTGGATGATTATTCAAGATACACTTGGGTATACTTCTTCAAGAGGAAGAGTGAGACTCAACAAACCGTCATCGACTTTGCAAATGAAGCTCAACGTCAACATAATGCAAAGATCTTGACAATAAGAAGTGACAACGGCACCGAGTTCAAGAACTACACCTTGGATGAGTTTCTCAGTGATGAGGGGATCAAGCATCAATATTCTGCACCATATACCCCTCAACAAAATGGTGTTGCGGAGAGGAAGAACCGGACGTTGATGGATGCGGCAAGGACCATGATGGCGGAGTTCAAGTCTCCATACAACTTTTGGGCCGAAGCCATCAACACCGCATGTCATGCATCCAATTGGCTCTATCTCCGCAAAGGCTTGAACAAGACCCTTATGAGATACTCACCGAAACAAGCCCAATCTCAAGTACTTCCGGGTGTTCGGTGTAAGTGTTTCATTCTCAAGAAAGGTGTTCGTTTGTCTAAATTTGAGGCTAGAGCTTATGAGGGCATATTTGTTGGTTATGCTACAAACTCTCATGCTTACCGTGTTCTCAACAAGTCCACGGACTCATTGAGGAGACGTAACGTGGAGTTTGATTTAAAATAACGGCTCCCAAGTGGAGCAAAGTGGTACTTGTGATGTAGGTGATGAAATTCCTCCCCAAGCCATAAGAAGAATGGGTATTGGTCATATTCTACCCATTGAGGAACCCCTTGTGGCCGAAGGAGAAGGACAAAGCTCCACTCAAGTGGAGCCTTCACCTACTCAAGACCCACACGCTTCCGAAGAACAAAGTGTAGGCCCTCAACCTCGTGAACAAGACCAAGGGCAAGATCAATCTCAAGATGGTGGTGAACCTCCAAATGATGCCCAAGGTCAAGTTCTCCCCCACGAGCAAGTTCAAGATCATGAGCAAGCTCAAGGTCAAGAACAAGCTCAAGACGGCGCTCAAGATGATCAAGTTAACCCTCCTCCTTCCACATCCGAGGAGGAATTAGAGCGTCGTGCTGCGAAGATTGCTTCCAAACTCACCACCAAAGGTCATCTCATGGAGAATGTGGTTGGAAGCCTAAGAAAGGGGGTAAGCACTCGTAGACAATTAGCAAATTATTGTGAACATCACGCGTTTGTCTCTTGTGTTGAACCCCAAAAGGTCTATGAGGCGCTCGAAGACTCAAATTGGCTCAATGCCATGCATGAAGAACTCAACAATTTCAACTACAACAAGGTGTGGAGGTTGGTGCCAAGGCCTTCAGGGAACCATAACGTCATTGGAACCAAGTGGATTTTCAAGAACAAGCAAGATGCTCATGGGAACATCATTCGCAACAAGGCAAGATTGGTAGCACAAGGCTACTCCCAAGTCGAGGGTATCGTCTACGGTGAAACCTTTGCTCCCCTTGCTCGCCTTGGATCCATTCGTTTGTTGATTGCTTATGCTTCCCATCACAACTTTAAGCTACAACAAATGGATGTGAAAAGTGCTTTTCTTAATGGTCCTATTAATGAGTTGGTTTATGTCAAGCAACCCCCCGGGTTCGAGGATCCTTACTTCCCGGATCATGTGTATCAACTCGATAAGGCACTCTATGGCCTTAAACAAGCCCCACGTGCGTGGTATGACCACCTTACCGAGTTGTTACAAGATCGTGGCACTACTAGGAACAGGGCTATAGATGGGATGGACACTAATGGCGCATTGTACATGTGGTGCGCCATTACTAAATACTAATGGCGCACTGTACATGTGGTGCGCCATTACTAAATACTAATGGCGCACCATGTGTTGGTGCGACATTAGTGTGCAAATACTAATGGCGCACCACATCCCACGGTGCGCCATTAGTAATTTTTTTTAATTTTTTCAAAACTACTAATGGCGCACCTTGGGAGTGGTGCGCCATTACTAGTTGACATAGTAATGGCGCACCACACCCACCGTGCGCCATTAGTAGTTTTGAAAAAAATAAAAAATAAAAAAAAATTGTTAATAATGGCGCACCTGTGGACAGTCCGCCATTACTAGTTTTAACTAGTAATGGCGCACTGTCCACTGGTGCGCCATTACTAAGTTTTTTTCAAAAAAAATAAAAAAAATTCAATTTTTTTATTTTTTTTTCAAAACTAGTAATGGCGCACCACGGTGCGCCATTACTAGTTTAACTACTAATGGCGCACCACCCCACGGTGCGCCATTACTAGTTTGCCCAGCTTCCACCGAATGCACCCCCCTGGACTGCCTTTTCAGTTTAAAAAAATAAAAGAATGATAAAAATGTCAAAAAATAAAAGTAAATAAGTTTCCCATGTGATATGTGGTCTAGTTGTTGGGAAAATTTACAAATATAAATTTCGACTTTATTTGCAAAATCTCTCTGGAAATTTGTAAAATGGGCATAACTTTTGCATACGAACTCGGATTAAAAAGTTTTATATATGAAAAATCATCTACTCGAAAAGTTACATCCCCAAAAAACCCCGTTAAACATTTTCAAAATCCCCAAAAACCTAACAGAAAAAAGTTACGGGGCTTTCAAGATCTAGAGGCAAAAAAATTGAAAAAAAATGATTTTGAATTTTTTTTGAATTGTTTTTCAAAAATGATACGTAATATGACCGGGAAGTTTGAAATATTTTTCAAAATTTCATCATAGTCATGGACATGAACAAAGTCCTAGACATCAACAAGGTATAATAGGATTGATATGCTAGATATATCAACAAGTGCCTGTGAAGTGAGCTGTTGCTGCGGTTCGATAGAACTCTAAAGTTAAGCGTGCTTAGGCTGGAGTAGCGTGAGGATGGGTGACCTTTTGGGAAGTTTGACCATAGAGTGCGATTTGACTTGAGTTTAAGCATATTGGCCCGAGATTAAGCCATAGTGACCTGAGATTAAGAAAAAAACGAAAAATAAATTTGAAAAAAAATTAAAAAAAATTCTAATTTTTTTTAAAAAAAAATGTTACTAATGGCACACTGCGTGGTGCGCCATTAGTATACCAGATACTAATGGCGCTGGTGCGCCATTAGTAAAAAAATACTAGTGACGTGATAGTAATGGCGCACCGGTAGTGCGCCATTAGTAGGCCTTTTCCTAGTAGTGTGGATTTGAAGTTGGGCAAATCGATCCCACTCTTTTTACTAAGAAGGTCAAAGGGGAGTTGTTTGTGTGCCAACTATATGTTGATGACATTATCTTTGGTTCCCCTAACAATGCTTTCAATGAAGAATTTGCCGCTCTCATGACCTCCAAGTTCAAGATGTCTTCGATGGGAGAGTTGAAGTTCTTCCTTGGTTTTGATATCAAACAAAGAAGAGAAGGTACCTTCATCAACCAAGCCAAATACACTCAAGACATGCTTAAGATATTCAAGCTAAGTGATGTCAAGCCGGCCTATACTCCGATGCCCACCAAGTGCGAACTTGACATTGATCCCAATGGTAAAGCGGTGGATCAAAAGGTATATCGCTCTATGATTGGTTCCTTGCTTTATCTTTGTGCATCTAGACCGGATATCATGTTGAGTGTGGGAATGTGTGCACGGTTCCAAGCCGCGCCAAAGGAAAGCCACTTTGTGGCGGTCAAGCGAATCATTCGATATTTGGCTCATACCCCAAACTTTGGCCTATGGTAACCAAGAGGAGCTAACTTCAAGCTTGAAGGATTTACGGATTCTGATTGGGCGGGAGACAAGATGGATAGGAAGTCCACTTCCGGAGGGTGCCAATTTCTTGGTTGCTCTTTGGTGAGTTAGTCTTCCAAGAAGCAAAGTTGTGTGTCTCTCTCGTCCACCGAAGCGGAATATGTGGCGGCCGGTAGTTGTTGTGCACAACTCTTATGGATGAGGCTAACTTTAAAGGAGTACGGTGTCATTTGTGACAAAGTGCCTCTTTGGTGTGATAATTAAAGTGCCATCAAGATTTCTCTCAACCCGGTGCAACACTTCAAGACGAAGCATATTGAGATTCGGTATCACTTCATTCGGGATCACATTAGGCAAGGGGAGATCGAGCTCAAGTATGTCAACACTCATGATAACCTTGCAGATATTTTCATGAAGCCCTTGGATGAAGCAAGATTTCGCGAGTTAAGGCATGAGCTAAATATCATTGATTCGAGCAATGTGACTTGAACCCTTGCACCCCCCACCACACTCAACTTGTTGTCTAGTTTAGGTGTAGGCATGCACATAGGGGGAGTGTTGTTCTCTCAATAAACTCTCCCTCCCCCCATTATGCATAAATCGATCAACTCTTTCACATTAGCCATTTTTTATGGTACTTGTGCTTCAAAGACGAGTTTTGGTCATGGGCCCAAGGATAATTCTTCGCGGTGCCATACCAACTAACTCAAACATAGTGGCTCCGGCCACCGCCCTCTCCTTTTGAGAGGTTGTGTTGCGTGGTTGCTTCTTGTTGTCTTTCTACCTTTGGATTGTGCATGTTCTTGTGGTTTCCTTTGTGCTAAAGGTTTCCTTGCAAAGACCTTTTTCTTTTATTTGAAACCTGCTTTTTCTTGAGCTATCGGTACTACCGCAGCCAGCTAGGGTACTACCGCGTGAGGGGAGCACGGTACTACCGCCCCCACGCGGCAGTAATTTTTTACTGTCGCCTGGGAGAGCGGTACTACCGCTTCGGTGCGGTACTTCCGCCCAAGCGGTACTACCGCGATGACATGTGGTACTACCGCGACGGCTCAGACGCGTGGGGATAAGGACGGGCAGGGGGAGTTCTAACTCCCCCATACCCATTCGCCAGTTCCCCACCTCGTCTCTCTCTCTCTCTCTCTCTCTCTCTCTCTCTCTCTCTCTCTCTCTCTCTCTCTCTCTCTCTCTCTCTCCCTCGCTTAAGAACGGGGCCGGCGTCCGTCGCTGGATCTCCGCCTCCGGCTGCTCTCCCGTGATTCCGTCCGGTGGGATCGTTCCCCACCACGTGCTCTTGCTATGGACCAAGGTCTTTCCCCAACTCCTTCTCATTTTTATTGTGTTCGTTGTCTCTAGGTGTTTGGGGGAGACTTGTGTGTTCTAGAGATTCTTAGGCTAAATCTATGCAAGAGTAGGATGAAGGAGCGTAGTATTGCGTAAGAATTATACTTGTCTTTTGTCCTGTGTTAGATTTGATCACCATAGCACCGTCGTGGTTTCGCGGTTCTTTTCAGATTCAAACCGTCGTTTGGATCTGACGCGGTGCGGTACTACCGCCCGTCTGGCACGGTACTACCGCTTGTCCGGTACTACCGCCCGTCTGGTGCGGTACTACCACACTCGCTGCGGCACTAAAGTTTTACTACCGCTCCCACCACGGTACTACCGTGACCTCGCACGGTACTACCGCGACTTGGAGCAGTACTAAAATTTTAGTACCGCAGGCCCTGGCAGTACTACCGTGGTTCACCTCTATCTCATGGCAACTTTCAAGTATACTTTTTATGTGTTTCTTGTGCTTTGCCGTGGTCTTTGCATTGATCCTTTTTGCTTGTCGTGGGTGTTTTTGCGTTTGTGTCTCAGGTGGTGGCTCTCGCCGTTCCAATCCCAGTCGTGACACTGGTTCCAAGCGTCTGCGCAATCCTGGTGAAGCACCAGAGGACTCCTCTACCCCCAAGCGCCATGTCAAGACATCCGCTAGTAAGCACAAGGAACCCAGCAAGGGCATGGACGAGATTCCCCAATCTGAGTTCGTCCGTCTTAGGAAGCTCAACCCGTATGTGCATCCTCGTGCTAATGTCAGAGGTTGTGAACTGTTTTGGAACAAGCAACAGACTCTCACTTATCTGGATGTCATCAAGAACAAGCAGAATACCTACGTGGATGTTAAATGGATAGAAATGCATCACCTGAGGAAGGACAAGTTCCGTCAGTACTTTGGAGAAGCTCTGGATTTGGTGGAGCAGTTTGGTATTGAACATGTGATCTCCTTTCACCTTGACTATGACCCTGAGCTTGTTTGTCAGTTCTTTTCCTCAGTTTACTTTCACCCTGATGAGGAGCGGAGGATGACCTGAATGACCAATGGACGTAAGTTGACTGCTACCTGGAAGGAGTTCATGGATTTGCTACATGTTCCTGATGACGGGCTCGACACTCCCGTGGGTGTTCGCCCCCATGCTAATCCTGAGTCTGCTAACAAGGACAAGCTTCAGCCATTCTATGTTGAGAAGGCGCTTCCCAATGGCAAGACAGGGTGGGTGCTCAACTCCTTTTTGGATATCATGTATCGCATCTTCCGCAACTCTTTGTTCCCTCGCATTGGTGACAAGGACAAGGTTCATGCCTATATGGTGGATATGATGCTCCTTTGCGAGGAGGCTCGTGCGTCTCAGACTCGGCCACTTGATGTTTCACACATCATGTGGTGTGAGCTTTGGTTTGCAGTGTTCAACCGCAAGGTGCCTATCTATGGTCCCTATCTGTTTCTGCTGATCTAGAAGACTTGGGAGAAAATGTTCCCGGGTGAGGAGTTCCTTGCTCCAGACCGGATTCGTCATGATCCCATCTGTCTCCGTGTCAAGTCCAACTGGGCCAACACTACTACTCATGCTGAGGCGTCTGCTGCTA
This sequence comes from Aegilops longissima, assembly GCA_021605205.1. NCBI lineage: Eukaryota > Viridiplantae > Streptophyta > Magnoliopsida > Poales > Poaceae > Aegilops > Aegilops longissima. Next base: position 20,272,423 of record CM038682.1, read on the forward strand.
GGGCTGCTGTTGATGAGGAGGATGTTGGCGCAGAGGATGTTGCTGAGGACCGTGCTGTCAGGCCTTCCCATAGTTCCTCTATGCCCTCGTGGGCCAAGAAGCTGAAGGACAAGATGAAGACTCTTTTCTGCATGCAAGCTAAGGGCTAGTACAGGACTCACGTGGCATCCAAGGAGAGTCGTCGCCGGGACAAGAAGATCTTGCAGCTCTATGGTGAGGATGTGTCTGGCGGTTCTGAGGATCGCATCACTCCAGAGGCCGAGTGGATGGAGAAGCAAGGCGACAGGTGGACTGATTCTGAGGAGGACGTCGAGGAGACCATCCCTGCTGCCGAGGAGTCCGACGGAGAGGGTTGGGATGAGTTCCCTGCTTGAGCCACCCCTTGTGTGTAGGTGTCCTCTCTGCCTTTTTGGCGTCTCGATGCCAAAGGGGGAGAGAGTGTAGGGATTTGCGAGTCGTGTGTCGTTGTTCGTGTTTGGTGTGTCTGCTGCTTTCTCGTTTGAACCTCGTTTCAGTTGCTTTGGTTTGCTTTACCTCATATGGTGTAAGACATATGCACTCTATCTATCTTAGCAAGCTCGTGATATATTGTGCTACCTTTATGCTATGCTCTGCTTAGATGTTAGTCATCATGCCTGTGTCTCTAAAATATAGGGGGAGTGTTGATCCTAGCTTGTGTGCTATGCAGTCCAAAGCATCTACCTAGATTGCACACATCTAGGGGGATCCCGTCTATATTCTAGAGAGGTGGGGTTTGCCTTTGCCCTATATTATCTCATCTATGTGCAAATCCCGTATTGTCATCAATCCACCAAAAGGGGGGAGATTGTAAGGGTATATTTATCCCTTAAGTGTTTTGGTGATTGATGACAATGCCTTTACGGACTAATCGTGTGCCTTGAGTTTCTCAGACGCTTCATCACTAGGCATGAGACGATTCGGTGCCCCTCGAAGACTATTGAAGACGGCGTTGTTCTACGTTTCTCTTTGGTGGATTTGAGTCGTAGAAGAGCCGTACTATTAAGAGGGGGTCCGCGTCGGAAAGGTTCGGGTGGAATCAACACGTACACATGTCCTTCCTTTCCCTTGCACTTTGGAGCGTCTCTCCGTTATCCTAGTAGTGCTTAATCTGACGGCTACTGCTGTACTTGCGGTAGTACTGCTCTATGGAGCGGTAGTACCGCAAGCACCTGCGGTAGTACCGCTGGGGGTCACGGTATTACCGCTCCTCTTGAGCCTTAGTACCGTGGCTCCCAGCCTAGTGCTGCTCCGGTACGGTAGTAGGGGCGGATGTAATTTTTTACATCCGCGCCCACACGGTAGTACCGCATGTCCTGCGTGGTAGTACCGCTGGAGGCCACGGTAGTACCGCTCCCCTGGAGTCATAGTACCGTGGCCCTCATACCTAGTACCGCTGCGTCACGGTAGTAGGAGCGGATGTAATTTTTTACATCCGCGCCTCAACGGTAGTACCGCGCCTCGTGCGCGGTAGTACCGCGTCGGATTTATTGCACTCTTTCATTTTCAGCGGAAGTAGGCACGGATGTATTTTATTTCATCCGCGCTCTTCGTGGGCTTTGACTTTCCTACCTTGCGATAGTACCGCAAGGAGAGCGGTAATACCGCCGCAAGTCGTAATCTTGCACTCGGTCGAGCAAGTCCGGCCTCTGCTGCTGCCGCGGAAGTACCGTGGTCCTCCACGGTAGTACCGCGTGGCCTTGCGGTAGTACCGCGCTCCTGGAGCGGTAGTACCGCATGTCGCAGGCTGAACATGTGGATAACGGTTGGATCTTTTCCATGACTATAAAAGGGGCGTCTCCTACCTCTAGTTGACCACCTCTTCCACCTCTAAGCTCCATTGTTGCTCTAAGCTCCATTTTGGCCCGATCTCTCTCCCTAGCCAATCAAACTTGTTGATTTGCTCGGGATTGGGTGACAAGGGCCTGATCTACACTTCCACCAAGAGATATTCGATTCCCCCCCACTAATCCCTAGAGGATCTTGTTACTCTTGGGTGTTTGAGCACCCTAGACGGTTGAGGTCACCTCGAAGCCATACTCCATTGCGTGAAGCTTCGTGGTGTTGTTGGGAGCCTCCAAGTGTTGTGGAGATTGCCCCAACCTTGTTTGTAAAGGTTCGGTCGCCGCCTTCAAGGGCACCAATAGTGGAATCACGACATCTCGCATTGTGTGAGGCGTGAGGAGATTCTGATGGCCCTAGTGGCTTCTTGGGGAGCATTGTGCCTCCACACCGCTCTAACGGAGACGTACTTCCCCTTAAAAGGAAGGAACTTCGGTAACACATCCTCGTCTTCACCGGCTCCACTCTTGGTTATTTCGTGCCTTTACTTTTGCAAGCTTACTTGTGTTGTATCTATTGCTTGCTTGTGTGCTAGTTGTCATTGCATCATATAGGTTGTCCACTTAGTTGCATATCTAGACAACCTGTTTTGTCGCAAGGTTTAAATTGTTAAAGAAAAGCTTAAAAATTGTTAGTTGCCTATTCACCCCCTCTAGTCAACCATATCGATCCTTTCATCCTTTCTTCTCCCGGTATCCCCATTCCTGCCTCCCATTACAAAAGCAAGCATGAATGAGAGCATGGGCTGATTTTCATCAATTCATTTCTCATATTTTTAGTTGCTTTTTTGAGATTATACAAGATGCTCCCGATCTGTTTTGTCAAATTACTTGGATCGTCTTATGGAATTGACAGCCATCGTATTTTTCACCTCATGTTATTTCTTAATCCTTGTCCCACTAGGCATCCACTACATGTTTGGTAATGACGTGATGTTGAGGCGGCTAGGAGAAGCTCAACAGCCAGATCAAGGGCTATCGAGATGGATCTGGGAGCCAAGCTGTAGTTCTTCTGTTAAATTTTGGTTATTATCTTTTCTATTGTTACGATTGTGGAATGGTTGATTTTGACTCGGTGTAACATTTGCATTTGTTTCCCAGCTTGTTGGCGTGAATCGCGGCAATCTGCGGCAACTAATCAAGCGAGGCGGTGCACATCAGAGCTATGATGAATGTAGCGAGCCAACCACGAATTGGGTATGTTCACACGAGGGATGGGAGAGGAGAGGAATATTAACATTTTTCATGATTTGGATGAATATTTCAGTTCGTAGTTTCTCCATACGTGGCAACACACTAGCGGTACTCATGGGCTTAGGATGAAAGTAGCGCCAGCAGAATCAGTAGGTTGGATGGGAAGGCGGTTGTTGCCCTTGTCCCTTGGTGCTAGCCTACCGTGGCGGCCTCACTAACTTGCTCATTGCGAATACGAGTTCGTGGGGTCGCGAGTTGCTGCAGATTTGTTTTTATCACTTTTTACAATATTTATTGATGTATCCCTAACTCATAGAGTCATTTCTAGCTTTGATTTCCCATATACGCCAGCCTAAATATCCCATGGTCAGAATATTGAACTCTTAAAGTTAATTCCCTCAGTTCTGGTGGCAAATATAATACACATAATCCATATTGTTATGCACTAGCGTGTGTGTGTGTGAAATAGATGAATTATGGTCCCGTACCCAATAAGATGGATATGTGTGTGTGTTAGAGAGAGGGAGAGGGGGAGAGAGAGTGAGGAAGAGGGAGGGAGAGAGAGTGTGTGTGAGGATTTGATGATAAAAAAGGTCGTCATGTCGTAATATTAAACTCTTAAAGTTAATGTGGCCCCGTTGTAACGCACGGGCATTCTTCTAGTCCAGTGTAGTATACATGGTCATGATGGTTGGGAGTTGAGCAATGAAGGTTGGGAGTTGGGGTGATAGATGTGGTTGTCGTATGGTGGGCTATCAGCTATGTTGAATGCATCGAATGCATTATGTTGAATGCATCGAATGCATTGAAAGAGACAAAGCTGGATACGAAGAAAATTAGTTGTGAACGACCCCGAGTTAGGTATACAAGTTAATTAAAGATATCAATGCGTGATGAAGCACTTGGGAACTCCTCGGTAATCCCCGATATGGTTGTGTTCAGATATAATTGATTCATTTAATTATTTTGTGGTGTGGCATCAACATGTGTTTTCGGGTGAGGAATAGTTGTCTTTTCCATAAAAAAAACTCGTAATGCAAAACCAAGAACAGAACTAGTACCGTACATTGTACACAAGTAGTATGGTAGTACCATGGTGCAAGACAAGGAATAGTACATTGTGTAGTACCCCTTCCGTTCAATGTTTTGGATATTTTAATATGAACCACATACAGACAGACTGAAAATAGGTGAACAAATACACTAAAACACGTCTGACATTTCGGCGGCAATAAGGGGTCGAAGGCGGGCTTTCTTTTCAGTTTTCAATGGCAAGCATTTTTGCGGGGTCGTCGCTGTTGCATCACAACGATTTCGGTGAATTCGTGTTCACACTTCGCGGTCCATGTTTGATTAAGGTCGCAAGGATAGGTGCCCGCAAATCTTTCTGTTTTCTTTGATTGAGAGGCCGTATATGCTGCACATCTGTTAGATCGATGCAAGAAGATCTGACATGAAGAGAGAGAAAAAATACCTAAAAAAGAGCCACACCAAACGAATGTATTCCTGACCGTGTACATAACGTAGTACTACAACAAGGTTTGCTCGGATTCGATGATGGAGGGCGATAACAGCGGCGCGCCTTCGGCTCGCTCCAGCGCTCGTAGTCGTCGTCAGGTGGTCCACGGGCATGGTTGAAAATTATTACCTCTGTTGTTTGTTGTACTGCCTTGATTGAAGATGAATAGATTGGAAGTTTCTCGCAAAGAATGAAATAGAAAATAACGTAGTACTACGTTTGCCCCAAGAAATGAGTTTTTTTCTTTGAGAATCACAAGAAAAGCGTTAAACTATGTATGTACTCCTATCCTATGAAGGAGTACTCGACAAGTTAGAAAGGAGTTATGGGCACGTCTCCGCGCCGTCCACGAGCCGGATCGGACGGCCGAGATCGGCCCGGACACGTATCGGGCGCGGGCACGAGTCCAACCAACCTCCTGCCCCGCGGCGCCCATATAAACGGACGACCCGCCCTTGTACTGCTCGTCGATACCACCACTAGCCTCGCATCGAATCGATCGCTCTTATCGCCTCGAACGTATCGAAGCCGAGGAGAGCAGAGCAGCCGACGAGCCGATCGACATGGGTCTGCAGGTGAGCTTCCACCCAAGCAACCCCCCCTCCCCCCCTCTCGATCTCGCGCTCTCTCCCTCCTCGTCGCGAACCATGCCCTGGCCGGAGCGCCGGGCAGGTTCCGGCGAGCGAATCTCGCCGCCGCCGTGCCGGGGCCCCGCCCGATGCGCGTGATCTTGGCTCCCAGCCGTTGCCGCTGCAGGATTTAGGAGCGAATATTATTCTGTCCCAGGCGGTTGATTTTCAGTCCAGCTCTGCTGCCCGACTCGCCCGCTTCAGATCAGATGTTTTGCGGATCTCTGCGCCGTTGTCTTCAGATTAGTACATAGAGTGAGGAAATTTTAGTTTACCTGCAAGCTCAGTTCAGGGTTTGTTACCGTCTGAATCTACCTGTTGAATTGGCCGATGAGCGCGATTAGTAACACTTGTCGGTAGTAAAACCAGTTGTCAGTTGCTGATTAGCATGTGCTCTGCTTGCTTGCCTGTTGATGTTGTTGTGCAGGAGGAGTTTGAGGAGTACGCGGAGAAGGCCAAGGCGCTGCCCGACACCACCACCAACGAGAGCTTGCTCTGCCTCTACAGCCTCTACAAGCAGGCCACCGTCGGCCCCGTCAACACAGGCACGCCCACACACATCTTATTCTCATCATTATCACCATTGCTAACAAAGTAACAAGTGAATTATCAGGTCGGGTGTTTACTGTAGAAGTGCCTAGTTGTTTTGCCCTGCTTAGGGTGGCTCTGTTTGATTGCGCGTGCTTAATCATGAACTCAAGAGATGACAATCCATGCTTTCAGCTAGCGCAGCCCCATGTGTTCATTAGTCTAGATCTGCATGAAAGGGGGCATCTTTTTTCAGTCGTGTTATAATCACAAATGGGATGCTTGGCAAGAATTGTAGAATTGTATTGGAAGAATTTTCCATCGTTGATTGAAGAAAAATGTTAACTAACGGCCGGCTCTGGTCTGGTCTCATCGTGCAGCCCGCCCCGGAATGTTCGACCTCAAGGGCAAGGCCAAGTGGGACGCCTGGAAGTCCGTTGAAGGTAACAAGTTCATGATTCCTTACACTCCCTCTGATCCAAAATAAGTGCCGTGGTTATAGTTCAAATTTGTTTGTCGCCAAACTTACGCCTGTGTGAACTTTTGGCAAATCAACTTGGTTGCAGCGAAATCGAAGGAGGAGGCCATGGCGGACTACATCACCAAGGTGAAGCAGCTGCTCGAGGAGGCTGCCGCCGCATCCGCTTCTTCCTAGGCCACAGAACCTACTTTTATCCATGGTGGTGCAGACATATGTGCCAATAAACACAAATAAATTTGAAGTCAAGCTTATCGTCGTATTGGGTGTAATTACGTTAAACAAGCCCCGCCTGTGATATCTGAGTTTACGCCATGATTGATTCATGTATGTCTTATCTTGTTAAGATGGTTTTTCTTTGGGGAACGCGATTCACAGTTCCTGGTAAATTCCAAAGATTAAAATTGCGGGAGAAACGATTTCGCGGCGGCCTCTCCCAGCAGCTATAGCTGAAATTTCTCTGGCGGCAGAGATGATTTTCTGAAGGTTTTTGCTGATTTTTGAGCAATTTAGACGGGTTTGTGGATGGTTTTCACGGCGGCAGCCATAGACTTTCCTGAGCAGCTGCTATTTTGCGAGAGATTTAATACTATGATAAATTCTTCTGAATTCTGTGGTGCAGCCTCTACAGGCCACCATCAACACCGGCATATACAATGCCTACACATTGACAAGCCTTGCCTTTGGATTCTTATTAGGTTCAGTAGCAAGTGAGTTACCAGGTCTGGTTTACTAGTGTTGTAGTGCTTCAACTTCCATCTGCTGCATAATCAGCTACACATGCTGCTCGCCCTGCCCTGCCCTGCCCTGCCCTGCCCCTTTAACTCTGAAGGTCCGCTCTCAAAATAAATATCTTGATCTTAGTACAACTGTACTAAAATTAGTACAAAGCTGAGACACTTATTTTAGGACAGAGAGAGAGTATATGCTTAGAAAGGACATCTGATGCGAGAAGAAAAATACACAGTCCCCAATTCTTATGCTTTTAGCCAGTACAACAGCCCCATGCGGTCACTAGGCCATGTGTCCAGATATCCCTGCATGATGATACCTGTGGATTCAGGTTCATGTCCCGTGAGTTGCCGGACCAGGTAGTCTGCCTGGCTACTGTTTAAGCCAGCCTGGTTGCAGAACAAGACAGAGCAAATTAGCCTGGCAACGAGGCACTTTTTTTAACACAGTACGATTGAAGTGGCTCACATACACAACCTATCTCTGTGATCACTTTGAGAGAAAGAATGAGCCGGCGTAGCATCTTAAGATTGACGAAATCACCATAGGCGCCTCGTAGTCGACGAGAATGTTTTCTCCAACATCATCGAAAACCCTAGAATAAATCCAAGAACTAAACCGTTGTGCAAGCGACGCCCCCCGATATGGGCACGACGCTCTTATCGAGCAGGGTACAAACAAGTGTTGCCCGACTGAATCCGATGGTTGCCGCAGCTTGACGGTTGTAAATCAGCCGCAATTGTATCATTGTATAGCAGCGTTCATCCAAGAAAATGCGGGCACCAACGTCAAGTCTAGAATTTGAACCCTGATGAATTGGGGATACCAGTGAGCAAACCCTATTCCGCGCCTGTAGTGCCGGTTAAGGGCAATTTTCCTAACTGGCGCCTGCAGACGCATTAGATGGGCTGGCCCATTTATCTGTTTCAGTCTGTAGTTAGTTTTTCTTCAGTTTCCAAAAACAGCAAAAGAAGTGCTCTTGCGGGGTGGGTCGAACCACTGACATCCTTTATCGAGGTGCAATGCACTAACCACCCCGCCACTCAAGCTTGTCTGATACTCCCTCCGTCCCAAAATTTTTGTCTTAGATTTGTCTAAATACGGATGTATCAAGTCAAGTTTTAGTATTAGATACATCCGTATCTCGACAAATCTTAGACAAGAATTTTGGGACGCAGGGAGTATTTTTCAACTTTACCATTCTTTTATTACTTACTGTTTCTTTCATTTTTCCCCTTTTCTTTTCTTTTTCCTGGTTTGATGAACTTTTTTCTAAAACAGTTTTTCATACCACCCGAGAGGTGAATCGGAGTGAGGAGGCCCTTGGGGGGGATACTTAGACTGTTAGGTATAGTAATATAGGCATGAGGCAGGCCCTACCCAATGAGCGACCTCTTGATGAATTGTTTTTCAAATTTCAACAAGCTTTTTCTAAAATTTGATGAACCTCTTTCATATTCGATGAACTTTTCTCAAATTCGATGAACTCTTTTTTAATTCGATGAACTTTTATCAAAATCAATGAACTTTTTTTTTCAAAATGTGTGAACTTTTATGAAAATAGATGAACTCTTTTCAAAGTTGATGAACTTTATTTAAAATCGATGAACTTTTTCCAATTTTCTTGAACTATTTTGTATTTTGTGAACTTTTTCAAAAATTCCACGAACTTTTTTCAAAGTTGATGAACTTTATTTTAAAATCAATGAACTTTTTTCAGTTTTCTTGAACTATTTTGTATTTTGTGAACTTTTTAAAAAATTTCATGAACTTTTTTTACCCGTGAACGTTTTACAAACTGGTGAACTTTTTAAAGTATGTTAAATTTTCAGAAATTACTGAACTGTTTCAAATTTATGAACCTTTTTCAGTTTTTGTAAGCTTTTTTGAACTCGTGAACCTTTTCATTTTGAGACAAATTCGTGAACTTTTTTTTAATATGCGAACTTGTTGTTTTTGGGATAGTGCTGCTGCAGATGTCCTTAAAGTTTGTGCGGTGGATCAGTAGTGTGATGTGGGTATAGTGGTTAGCGAAGCGCGTACGGCAATTTAGAGTCGTGAGTTTGAATCCTCAGCTCAACAAGTTTTTCAGTTTTTTTGGCTGCTGCTGCGTGTTCATGGGCCGGCCCACCAAAGCGCCGCAGTGAGCGTCGGGTTGGTTCGGCGGCGCTGAACGCGCTGGATAGGAGGTCCCATACCATTGTCCTCCTAACCATCTCACCGTAGATTGATTCAAATGATTTTGGATGTCTGGGCTTGCCTAGAGCAACAACTTGGGTTGTTTTGTCACATGGCTCAAGAAACAAGGTGTCAGGGGAGAAACTTAATTGCCATGTCAGAGACAAAAGGAACTTCTAAGGCCCTTCCCAATGCTTTAAGGTGTAAAGGTGCTAAGGATGCCACAAATTACATTATGCAAATAATGATTATAAGATACATGTACTAAACCATAAGTGTTGGGGTTTGGGGTGTGTGTGTGTGTGTGGGGGGCAAATGCCCCTCTCCACACATAATATGACTCGATCTACTTGGTGGTGTGAGCTTTGCATCGGTACACCCCACTTTTGAAAATTTACAATTTTTGATGTAGATTAAGAGACAAGATTAAAACTAAACCTTCATTTGAAAATGGTAGAATAGCTACTCGGTCAAAGCGCGGACCATAATCTGCTACTTATTGAGCATGCGTTGGTTTTTTTCTTGAAGAGGAAAGTTGAGAACCAAGGTATCAATCCAGTAGGGGGTACAAGCAAGTCTCTAATATATGCACCTGCACAAACAATCAAACACTTGTACCCAACGCAATAAATGAGTTGTTAATCCCTTCACGGTCACTTGCAAAGATGAGATCTGATGGAGATAGATATAAAAGAAATAAAAATAAATAAAATTCAGCGAGGTATTTTTGGGTTTTTGGTTTTATAGATCTGAAAATATATGATGGAAAATAGACCCGGGGGCCATAGGTTTCACTAGAGGCTTCTCTCTTGAATAAAGCATACGGTGGGTTAACAAATTACTGCTGAGTAATTGATAGAAAAGCTTATAGTTATGACGATATCTAAGGCAATGCTCATGAATATAGGCATCACATCCGTGACAAGTAGACCGAACTGATTCTGCATCTACTACTATTACTCCACACATCGACCGACTCCTGCATGCATCTAGAGTATTAAATTCAAGATAACAGAGTAATGCATTAAGCAAGATGACATGATGTAGAGGGGTAAACTCAAGCAATATGATATAAACCCCATCTTTTTATCCTTAATGGCAACAATACAATACGTGAAGGAAAATACACAATCCCCATCTTATTGCTTTAACTAGCTACTAGTCCCTCCGTTTCAAAATAAGTAACTCAACTTTAGTACTCCCTCCGTCCCAAAATTAGTCTACAGTTACTTATTTTGAGACGAAGGGAGTACAACATGAGCCTCGGCGTCGTTTTGAATTATGGATGTAGTCACTCCTTTTTCTTTAAAGAAAAAGAACTTGTGGTCACCTGGCCATGTGCCCAGATCCAGATGTGCATGATACCTGTGGATCTACAAAGGGAGCAAACATCATGTGAGGCTGCCTGTCCTACTATTAAGTGATAATAATACCACGTACTGTTACTAAATACTCCAGAAGTACATGACATTGTACTAGCAAACTGCATATTGTGCCGCTGCATCCACTCCTTTTAGGCTACAAAACCACAATCGATGTTAACTACTCCCTCCGTTCCTAAATATAAGTCTTTTAGAGATTCCACTGTAGACTACATACATGGCAAAATAAGTGGACCAATACTCTAAAAGGCGTCTATATATATCCGAATGTAGTCTCTATAGTGAAATCTCTATTTAAGAACCTGAAGAGATAAACATATTTGAGTTTACAGTCCAGTGAAGACCAAACTTTCTTCTTTGAGAGAGATGTCACAGAGACCTGTTGTTTGATTTTCGATTCATATTAAAAGCCAGCATGGAGCAACTATTCCAGTTCAAATAATTTTCTCCAGCTGAGCGCACTCGGTGCATGAAAAAGCATGGTTAGAGAACACACAATACTGCTTGGGCATGTTATTTTTACACTAGTCACACAAGTTCCTGCCGCGGACTATGGTCTAGGTGCTAAAATGCTTGCCAAATGATCTGTTTCGTGAGGGTTTGCAGTTCGAATTCGCTGTACTGAACTACAACGAGAGCATTTACAGCGATCATCATTCAGTTATTATTATCTTTGTTCATGGAAGACCTTCATGGCACTGCTAATAAATAGTGTTGCTCAATGAAAACGGCCCTGCTACTTACTGTTGCCCTGGCATAGAAATTTACCTGCGGACATGCAGTGCCGGGTTACTTTGAACCACTTTGTTAAGGGGTATTCCGCAGGTGATCTCCTGGACAAGCCAGTTAAGCAGCTGCAAAGCATGAGGTATTGCTCTGACATATAAGGGTACTTCATGCCATGTGCATCAGTTCATGCATGGCCCTTAAACTGACAGGAGTTATGAAACTGACATGTTTAGAAGATAAGATCACGTAAGCTGCAGTTACGATGACATGACCACTGGGTAGTGGGTGCGCCCGCCGGGGAAAGGAAGGAGCGGAGACAAGGTCACCACGTACGGGAGGCGAGCTCCTTGTTGACGAAGTACACGTCAGGTTCCCAGTCCTCTGAATACCTCCTTACCTGAAGAGTGACACTGAAGATGTCGATTCAGTCAAGCAACGGTTCAGATGGAAAGAGACGACCCAAGTGTAATTGGACGGTCAAGGGTTAACTAACTGTCTCAGTTATACAGCTAGCCGTTAATCATTGAATTAGCGCCTGTAGGTTGATTTGGACGGTAGATACTTAAGCAGTGTTCATCAGCAATGGATGTAAGAAGCAAACGAGAGCCAATGCTAGTCTCTACCGTAACCTAGGGTCATTTCTCACCTTTTGGCTTTGATTCCAGGCCCTCGTGCTCCCGCCCTCAATGAACCTTGCGGGGAAACAAAAAAAAATTCAGAACTGAGTTGAGCGCAGCTTGACGATTTACCGGATGGGGCTAGCTAAATTGTTGCTAGACATGGCTACTCAGTCAAATCGCTCTACTGACGTAGTTACCTTCCGAGCAGGTTGGACGAAACTGGAAGATTAATTTGCAGATTGTGAAGATACCTATGAAGAGAAAGATCTTCTATCTTTGACAAATAATCATGATAGGATCCCTTCTGCTGAAAGTAGCTGGTGGCAGAGCGATTTGCCAGGACGTACAGATCACCTGTACCTGCCGCATGGCATTAGACGGTTAGTTGGAGAATACTGGTCACGTTTTCTTCAACTGTCCAATGGTAAAGAATTTGTATCAAGTTTAGAGCGACAACCCGAGAATATATGACCCAGACTACAACGGAGGAAAGAACGAGAGAAACCGTATCTATCTCTTAGCAACATATCAACAAGATACCTTTTTGATAGGTTACTTAAGTAGATCATTTGAAAATAAAAATGCAGAACAAGGTAAGGAGATTTGTTGCTACACACTAGCGGGTGCATGGCAGGATGGCAGGGTAGAAGATATCATAGCAAGCACCAGGGCTAGCTGCTACAGCTACAGCATACAGATTATATGATACCAAGGTTAGATGCTCCTAGCTGGCCTCGACATGCGTACCCACCTACCATTGTGTCCCTAGTCACTAGCTTAGTCGGTACTTTCTGATGATTAATCCAATTGATGTCAAGACTATACTTCTCTACTGATGGTAGGATATGCAACTGAGGTTAATTCTGTAGGCAAGAAGTCTTACCTCATGAAACCTCAAACCACGTCTCTGAATCAGTTGCTGTGTACCCCTCTGGTCCAGCTTCAAGCCTACACTAGAAAACAGAACTTGCTCAAGACTTATGATTCAGTAGCAATATAAGTGAGGTGATGAATAATTGCTAGGCAGTATTAGTTCTACCTTGCCACGCAACGCGACCCAGGTGCTCATATAAGCCTGCTGCTGCATGCATTCACCTGCCAACAACTGCACATTACAGCTCATCATATCCTATGAACGAACCCTGAAACTCTTCAGTTGTGGGATAGAAAACTCAAAACGTCATGCAAGTCGGTGATAAGTGAGTGAATCAGGATTCAGGCGTTGTTGAGAAGCTGAGCAAGCGGCTCCCAGCTCCAAGAGAGCATTTCTAGTTAAATTGGCGCACAAAAGTACTTTGCACCCTCAGCAATTACTGTACCAAAATAACCATCATAGTCCATTTCAAAAGAGAAATGTAGAAAACATGATATCGCCAAAAAATTGGAAAACAAAGACTAGACAATACAACTAGTAAGCTTCAGGTTGCCTACATGGCATGCCTACTGTCACTAGATTATAATGGGGTATGTTTGGCCCATTTTAAGCCTTGGCCTGTCAGTTAAGTAACCTTAAGCAGTTAAGTTAGGACCCGGAACCAAACATCTAGCTTATTCGGGCTTGACATCAAACAGAACATCCCTGCCATAATAGAGCCAAAGCAAGTAAACGGACCTCAAATAGGCAGGAGGAGCTCATGACTTGTTAGTTCAGTTTCCCATATAGCTTCAGGCTTATAAGCTATCAGCCAGTAGAACACCTTACAGGATAAGCTTAGTAGCCCATAGAAACCTAATAACCAAGTTAATAGATCTTTAACTGACAAGTACACTTGTTTCAGGGATTAACGGAGCTTAACGGTTCTCAAAGTAAAACATTCTCTTTAATAGGGACTGATCTTCCAAGAAGCAGCCCTTGGAACAATTTGAAGTATTGAACACCTAGAACATTTCAAAGTTGATGAGAATAAACTTGGTTACGTACTGCTATTTGACTCTATGTGTCAGGACCCCGGACTATGACCTGTGTATTATCCGACATATCACTTTTGGCTGGGGGTATCACGCAAACTCACATGAATGACACGTGGACCCGAATCGGGTAGTCGTAGATGGCAGCCACGTGGCGAATACCAAGGTTAAATTCAGCCAAAGATACCAAAACCAAGCAAGGGCAGAAAATTGATCTGTTTTAAGAGTACAGGGTACCAAACCAGACCATTGTAGAGTTCGAGGTTTGAACTGTATCTGGGGGAGAGTTTAAGGCTAAGACTGTATTGACCAAGAAATATGCTACTGATCATCTCCTGAACTCTGAATTGAAATGCCAAATAAATAAGTGAATGCAAGCGGGCACATATGAAACAGCAAAGTGAATATGGAATGTGTATTCATGTTTCCGAGATCAGAGATCCAGTGCAATTCCAGCCATGGGCCACAAACTTCCACTACAAATATGTTTATGTAAATATCACAAGACATAACTGAGATGAAGCAGCATGTGGAAATCCTGTACTAGCAACCTAGCATTACAAAAGTCACCGGAAAAAAGAAACAGCCTAGTATCGTGAGGCTGCATCACAATCTAAAGACAGCTGTTACTTCTAGCGTTTAGCAGGTGGAACATTACCAACAGGCGTCGGTTCAGTTGTTGAACTACTAGAGTCCTCAAAGCGCTGCTCTGTTCCAGATCTCAATTACGAATCCATACCTAATGAGGCCGTCTGTCTGATGAGCTCATTGTCAGCCTTCTTCAGAAAAACATCCCAGCCGCTCCCTTCTCCCCAATCCAGCATATCATACGGCACTGCTGTCATTAATCCTGGCCTTACCGCACCTTGCTCCATTACCACTCTAAACTCCAGCTCGTCCTCTCCTCGCTGCTCCTCCTCGAGCTCCTCCCATGTAAACATAAGGGGCAAGGTGTAGCCGCCCCAAGGATTGAAATCAATCAGCTTCACCCGGCCATCTGCTCTGACATACACATCAAATGTGTAATTCTGCGAAGCAAACTGCGGCGCAACAACTTCTTCGAAGAAATCCTCAATCTTCGGCTGCACCTCAGCACTCCACCCAGGCAGCGAAGGGTAGTAAGCGGATGGGTCCCTCTGCGACACGCCGACCAGCTTCCGTCCCCGCACGAAGCATCGGAACTCTGACTCGGGGCGGAGGCCCGGGTACCACTTGCGGAGGGCAAGGTAGTACTGGAAACCATCGTCCATCCAAGTATCATCGCTGCTTTCCTCTCCAATTTCGTCTTCAGGAGCATCATCGCTCCCATCATTGTCGGCGGCTGCTTGCATGCCTCCCTCGTTGCAACCATCAGTGGGAGGATCACTCAGAGAACCAGCACCACTGGTGCTCTCTCCACTATTTGGTTGAGCACCCACCTGGTTGGCACCACTACCCTGTCCGGCATTCCGTCGAACACCTTCCTGGGCACGCACGAAGTCCTGGCAGGACGGGCGCGCGGAGGCGAGGTCGTGCGCGGCGCAGTCGGAGGAGCGGAGCAGCATGGCGACCTCGGCGAAGCAGGTGCAGCGGACGGTGCCGTCGGCGGACATGAAGGCGGCGTCCTTGGGCGCGCTCCAGTTGAGCTTGGGGAGCGCGGCGCCGCCGAGCTCGGCGATGGCCGCGTCGACCGCGGCCTCCAGCTCGGGGAAGGCGGGGCGGGGCGCGTTCTCGTCATCGTCGTCGTCGTCGGAGCAACCGGAGAAGAGGTCGGAGCTGTCGCGGTCGAGGAGGGAGACGGGGTCCGGGAGGTGGAGCGGCGGGAAGGGGGTGCGGCCGGAGATGAGCGCCGGGAGGAGGAATGTGGGAGGCCCTTCCGCGTCCTGGTGAGGGGAGGAGGGGCCGGGGTAGGCGGGCTGGCCGGCGAGGTAGCGGAGGAAGGCGGCGGGGAGGGGGGTGATGACGGTGGGGACGGTGTGGCGGCGGAACGCCGGGTACCACTCCTGGATCTGGCAGCGGAGCAGCTCGTCGAGCAGCATCTCTCCGGCTACTTGGCCACCTCGCCGGGATTCGGCTTCGCCGTCGTGCCTATGGCGGCGAGGAAGCGAGCGCCGCCGGTTGGCGCGAGAGAGACCGGTGAAGGTAAAGTTTTTCTTTTTTTTGAAGGGGAGGTGAAGCTTTCTGTGGTCTGGTCGAACCAGGCGAAGAAGCCCAGTAAAGGGTTCCTCAGGCCCAACGTGCTCTGCCAAAGCCCGTAGCAGATTTGCCTCTGAAGAAAATGAAGGAGAAAAAAACTTTGTTGAAGATTGTTGTTAACTTTTTCGCAAAAAGAAAATTGTTGTTTTTTTTTAGCATCAGTACAGACACAAGCGCTCATATACACGCGCATACACTCACCCCTATGAACGCACACACGTAAACCCTACCCCTATGAGCACCTCCGAGAGACTGAGCCGGCATATCATCTTGAGATTTATGAAGTCACCGTAGGCGCCTCGTCGTCGACGGGAACGTCTCCTCCCACTGAAAGCACATTGCCGGAAATCCTGAAATAAATCTAGGAATAATACGAGCACCAGGATTTGAACCCTGGTGGGTTGGGGATACCACTGTCCACCTAACCAACTCCTATAATAAATAAATATATTAAAGCGGTTACTACTCTATGACTACTAGTAAATTGTACGTGCTTTGCACGTCATTTAAATGTATATAAAAAGCTTCTGGCGTGTAGAAATGTTGCGGCTATGGCGGCAGACCTGGACATTCCAAAGCTATACATCGAAACGGATTGTAGAGAGATAGTGGGAAAGCTTCAGAGCAGAAACAGGGATCTGTCAGTGCTGGGACCGCAAAAAGAAAATTGTTGTTAGCTTTCAGCTCCTGTAATAAATACTATATTAAAGCGGTTAATACTCTATGACTACACTTGGCTTGGGTGTAACAAGGACAGAGTTCGTTTATGCATCAAGTCTGAAAGATTCAGAGTTGGTAACTTCCAAGTTCCAACTGATTCAAAGTCATGCTGCGGGTGTGTTCAAGTGAGCCCAAGCTGTCGAGAGAACCTCGCAGTCTACGGCGAGGTAGAGAGCTATATCCCCGTTGTTATGGGTAGATCTAATCATAAACTCACAATTCATTGGATCCCAACAAACACACCGCAAAAAAGAGTTACATTAAATAGATCTCTAAGAACATCGAGGAGAACATTGCATTGAAGATCAAAAAGAGAGAAGAAAGCCATCTAACTGCTAACTACGGACTTGTAGGTTTGTGGTAAACTATTCACGCATCATCGGAGGGGCAGCAAGGATAATGAAGAACCCCACCGTGATCGTTGCCCCCTCCGGCGGAGTGCCGAAAAATGCCTCTAGATTGGATCTCGTGGTTCTGAAACTTGCGGCGGTGGAAAAAGTATTTCGTTGACTCCCCTCGGGTTTTTTGGATTTTAGAGTATTTATAAAGTCAGAGGTAGGTCAAGGGGGTGCCTATGGGCCCCACTACCCATCAGGGCGTGCCAGAGGCCCCTGGTGTCTAGTGGGCCCCACATGCCTCCTCTCGTGTACTCCAGAAGCTTCCAGGGTATCTTATCACCAGAAAAAAATCTCTAAAAAGTTTCATGGCAATTGAACTTTGTTTGGTATTGATATTCTGTAAAGTAAAAACAAGTAAAAAAACAACTGACACTGGGCACTAGGATAATAGGTTAGTCTCAAAAAATGATATAAAGTTGCTAGTAAATGTATATAAAACATTCAAGATTGATACTTTAATAGCATGCTATAATTAAAAATTACTAGCAAAAGAGCCCGAGCGTTGCAACGGGAGATTTTTTTCATAATCTTCAATGGCCATAGCCACATTTTGTTGCATCATCGAGATACACTATCACTCTCAATTTCGTGAAATCATGAACAATTTTTAAAATCATGATCATTTTTTAAAACTCGTGCACATATTTGAAATAATGAACATTTTTAAAATTTGTGAACACCTTTTCAAATTTTTGAACATTTTCTAAAATTAAGAATATTTTCTGTATTCATGAACATTTTATACTATTTGCAAACAGTTTTTAAAATTGTGAACATATTTTATTTTATTTTTTATTTTATGTGCAAATGGACGAACAAATGATGGATGAAAATCTGGTAATAAGCGACGTATAAAAAAAGGGAGTAAGAAACATTCGTGTCTTTAATAAAAAGGAAAGTACTAATTAAGGGTGCAACATAAAAATAATTTTAAAAATAATTAACATGGAAGATAACATTACATTTAGAATCTACAAAATTTTCTGGACGATTTTCATATCTAGCATGCTAAATTTGGAGTTGGGGTTTGAAAGATATGAATATTTAAAAAATACTTAAATCTACAAAAAAAGTTAAAAGAGAATATTTTGGCCGTATTGTACCTTGTAGACCATCTGTTAAGCGACACTTGGCGAAATAGCTCTATACTATGCCAATTGAAATTCGCGAAAAAAAAGCTACAAAAATGGGCCAGTAGGCTTGTTTGTTTGCTTGTGTTATCTAAGGGCGTTTCCTTACATGAACCAAGCTCTATCGGTGACGAGTTAAGAAATAAATAGCGAATCATTTTCCCACTTATGGATGGCATTGGTGGGTAAGTTTTAGCAACTTGAAAGATAATTTTAATGACGGACGACCAGAAGCGGTAGTCGCTTTATTAGTAGGTAAAGATAGATACGTTGGAGACTTATCAGCTGACGCTTGCAACTTTCACGCCGTTGGGGTATCGCCGTCCATGACCAAGCGTTGTATATTAGTAGGTAAGTATTTTTGTGGCAAAATACAAATTTATATGGAACAAAGTGTATTTGCAAATATAAACATTGGATAACTAACTAATTAATTCAATATTATCACAACAACAAAAAATCATAAATAATTAAAAAAATTGGTATAAATACAAATCTCGAACTAAATATTTGTGGCAGACAACATAAGCCTTGGTACCCGGCCTTTATTTATTGTGAATTAATTTAGTGGAGAGAAAAGTACAAAATTCTTGCACGGATGAAAAAATAGTTCATGAAGTGAATATTTTACAGCGAACATGGTTTCCTTTGATCTATTACTAGAGCAAATTCCACTCGCGAGTTCGCTGAAGCGAGAGATCGATTAGACCTGGCGTAAAGCGACCCTGCATCCACGGCCTTTCAGAACCCTAGATCTCTACGGGTCATCGCTCTCATCCCCGTCTTCCCCTCATGTCGCAACTGCCCCCACCGGAGATCGGGATCGATGACTAACCAGGACCAGCCCGCTGGCGGGCGACGACGCCCATGCCCGCCCGACGCCTGCCCAGGTGCCTCTCTTCTTAATCGACCGCCTTGTTTCCTTCGTCCCATGCCCGTTTCAAAATGAATCCTCGCACGCTCGCACATCGCAGTTTGATTCCCTACACATGTGCTCTCTTTACGAACTCTAGTTCCCAAATTCAATCTCGATCCAGAGATGCGGTTTGATGAAAGCCTAGATTCATAGTCGAACGCCAAGATTCTTAGTGCAAAACTCATTCACACCCTGTTAGATCTAACAGTTTTCAAAAACCAAGGAAGCGGTAGTCGAAATTGAAGAAGTTCTGGTCCAAATAGAAGGACCCTCGTGATCATAACGACAACTTACAAGTTCATCGGAAAGTTTGGCAAGTGGCAATATAGCTCAAGAGTGGGATTTGCTCCTCCGACGATGGAGAGATATTCTTTATGGCCCTCTCGGTGCGATGACATCAACCATCGTCTGGCCAGACACAGGTGACTTCGTCACGGGGATGCCAGAACACGACAACGAGAAAGAAGAACAAAACCGGTAACGAGGATTTTGGTATAGTGAGCATGGTGATGACTCAGGAGGATACCAATGCATCCTAGGTTTTTTGAAGCATCGTGAAGCAAAGGGAACATCACATGATAACCAAAAGTTCGCTTGAGTATCATTCGTGTGATCATAGGGATCGATACGGACGTCCACGGTCCCGCTGTCGGTCATTGAACGAACAATTTCGTTCATGTCTATGAGTTACCGAACCTACACTACAAAAAAAGACACATCCGTGACATTTTGCGCCGAACGAAATTTTTTTCTGTCATACATATGACACTTCTATGACGATAATTGTGACAGAACCCGGTATCATCATAGATGTGGTGGGCTCCTCCTTCTATGACAAAAAATCATGACAGAAAATGGGCTTTTCGTCCTGGGCGGGCCGGAGACGCAGCTGCATGACATTATTTGGGCCGTCCATGACGGAAAAAACCGTGGTAGAAGCGAGGGGTAGGAAAATTTCGGGAGTTGCGGTTACGGTGGGAGGTCGGGGCCGAAGCGATGCGCTGCTTTCTCTCGTACGTCTGCTGCGTGTGTGCGGCGCTTGGCTCTAATCAACCCGAAGCGAGGCGTTGGGCTCTAATCGAACCCGGCGATTGACCGCAAGCTACGCGTTCTCGAACCCGAGCGATCGATCGATGGCTGTTAATCGAACCCGATGGAGCGATTCTTCGCTCTGCTGCTAATCAAGCCGATCGATTGGATGAACAAGGAGCGTGGGGGGGGGGTTGGATGAACAGTGAGCGGTGGCGTTGCCTCTGGATGAACAGGACTCCGTGGTGTGGAGGGTTGGATGAACAGTAGACGGTGGAGGGGTGGCTATGGAGGGGTGGTTGAACAGGACCCCTTGGTGTGGAGGGCTGGATGAACGGTAAACGGTGGAGGGGTGCCCGTGGAGGGTGGTTGAACAAGAGCGGTGGAGTAAGCGCGGTGGAGGCTGGATGAACAGGAGCCCATGGAGGCTGGAGGAGGTCGACGGTAGCCCGTGGAGGCCGGAGGAGGTCGACGGTGGAGATGAACAGATCCCGTGGAGTCCTGCTTTGCGATCGCCACACCCTCCCGGCGAACAGGACCCCGCTTTCACCGTGGCGCCCAATACAAGTCCATTTCGTCCGCTTTGCGGTACGCCACACCCTCCCGATCAACAGACCCCGTTTCGACCGTAGGAGGTCCGTTTCCTCCATTTTGCGGTACGCCACACTCCTCCCGATCAACAGGACCCCCATTTCGACCGTAGGAGGTCCGTTTCCTTCGTTTTGCGGTACGCCACACCCCTCCCGATCAACAGGACCCTGTTCCAAACGTAGGAGGTCCGTTTCCTCCGTTCTGCGGTACGCCAGGCCTCGTTTCCATTGCCTGTTCCATCCAAGCCCTCCCGATGAACACGACCACGCATTCCGTTCCGACCCAGCCGGTTGGCTCCCACGCGTTTCGTTGCCTTTCGATGAACACGACGCATTCCGTTGCCTCCCCATGAACATGACGCGCTGCTCGAACATGACGATGGCACTGTTTCTCCGTTCCGACCCAGCCATGTACACGAGCCCTCGCCAGACGTGCGTGCGCCGAGTAGGCATTCGAGACCCCGCCCGTATGTATACATACGTG
This sequence comes from Aegilops longissima, assembly GCA_021605205.1. Lineage (NCBI taxonomy): Eukaryota > Viridiplantae > Streptophyta > Magnoliopsida > Poales > Poaceae > Aegilops > Aegilops longissima. The sequence continues at coordinate 20,293,621 of CM038682.1, forward strand.
GCCGTATTTTCTTTCTTGCACCCTGGCCGCTGTACGTACGTGTACATGCTACGTGCACGCCTCTACTACGACACGTGCGCGCCTCGACATCCACCAGTATATATGTACGTACACGTTTGCAACGAAAATGACAACGCTACATATGCTTCGACCAGGTGGGTCCCGACTGTCAGGCACTTCCTTGCCTGCGAAGATGTAGCTGATGAGTCCCAGCAGTCAAGGGGCGGATCGTTTATTTTTTGCCCGGACGCACTTCCTTGCGTGCGAAGATGTAGCTGGTGGGTCCCAGCAGTCAGGGGGGCGAATCGTTTTTTTGCCCGGACGCACTTCCTTGCGTGCGAAGGTGTAGCTGGTGGGTCCCAGCAGTCAGGGGAAAACGTTTTTTCGTGAAATACGGTGGCCCGTCCGGTGGGTCCCCGCTGTCAGGTGGAGGAATAATTATTTTGCACGTAATAAGGAGGCACTTCCTTGCTGCGGCCGTGGACCCATCTGTCAGCCTCTCCACGCACAGTACTCTTTCGATGGAAGTCGGTCGTTGACCACATTGACCATGCCGCGCCGAGAGCACCACGGCGGTGGACGACGGCGAGGCCTAGGAAGGGGACGACACGGAGGCAGGGAAGACTCGACAGTTGTTTCCCACGCGGAGGGGAGTACGATTGTACGAGGGTTTACTGGTTCGTCTGCCATCGCCGGAGAATAACAGCAGGTGTGGGTGAGTAGAGGGATGGCTAGGCCAGCGATGGGAGTACGGTGGGGCGATGAGGCTTGCACGGGAGCACAACCGGCCGCGGGGAGGAGGGAGCAAGCAGTCCCGCCGGCGCTTGTTTGAGCGGCTGGAGCAGGAAGAGCAGAGATTGAAGAAGCACGACAGCCATTGGATGGACATCCAACCGTCACTGCTTTGTGCGTCAACCTTTTTTTTAGGAAAGCCCCAAATCTATGGAAAACAACATACAGCCCATCTGCCATTATTTCTAATAATTTACAGCCCATTTGCTAATTTTTAAGGTTTTTTGGAGCCCGTATTCTTTTTTTAGCATTACATCCCATATTGTGGCCACGGTTAAAAAATTATACGAAATTTTGCATATTTCGGTGCGGTCCGAACTGTTTTTAATCCTGAAATTTCAACTCACATTCAAACTGATTTTATAAATAAATGTATATCAATATAAAATCCAACAAATTCTCCACGCATAAAAATTAATGTAATTTAAAAATCTTGAAATAAAAAAATATATTTGAAACTAATTGCCGGTTTGATGTGTTTTAAAAATGTACATCCCATTTCTCATTACTGATGGGCCATTTTCTCGGCCAGCCGAATGAAAGCTCTCCTCGTCTTGAAAGATTTGCAGCCCAACAGGCCTGACAAAGCGACTTACTTGGCAAATCACAAAAAAACTGGGTTGTGGTCGTGGACCCAGCTGTCAGCCTCTCCACGTACAGTACTCTTCCGATGGAAGTCGTTCCTTGACCACGTTGACCACGTCGCGCGGAGAGCACCACGGCGGTGGACGACGACGACGCCTAGGAAGGGGACGACGCGGAGCCGGGGAAGACGCGACAGTGGAAGCCCGCACGGAGAGGAGTACGAGGGTTCAATGGTTCGGCTGCGGTGTGAGGCTGCCGTCGCCGCAGGGCCTGGCCAGCGGTGGGAATAGTAGGGGGCGGTGAGGCCTCCGCGGTAGCACAACCGGCCACGGAGGCAGGAGCATGCGGCACGACCGGCGCTGCTTTGGGCGGCTGGAGCAAGAAGACCAGAGGTTGAAGAAGCACTACGACCGTTGGATGGACATCGTACGGTCACTGGAGCTAGAATCGTTCATATTGCCTAAGTTGAGAAAGCCCTTCGTCCCCGTCAACTTAGTAGGCCCACAAGGCAGCCTCCCACCAAGGTGGTTCCCAGCTAGCCGGGGGAGTATTCATTTTTTTGTGCGTAATAAGGAGGCACTTCCGGTGGGTCCAAGCTGACAGCGGGGGGAACGTTTTTTGAAATACGGTGGCCCGTCCGGTGGGTCCCAGCAGTCAGGGGGAAACAATTTTTTTCGCAAAATACTGTTGGCCCGTCCGGTGGGTCCCCGCTGTCAGGTGGAGGAATAGTTATTTTCCGCGTAATAAGGAGGCACTTCCTTGCGGCTGCCGTGGACCCAGCTGTCAGCCTCTCCACGTACAGTACTCTTCCGATGGAAGTCGGTCGTTGACCACATTGACCACGCCGCGCCGAGAGCACCACGGCGGTGGACGACGGCGAGGCCTAGGAAGGGGACGACGCGGAGCCGGGCCACGGGAGGTAAGAGCAGGCGGTAGCACAGCCGGCCACGGGAGGCAGGAGCAGGCGGCACGACCGGCGCTGCTTTGGGCGGCTGGAGCAAGAAGACCAGAGGTTGAAGAAGCACTATGGTCATTGGATGGACATCATACAATCACTGGAGTATTGACTAAGTTGACAAAGCCCTCCGTCCGATCAACTTAGTAGGCCCACAAGTCAGCCCAACAATATGGTGGGTCCCAGCTAGCGGGGGTATTCATTTTTTGGGCGAATAAGGAGGCACTTCCTTGCGTGCGAAGATATAGCTGGTGGGTCCGACCATGTCGGCGGGGGACGTTTTTTCGCGAAATACGAGGCCCTTCCTATGGGTCCTAGCTGTCGGTGGAGGAATCATTATTTTGCGCGTAATAAGGAGGCATTTCCTTGCGTGCGGCCGTGGACCAGCTGTCGCCTCTCCACGTCACAGTCCACTTCCGATGGATGTCGCTCATTGACCACGCTGACCAGGCCGTGCCGAGAGCACCAGGCGGTGGACGACGGCGAGGCCTAGGAAGGGAACGACACGGAGCCGTGGAATACTCGCGCTTATTTCCCACGCGGAGGAGTACGAGGGTTTACTCGTTCGCCTGCCGTCGCCGGAGAATAACAGCATGTGGGTGAGTAGAGGGATGGCTAGGCCAGCGATGGGAGTACGGTGGGGCCGTGAGGCCTGCGCGACAGCATAGCCGCCACGGAGGAGGGAGCAGGCAGTCCCGCCGGCGCTTGTTTGAGCGGCTGAGCATGAAGAGCAGAGATTGAAGAAGCACGACAGCCGTTGGATGGACATCCAACAGTCACTGCTCTCGTGTGTTGACTAAGTTGACAGGGCGTGTGCGTCAACCTTTTTTTTATGAAAGCATACATGTCAATCTGTAGTAGGCGCACAAGTCAGCCTCAAACTGTGAAAAACAGCATACAACCCATCTGCCATTATTTCTAATAATGTACAACCCATTTGCTAATTCTTAAGGTTTTTGGAGCCCATCTTCTTTTTGTTAGAATTACACCCCATATTGTGGCCACGGTTAAAAAGTATACGAAATTTTGCACATTTCAAAAGCGGTCAACTGTTTTAATCCAGAAATATCGATTCACATTCAAACTATTTTGAAAAATAATTTATATAAATATAAAATCCAAATAATTGTCCACGCATAAAAATCAATGGAATTTAAGATCTTGTAATAATAAAAAAATTGAAACTAATTCCCGGTTTGATGTGTTTTAAAAAAGTACAGACCATTTCTGGGCAAACCGAATGAAACTCTTATCGTCTTGAAAGATTTGCAGCCCAGCAGGGCCGATAAAGCAAGTAGGCCTTGTTTGGGTATTTTTTTTAAATAGAACTGGGCTAGCCATTTTCAGCAAGAAAAAAAACACAATTGGGCTCATGATGTGGTAAACATAAATAAAACCCTGGCTAGACGGGCCACAGCCCCCGCACAGCCCCGTTGTTACCCTGATCCGTCGCTAAAACTAGTATAAATAACAACTGCTTGTTCCTAAAAAACTGCGCGACTTGCTGGGTCCCTGGTGTCAGCCGCTCGTAGTGTAATTCTCTCGTTTATTGACTACATTGACAATGGCGTGAGCCCCAGATGTCCAACCATTAGGAGGAACCATATTTTTGGGCTTGTACTATAGAGGCACTTGCTTGCGTACTGCCATGACGCTGGTGGGTCCCTACTGTCATCCTCTCCACGTACAGTCATCTCCTTGTTCCTCTCGGTTGTTGACGACGTTGACAACGCAAGAGGGCGGCGCACCGCGCACGGCGAGCGAACCAAGGCCGCAGGGTGGAGGACGACGGCGAGGCCTCCGACGGAACGAACAGGAGCCGTTGAAGATGCGCCGGTCCAGTCGCAGGCAGAGGGGAGTACGAGGGTTGACTGGTTCGGGCACGGGTGCGCATTGGGGCTGACATCGCCGGAGAATAACATGACGTGTGGGGGAATAGAGGGAGGGACTGGCCAACGTTGGAGGGTACGTACGGCAGGGCGGCGGAGGCGTAGCCAGCCATGGGAGGCGGGAGCAGGCGGAGCCGACGGGGTGATTTGGTTTGGGCGGCTGGAGGAAGAAGAAGACAAGAGATATCACTACTAGGAAAAGGGCTATAGATAGGACTGATTCTAATGGCGCACCAGGTAAGTAGTGTGCCACTACTATATACTAATGGCACACCGGTTGCTCGTGCGCCATTAGTGTGGAAGACACTAATGGCACACCTTGCTCACGGTGCGCCACTACTATTGATTTTTTTCCCCATTTTTCCATACAAACTAATGGCGCATGGATGGCGAAGTGCGCCATTACTAGTTAGAACTAGTAATGGCGCACGACCAAGACAATCGCCATTAGTATATAATTTTTTTACTTTTTGCAAACCTACTAATGGCGCACTATGCCAAAGCCCAGTCGTGTTTATACCCGAAGCCAAATCCAAGACCGCGGGCGCAAACGTCACCGCGAAAAATGAGCCATGGGTACTGGCTTCCCAAGTGGACCAATGCTTCTTCATTACCGACCCGCCAAAGCCCAATCGTGTTGTCGTGAGGAGAGGCAAAAGGAAGATCATCGGAATGGATGGAGTAGCCAATGAGCAAGACTTCGACAAGTACGGCGACCCGAAGATCGAACATGACGACGACGATGAAGTAGCAGCACACACCACAAGAAGAAGCAGGACCACCCTACCTAAAGGACGTCCGTTCCACAGAAGAACTCCATTTGCCAAAAAGAAGGGCAAGAAGATTGTGAACAGATAGCTAGCTAAGATCGATTGTATTTAAATCGTAGTCTTCATTTCTCGATTGTATTTCATGGGCACTTTTTGATATCATGAATATTTTTAAATTTCATGGGCACTTTTTGAATTCATGAGGACACTTGATCTCGATCCCCCTCCATCTCGATCTCGATTCCCCCTCCATCTCAATCTCGATCCCCGCACCCTCCCCCGCTCCACCGCCGCCGCCAATGATATTTTCAAGTAAGAAATTTGAACATATTTTTAAAAAAATTATTACTGTTTTTATAGAAAAATATTACTGTTATGATTTAAACAAGTTTGAACATATTTAAACACAAATAAATATAAAAACAGCATTTAAAATGCATAAAAATAAATATTGGGGAGCCTGGGAATCGAACACAGGACCTCCTGGTGTGTGTGCTGCGTGCTGACCACTCGGGCTAGTGGGTGGGTTCTGTTGTAGATAGGGTTAGGTTGTAGATATGGTTAGTGGGCTAGATTAAAACTTATGGCGCACCGAGGGTTGGTGCGCCATTAGAATAGTCATACTTATGGCGCACGACTGGACGGTGCGCCACTAGAACCCTCCCCCTAGCTATCCTCACTCCCTCTCGCCAGCTCCCCTTCGACCCTCTCTCCCTCGCCACCAGATCCACCCGCGCGCTGCCCCGACCCACGCCGCCGCCGCCCCCGCGCCTCCGTCTCCGTCGCCGCCCCCAGTCAGCCCCTGCCCTGCCCCCCATCACCGTCCGCTCCCAATCCACCCCTCCTCGCCTTTCACCGCACCCACCCACCCTCCTCGCCTTCCCAGCCTCGAGCTCCACCGCGCGGGCGACAGGCAAGGCGGCGGGCAGAATCTGCTTCAACACCGGGCCGGCGAGCCGCGGAACCAGGGCGCGACGGCGCTCGACCCCTCCACCCCCTCCACCTCTTCTTCCTCGGGTCGCCGCTGTCTTCCTCAACTTCGGCCACCTCTGTTGCTACTAAGCTGTCGCAGGGCCTCCTTGCGCCTCCCCGTTGAGCTCCGCCTCCTCTCCCCTCTTCCTTCTCGCAAACACTCTATTTGTCCAGCAAATCAGCGATAATCCTGTTGATTCCGGCTGTAGTATTTCAATCCAACAGTAGCGCCGAACGGCAGTGGCATCATTCTGGGGTATAGTTAGGGCCATGATGGCACAAGCATTTAAACAACTGATACAATATTACAAAAAACAATGCACAATGATTTTGCTAGTAGTTAAGAAAAGAGCAACTTTTCCCCAAGAAAACGAAGAGAATTAGTTTGTAAATACCACTGACAAATGGAACACGCCGATCAGTTATCACTGCAATTTCCAACATATATATGACATTTGCTGTTTGAGTTGTTAGTTTTTCCCATTTCTCGTTCAATCAATTCAGCCAAATGCTAAACCTTTATACAGAGAGATGGAAACAGATGCTTCCTGTGTAGTATAATTTTTTACTAGGTTGCCGTAAGAGGGGTCTTACAGTAAAACTACCGGGAATTGTTATGCACAAATTGCTAGTGGTTGCTTGGCCACTCACTACAACTTATTTCACATAACCAAAATGATAAAAAGGGAGATGATGGCAACCAGTTTAGAAAACATTGTACTAGTGAGTGGTAACTAGTTTGAAGAAAATTGTAAATAAGATTCCAGCAAATTAGTGATCTAATTGTGATAATCCTGCTCACATCCCCACTTGCAGTAGAGGCAGGCAATGCCTCTATATGCTCTGTTTTACTGCCTAGCTAGAGCACAAACCTAGCCCCAGTTGTGTATTCCCAATTGCTAGTGGTCTAACTGATGTTTCCCTAGTTGGGTGAGACTGACTTGGCTCTTTCTTGGAGGAGACAGATCAAACAAGTGTTGTCAGTTTTTGTTTGAACTTCAAAGAGTGTTGTGACTTGGCTCTTAATCAAAAGACTGTTGTCAGTTTTTGTTTGAACTTTGTTTGACCGGAGGAAATTACTCTTAAATGCTAGTCCTATTCTGGTGGAGATTTTTCTTGTCCTGAGTTACACTGAAGATATTTTTCTGATAATATTATAAAAACTGCCTGGTGTGTGTTCAACTTGTATCTTCTAGCTTAAGTTTAACTTGTCCTGAGTTACACTCAAGTTATAATGTGTTTAACTAGTAAAATTCAGTTAACAACAACATCAGTAAAATTCAGTTAATTAACTGAATAGCTCTTCCTAAATAATAAATAGATAAAGGTAAAACTAAACCATGCTCAGCGATGAGATGATGTCAACTGACAACCAAAGCAAACTTGTTCATCATTACAAAAGCAAACTTGTTCAACATAACAAAAGCAAACTTGTTCAACCACATAACTACAAATTGAGACACAGTAGTAGGGGTCATCCCAATACCACGAACAACTCAATATCCCCAGTAATAGGGGTCATCCCAATGATCCTCCGCCTCTTGCCAGAGCTTGAAACCTTCTTTGGTGATTTCGATTTTCTTCCATGCCTCGTAGGTGACGTACGCATCTTTCGTGGCGTACTTGATGAGCTTGTTTGGCAGTGGGCTGTCCCCCCATAGTAGGTGGTCCGAATTCCTGTCGATCTTCTGCTTCATTTTTGAGTAGGATGGGTGGATGAGGCTGGCTGCAAACTCAGCCAAAGACTGCCACTTCTTTCCATTGTTTGGAACTCTCCATTTGCGCTGCAAGTCGACGTACTTGTCGGGGTTGATCTCCAAACCAGACAACTTCAGCTTCTCCTTGTCGCCTCCAATGCAGAAGCCAACAAAGTGTACAACTTCTTCTCCTGCAGGAGCGGGCGGAGTTCCTTGGGCCTGCATCAAAATAATCTTTAGCATTCAAATCCATCTACTTCAAAAACTTCAGAAACTACAGAATTAAAATGGGTTCAGTTGAAGCAAAATTCAGTTAAAATAGCATCTTCAGTTCTGACCAAAATTCAGTTAAAACAGTATGATCACAACAACTACTAAATGATCACAACAACTACAAGACAACATTCCATATGATCAAAACAGCAAGCATAACATCTCAATGATGTATTTTTTTTGCAATCTTTTGCATTACAAGACAACATTCAAAATAATCTTTAGCATTCAAATTCATCTACTTCAAAAACTTCAGAAACTACAGAATTAAAATGGGTTCAGTTGAAGCAAAATTGAGTTAAAATAGCATCTTCATTCGACCAAAATTCAGTTAAAACAGTATGATCACAACAACTACTAAATGATCACAACAACTACAAGAAAACATTCTGTATGATCAAAACAACAAGCATAACATCTCAATGATGTATTTTTTTGCAATCTTTTGCATTACAAGACAACATTCATAACAGCTACTAAATGATCACAAAACTTGTAGACAACATTCGTATGATCACCAAAAACTACTTCAGAACTGGATGTTTTTACCATTTGGTTGTCAAGGTGATGTGGTATACCAGGACGAGATCCTCCACCCATAACTGCAGAACTGCAGCAATTTGCGGAGGTTTGTCTTCCCTGGTATACTCGACATCAACGCCGATATTCCGAGAAAGCATGCCGCCGATGTTGGGGAACGTAGCAGAAATTCAAAATTTTCCTACGTGTCACCAAGATCTATCTATGGAGAAACTAGCAACGAGGGAAGGAGAGTGCATCTACATACCCTTGTAGATCGTTAAGCGGAAGCGTTCATGAGAACGGGGTTGATGGAGTCGTACTCGTCGTGATTCAGATCACCGATGATCAAGTGCCGAACGGACGGCACCTCCGCGTTCAACACACGTACAGCCCGGTGACGTCTCCCACGCCTTGATCCAGCAAGGAGAGAGGGAGAGGTTGAGGAAGACTCCATCCAGCAGCAGCACAACGGCATGGTGTTGATGGAGGAGAGTGGCAATCCCGCAGGGCTTCGCCAAGCACCAAGGGAGAGGAGGAAGAAGAGATGCAGGGCTGCACCAACGAGAGGAGAAGTTCTCATGTCTTATGGGCAGCCCCAGGCCTCTATTTATATAGGGGAGAGGGAGGAGGGTGCGCCCCCTCTAGGGTTCCCACCCCTAGGGGGGCGGCAGCCCTAGATGGGAAACAAGGGGCGGCCAAGAGGGGAGAGAGGGAGGCGCCCCCTAGGGTGGGCCTTAGGGCCCATCTAAGCCTAGGGTTTCCCCTTCTCCCCTTTTTTTTTCTTAGCTGCCCCTTGGGCCCTTGTGGGAGGCGCACCAGCCCACTTAGGGGCTGGTCCCTCACCACACTTGGCCCAAGCAAGCCTCCGGGTTGGTGGCCCCACTTGGTGGACCCAGGGACCCTCCCTGGTCCCAGACATTACCGAAATCGCCCAAACTTTTCCTATGACCAAAACAGGACTTCCATATATAAATCTTTACCTCCGGACCATTCCGAACTCCTCGTGACGTCCGGGATCTCATCCGGACTCAAACAACATTCGTAACCACATACAAGCTTCCTTTATAACCCTAAGCGTCACCGAACCTTATGTGTAGACCCTACGGGTTCGGAGACATGCGACATGACCGAGACGTTCTCCGGTCAATAACCAACAGCGGGATCTGGATACCCATGTTGGCTCCTACATATTCCACGATGATCTCATCGGATGAACCACGATGTCAAGGACTCAATCGATCCCGTATACAATTCCCTTTGTCTAGCGGTATTGTACTTGCCCGAGATTCGATCGTCGGTATACCGATACCTTGTTCAATCTCGTTACCGGCAAGTCTCTTTACTCGTTCCGTAACACATCATCCCGTGATCAACCCCTTGGTCACATTGTGCACATTATGATGATGTCCTACCGAGTGGGCCCAGAGATACCTCTCCGTTTACGGGTGACAAATCCCATCTTGATTCGTGCCAACCCAATGTACACTTTCGGAGATACCTGTAATGCACCTTTATAGCCACCCAGCTTCGTTGTGACGCTTGGTACACCCAAAGCATTCCTACGGTATCCGGGAGTTGCACAATCTCATGGTCTAAGGAAAAGATACTTGACATTAGAAAAGCTTTAGCATACGAACTACGATCTTTGTGCTAGGCTTAGGATTGGGTCTTGTCCATCACATCATTCTCCTAATGATGTGATCCCGTTATCAATGACATCCAATGTCCATGGTCGGAAACCGTAACCATCTATTGATCAACGAGCTAGTCAACTAGAGGCTTACTAGGGACATGGTGTTGTCTATGTATCCACACATGTATTGCTGTTTCCGGTCAATACAATTATAGCATGAATAATAAACGATTATCATGAACAAGGAAATATAATAATAACTAATTTATTATTGCCTCTAGGGCATATTTCCAACAGTCTCCCACTTGCACTAGAGTCAATAATCTAGTTCACATCGCCATGTGATTAACATCGATAGGTCACATCGCCATGTGACCAACATCCAAAGAGTTTACTAGTGTCTTAAACTAGTTCACATCACCATGTGATTAAGTCTCAATGAGTTACGGGGTTTGATCATGTTTTGCTTGTGAGAGAGGTTTTAGTCAGCGGTGCGAACCTTTCAGATCCGTGTGTACTTCGCAATTCTCTATGTCATATTGTAAATGCTGCTTTCACGCTCCACTTGGAGCTATTCCAAATGGTTGCTCCACTATCGTATCCGGTTTGCTTCTCGAGTCACTTTCGGATAGGTGTTAAAGCTTGCATCGACGTAACCCTTTACACGAACTCATTATCACCTCCATAATCGAGAAACATGTCCTTATTTACTCCAAGGACAATTTTGACCGCTGTCCAATGATCCCCATTCCTGGATCATTCTTGTACCCCTACCGACTCATGGCAAGGCACACTTCCGGTGCGGTACACAACATAGCATACTATAGAGCCTACGTCTGAAGCATAGGGGCGACCTTCGTCCTTTCTCTCTCTCTCTGCGTGGTCGAGCTTTAACTCTTAACTTCATACCTTACAACTCGGCAAGAACTCCTTCTTTGATGATCCATCTTGAACACTTTCAAGATTATGTCAAGGTATGTGCTCATTTGAAAGTACTATTGAGCGGTTTTTATCTATCCTCATAGATCTTGATGCTCAATGTTCAAGTAGCTTAATCCAGGTTTTCCATTGAAAAACACTTTTCAAACATCCCTATATGCTTTCTAGAAATTCTACATCATTTCTGATCATCAATATGTCAACAACATATTGTTATCAGAAATTCCATAGTGCTCCCACTCACTTCTTTGGAAATACAAGTTTCTCACAAACTTTGTATAAACCCAAAATCTTTGATCATCTCATCAAAGTGCACATTCCAACTCCGAGATGCTTACTCCAGTCCTTAGAAGGATCGCTGGCGCTAGCATACCTTTTAGCATCCTTAGGATCGACAAAACTTTTCTGATTGTATCACATACAACCTTTCCTTACGTAAAGGTAAGGAAACTCGTCTTGACATCCATCTGCCAGATTTCATAAATGCAGCTTGTGCTAACATGATTCCGACGGACTTAAGCATCGCTACGGATGAGAAAATCTCATCGTAGTCAACTCCTTGAACTTGTGAAAAACTCTTTGCCACAAGTCGAGCTTCATAGAAGGTGACATTACCGTCCATGTCCGTCTTCTTCTTAAAGACCCATTTATTTCAATGGCTTGCCGATCATCGGGCAAGTCCACCAAAGTCCATGCTTTGTTATGATACATGGATCCTACCTCGGATTTCATGGTTTCTAACCATTTGTCGGAATTTGGGCCCACCATCGCTTCTCCATAGCTCGTGGGTTCATTGTTGTCTAGCAACATGACCTTCAAGACATGATTACTGTACCACTCAAGTAGTACGCATCCTTGTCACCCCACGAGGTACGTCGGTGACTTGATCCAAACTTCATGATCACTATCATAAGCTTCTACTTCAATTGGTGTAGGTGCCACGGAACAGCTTCCTGTGCCTGCTACACACTTGTTGAAGTGACGGTTCAATGACCTCATCAAGTCTCCACCATCCTCCCACTCAACTTTTCGAGACGAACTTTTCCTCGAGAAAGGACCCGATTCAAGAAACAATCCCTATTGCTTTCGGATCTGAATTAGGAGGTATACCCAACCGTTTTGGGTGTCCTATGAAGATGCATTTTGTCCGCTTTGGGTTCGAGCTTATCAACCTGAAACTTTTCCACATAAGCGCCGCAGCCCCAAACCTTTAAGAAATGACAGCTTAGGTTTCTCTAAACCATAGTTCATACGGTGTCATCTCAACGGAATTACGTGGTGCCCTATTAAAGTGAGTGCGGTTGTCTCTAATGCCTAACCCATGAACGATAGTGGTAATCGATAAGAGACATCATGGTACACACCATATCCAATAGGTTGCAACTATGATGTTCGGACACACCATCACACTATGGTGTTCGGCGGTATTAATTGTGAAACAATTTGCACAATGTCTTAATTGTGTGCCAAAACTCGTAACTCAGATACTTATCTCTATGATCATATCATAGACATTTTATCCTCTTGTCACAATGATCTTAAACTTCACTCTGAAATTACTTGAACCATTCAACAATTCAGACTTGTGTTTCATCAAGTAAATATACTCAACATATACTCGAATCATCGTGAAGTCGAACATAATGATATTCATCGATGCCTCAAAGCACTCATTGGACTGCACACATCAAAATGTGTTACTTCCAACAGGTTGCTACCTTGTTCCATCTTACTGAAACCGAGGCTTTTCAGTCATCTTGCCCATGTGGTATGATTTGCATATCTCAAGTGATTCAAAATCAGGTGAGTCCAAATGATCCATCTGCATGGAGTTTCTTCATGCATATACACCAATAGACATGGTTCGCATGTCTCAAACTTTTCAAAAACGAGTGAGTCCAAAGATCCATCAACATGGAGCTTCTTCATGCGTTTTATGACTTACATGGCAGTGCCACAAGTAAGTGGTACTATCATTACTATCTTATATCTTTTGGCATGAAAATGTGTATCACTACGATCGAGATTCAATAAACCATTCCTTTAGGTGCAAGACCATTGAAGGTATTATTCAAATAAATAGAGTAACCATTATTCTCCTTAAATGAATAACCAGATTGCGATAGACATAATCCAATCATGTCTATGCTCAACGCAAACACCAAATAACAATTATTTAGGTTTAACATCAATCTCGATGGTAGAGGGAGCGTATGATGCTTGATCACATCAACCTTGGAAACACTTCCAACACATATCGTCAGCTCAACTTTAGCTAGTCTCCGTTTATTCCGTAGCTATTATTTCGAGTTACTAACACTTAGCAACCGAACCGGTATCTAATACCCTGGTGCTACTAGGAGTACTAGTAAAGTACACATTAACATAATGTATATCCAATATACTTCTATTGACCTTGCCAGCCTTCTTATCTACCAAGTATCTAGGGTAATTCTGCTCCAGTGGCTGTTCCCCTTATCTCAGAAACACTTAGTCTCGGGTTTGGGTTCAACCTCGGGTTTCTTCACTAGAGCAGCAGCTGATTTGCCATTTCGTGAAGTATCCCTTATTGCCCTTGCCCTTCTTGAAACTAGTGGTTTCACCAACCATCAACAATTGATGCTCCTTCTTGATTTCTACTTTCGCAATGTCAAACAACGCGAATACCTCAAGGATCATCATATCTATCCCTGATATGTTATAGTTCATCACGAAGTTCTAGCAGCTTGGTGGCAATGACTTTGGAGAAACATCACTATCTCATCTGGAAGATCAACTCCCACTCGATTCAAGTGATTGTTGCACTCAGACAATCTGAGCACAAGCTCAACGATTGAGCTTTTCTCCCTTAGTTTGTAGGCTAAGAAAATCGTCGGAGGTCTTATACCTTTTGACGTGGGCACAAGCCTGAAATCCCAATTTCAGCCCTTGAAACATCTTATATGTTTCGAGAAACGTCTTTGGTGCCTCTACTCTAAACCATTTAACTGAACTATCACGTAGTTATCAAAACGTGTATGTCTGATGTTCGCAACATCCACAGACGACATTTGGGGTTCAGCACACTGAGCGGTGCATTAGGGACATAAGCTATCTACTGTCCGCATAATCGCTACTATCAACTTTCAACTATATTTTCTCTAGGAACATATCTAAGCAGTGGAACTAAAGCGCGAGCTTACGACATAATTTGCAAAAGGTCTTTTGACTATGTTCAAGATAATTAAGTTCATCTTATGAACTCCCACTCGAGATAGACATCCCTCGGTCATCTAAGTGATTACATGATCCGAATCAACTAGGCCGTGTCCGATCAACACGTGAGACGGACTAGTCATCATCGGTGAACATCTTCATGTTGATCGATCTACCATACGACTCATGCTCGACCTTTCGGTCTCCGTGTTCCGAGGCCATGTCTGTACATGCTAGGCTCGTCAAGTTAACCCTAAGTGTATTGCGTGTGTAAATCTGTCTTACACCCGTTGTATGTGAACGTAAGAATCCATCACACCCGATCAACACGTGGTGCTTAGAAGCGACGAACTGTAGCAACGGTGCACGTTAGGGAGAACACTTCTTGAAATTTTAATGAGGATCATCTTATTTACTACCGTCGTTCTAAGTAAACAAGATGCATAATCATGATAAACATCACATGCAATCAAATAGTGACATGATATGGCCAATATCATTTTGCTCCTTTGATCTCCATCTTGGGGCTCCATGATCATCATCGTCACCGGCATAACACCATGATCTCCATCATCATGATCTCCATCATCGTGTCTTCATGAAGTTGTCTCGCCAACTATTACTTCTACTACTATGGCTACCGGTTAGCAATAAAGTAAAGTGATTACATGGCGTTGTTTAATGACACGCAGGTCATACAATAAATAAAGACAACTCCTATGGCTCCTGCCGGTTGTCATACTCATCGACATGCAAGTCGTGAATCCTATTACAAGAACATGATCAATCTCATACATCACATATATTCATCACATTCTTTTGGCCATATCACATCACATAGCATACCCTGCAAAAACAAGTTAGGCGTCCTCTAATTGTTGTTTGCATGTTTTACGTGGCTGCTATGGGTTTCTAGCAAGAACGTTTCTTACCTCGCAAAACCACAACGTGATATGCCAATTGCTATTTACCCTTCATAAGGACCCTTTTCATCGAATCCGTTCCGACTAAAGTGGGAGGCGGCACCGCTAGCCACCTTATGCACCAAGTGCATGTCGGTCGGTGGAACCTGTCTCACGTGGAAATGCGTGTAAGGTCGGTCCGGCCGCTTCATCCCACAATACCGTCGAAACAAGATTGGACTAGTAACGGTAAGCATATTGAACAACATCAACGCCCACAACTACTTTGTGTTCTACTCGTGCAAAGAATCTACGCAATAGACCTAGCTCATGATGCCACTGTTGGGGAACGTAGCAGAAATTCAAAATTTTCCTACGTGTCACCAAGATCTATCTATGGAGAAACTAGCAACGAGGGAAGGAGAGTGCATCTACATACCCTTGTAGATCGTTAAGCGGAAGCGTTCATGAGAACGGGGTTGATGGAGTCGTACTCGTCGTGATTCAGATCACCGATGATCAAGTGCCGAACGGACGGCACCTCCGCGTTCAACACACGTACAGCCCGGTGACGTCTCCCACGCCTTGATCCAGCAAGGAGAGAGGGAGAGGTTGAGGAAGACTCCATCCAGCAGCAGCACAACGGCATGGTGGTGATGGAGGAGCGTGGCAATCCCGCAGGGCTTCGCCAAGCACCAAGGGAGAGGAGGAAGAAGAGATGCAGGGCTGCACCAACGAGAGGAGAAGTTCTCATGTCTTATGGGCAGCCCCAGGCCTCTATTTATATAGGGGAGAGGGAGGAGGTGCGCCCCTCTAGGGTTCCCACCCCTAGGGGGCGGCAGCCCTAGATGGGAAACAAGGCGGCGAGGGGGAGAGAGGGAGGCGCCTAGGGTGGGCCTTAGGGCCCATCTAAGCCTAGGGTTTCCCTTCTCCCTTTTTTTTCTTAGCTGCCCTTGGGCCCTTGTGGGGCGCACCAGCCCACTTAGGGGCTGGTCCTCACCACACTTGGCCCAAGCAAGCCTCCGGGTTGGTGGCCCCACTTGGTGGACCCCGGACCCTCCCGTGGTCCCAGACATTACCGAAATCGCCTCAAACTTTTCCGTGACCAAAACAGGACTTCCCATATATAAATCTTTACCTCCGGACCATTCCGAACTCCTCGTGACGTCCGGGATCTCATCCGGACTCGAACAACATTCGGTAACCACATACAAGCTTCCTTTATAACCCTAAGCGTCCACCGAACCTTAAGTGTGTAGACCCTACGGGTTCGGAGACATGCGCATATGACCGAGACGTTCTCCGGTCAATAACCAACAACGGATCTGGATACCCATGTTGGCTCCCACATGTTCCACGATGATCTCATCGGATGAACCACGATGTCAAGGACTCAATCGATCCCGTATACAATTCCCTTTGTCTAGCGGTATTGTACTTGCCCGAGATTCGATCGTCGGTATACCGATACCTTGTTCAATCTCGTTACCGGCAAGTCTCTTTACTCGCTCAGTAACACATCATCCCGTGATCAACCCCTTGGTCACATTGTGCACATTATGATGATGTCCTACCGAGTGGGCCCAGAGATACCTCTCCGTTTACGGAGTGACAAATCCCAGTCTTGATTCGTACCAACCCAATGACACTTTCGGAGATACCTGTAATGCACCTTTATAGCCACCCGATTACGTTGTGACGCTTTGGTACACCCAAAGCATTCCTACGGTATCCGGAGTTGCACAATCTCATGGTCTAAGGAAAAGATACTTGACATTAGAAAAGCTTTAGCATACTAACTACGATCTTTGTGCTAGGCTTAGGATTGGGTCTTGTCCATCACATCATTCTCCTAATGATGTGATCCCGTTATCAATGACATCCAATGTCCATGGTCAGGAAACCGTAACCATCTATTGATCAACGAGCTAGTCAACTAGAGGCTTACTAGGGACATGGTGTTGTCTATGTATCCACACATGTATTGCTGTTTCCGGTCAATACAATTATAGCATGAATAATAAACGATTATCATGAACAAGGAAATATAATAATAACTAATTTATTATTGCCTCTAGGGCATATTTCCAACAGCCGAGCCTCCTCCTCATCTTGCGGATCATCTTGTCGGCTTCGTCTGGATTGCTGGTGCATACGACATCCAGCGGCTCCTTCAGGTGGATATCAACCTTGAGCAGCACGGGGACCGGAACGTCGTCGTCGACCACCAGCGGCTCCTTGCCAGACGCCTCACCACGGTGATGCTTGGCAGACGGAGGGGAGTTGCTCCATGATGCCTCCGCCATTCTCTTGGCAGACGGAGGGGAGTTGCTCCATGATTCCTCCGCCATTGCCCTCCTGGCCAGCGATGGTGGAGGCAGAGGGGAGTTGCTTGATGCTGGAGGCAGAGGGAGGTAGAGGGAGGAAGATGGAGCGGCAATGGAATGAGGAGGGAGGCAGAGGGAGGAAGATGGAGCGGTAATGGAATAGGAGGGGAGTTACCTGGACGTGGGAAGAAAACCCCCTCTGCATCGTGGGGAGTTGCCAGTGGAGGGGAGACGTGGGGAGTTGCCTTGAAAACTCAAACGTCCTGCCCTTTGGAGGGGAGACGTGGGCCCTCGAAAACTCCGGAGGGGAGACGTGGGGAGTTGCCTCGAAAACTCAAACGTCCTGCCCTTTGTCCCGCGTTCAACTTCGCAGCTTTTCTGCTCTCTATTTCTCTTCTTGTTCAGCGATTACACAGCTAACATAAAACGAGAAACTAGGCCACTTCCGGGTCGTGAGCACTGCCATCCCATCGCTCCCCGCGCGTCACCCGCGATGCAGCCATAACCGTCTTGTTCGTGCCATCCCATGGTCGGGTCAGGGCCGCGGAGAAACCTAGTTCGTGCCATCCCATGGTCGGATTATTTGAAACTGAAAGCAAACTTCTCTGATGAAACTGACAGAGACTAAAAACTACACCTATATCTCGATTTAAACTGAAGGTGTT